>JAWZYT010000413.1:0-252500 GCA_034508575.1 Petrolisthes manimaculis | reverse complement strand
TTATTAGAAATCCTCATACAGGTATGTGCAAGTGATGCTCATTTATTTTTGTTAAGGGACCCTCAGTTTTGTTGAACCTGTCATGTAGGTATCCTTACTGAAGTGCACCAAGGCTGTACATTAACGTATCTCCATATACAAACAGTGTCAGGGACGAGGTAATGAATACAATTGTAAGGAGGGAGTAGGAATGTCTTGTACTAAACAAAGGGAAGGCCAGATTGGACCCGAACAATGATATGAAGTATAGTAGACCAGAGTAATCTACTCTAGTGTAGAATAAAAGCCATAGGATTTAGTGTTTGACTGAAATTAATATTTACATGTACCAACAGTTCTCACCAAAACCATAAGCAAAACACCAAGACATAATGACATGATTTCATAAAAGTAAGAAGGGAGAACCTGCCAAAGAATGTGACACAGGAAGTAATAACTGTGGCAAGTGTAATTGATGGCGATGATAATGATAGTGGTGAAATGATGGACAGCAAACCATATTGACACACGTGGTGAGCCTTGTAAGTATCAAACATCATTCATATTTCCCTATACAAACATACATACAGTTTCATTGTCTCTGGTCTCAAATTATTTATCCTTAATTCTCCCTCCTTCTGTTATTCACCTCACTTTGCTTACATTACTCTCTTTTATTTTATGTGTTTTATCACCAGATTTCTTCTTTTCATTTATCACTATTTCTTTTCTCATTTTCATCCTTCGTCTACTCATATTTCGTGTCCTCATAATTATGTATAGTACAGTATATATTTTCCCTCAATTTTCCTTCCATCTTTTCTCTCCTCCCCTCCCTTATTTTCGTCTCTGATTTTTTTTCCTTTTATTCTCTTCACGTATTCATTTCATTTTATATCTTTCCTTCCCTTCTCCACTCTCTACTCTTCACACTTCCCTTTTCTTCTCTTCCTGCACCTCTCCCCGTCTGTCCCGCTCCTTGCCGCTTTTCTGTTTTTTCCTCATACAGTTTCTTCCTTTCCCTGGCATTTTTTCTCTGTGTTTCATAGTTCTTTAACCAGCTACAATTTGTTAGCCAGAAACTGTAGCGTCGTTCAGTCTCATTAGGGAGCAACACAGACTCTGAGTAAATAGGTAATTGCACACACACACACACACACACACACACACACACACACACACACACACACACACACACACACACACACACACACACACACACACACACACACACGCACACACGCACACACGCACACACACACACACACACACACACGCACACACACACACACACACACACACACACACACGCACACACACACACACACACACACACACACACACACACACACACACACACACACACACACACACACACACACACACACACACACACACACACACACACACACACACACTTCGTACCTATACTCAAGATAACCACCTCTCCAGGTTACGCAGATTTAGGAGACCAGACGTGATTATAGAGGAAGCAATGATGCGTGGAAAATATTAGAGAGAGAGGGAGAGAAGAGAGAGAGAGAGAGAGAGAGAGAGAGAGAGAGAGAGAGAGAGAGAGAGAGAGAGAGAGAGAGAGAGAGAGAGAGAGAGAGAGAGAGAGAGAGAGAGAGAGAGAGAGAGAGAGAGGGAGAGAGAGAGAGGGATAGAAAGTGTGTGTGTGTGTGTGTGTGTGTGTGTATGTGTGTGTGTGTGTATGTGTGTGTGTGTGTGTGTGTGTGTGTATTGGCAGGTTAGTTGTGAGGCCAATGTGAGGTTAGCAGGATCCCACACCAACAATTAGTCACCAATTAGGCTGTCCACTAATTACACAATGGTCTTATATTATTTTTGACGGTAATATAACACTGGGGCAATTAACTGACTATTTTGATACGATGGGAAGATAAGAGAAGAGAAGGAGGAAGAAAAGAAGGAGAATGTGATGGAAGAAAGTAAAGTAGAAGAACGTGACGAAAGAATTAACCAAAGCCTGATATCAGAAAGGCAAAGTATGGTTTGTGATGGAAGAGAGAACGAGGAAATGAAAAGGAAAGGAGAGAAGAAGGATAGAAAGATGGATGAAAAGGGAAACATACATTGAAGTGAAATATATAAATATGTATGTATGTGTGTGTCAGCGTGTGTGTGTGTGTCAGCGTGTGTGTGTGTGTGTCAGCGTGTGTGTGTGTGTCAGCGTGTGTGTGTGTGTCAGCGTGTGTGTGTGTCAGCGTGTGTGTGTGTGTGTGTGTGTGTGTGTGTGTGTGTGTGTGAGTGTGTGTGTGTGTGTGTGTGTGTGTGTGTGTGTGTGTGTGTGTGTGTGTGTGTGTGTGTCTAGTGCAGGGTAATGTTGGAAGTCAGGATTATACTACATGCTATCTGGCTTATTCTGACCCCCTTCCTGCCTTCCTCCATTGTCCTTTCCTTTATTTGATATTTTTCCTTCATGGGTTTTCTTTATCTACATCTTTTCTGTTGGTTGTTCCATTTCCTCCTTCTTTTGTTACTAATACATCTTTAACCATATTTTTTATTGTTATTTCTTTTTGTTTTTTCTTTATTCTTTCCGTATTTTTTCGTTCTTCCATCCTCCTTATTTCCTTCCTTCCATATCTTATCATCTCGTCTCTTTCTCTCCTTTTTTACCTTCTCCTTTATATGCCCCTTCCTCTTTCTCATACAAGTGTTTTAAGTACCTACATTACATACTTCCATTTCCTTATTTTCGACTCTCTTGTCATCTGTTTCCCTCCATTTCCTTACCAGATTATCTCCTTCCTCTCAATCACCCATTTCTTTCCCCTTCCATTTGTTCCACTCACCATTCCATTCCTTATCATTTTCTCTCTCCTTTTTCATCCATTTCCCCCTCTTCCTTCACCTCCCACTTTCATCAGCTTTCCTCACTCCCTCTCTGACTTCCCCTTCCTAAAATACAGGGTTACTATTACCTTTGTTGTTCACATGTGTACAATATTATTTTCTCTATTTTGGTGTTTAAATCTATAACACTTCTCTCCATTTCTGTTCCCTCCTTCGTGTTTGATCTCTTCCCAATTTCCTTTACTCTCCCATTTTTTTCTTCTTCTCTATCACTCACTTTATTCATATATTTATATTGATATCTTCTATATAATTTTTGCGTATTCGCTCGTTCTTTCACTCGCTTTATCAGTTCTCCATTTCCCCTTTTTTCATTTCTTCTTTTACCCCAAGTTTTCACACCTACATCCATCCACCCACGCACAAACACACACACACACGCCCCTCCTCTAAGTCCCAGATTAACGTCACGGGTTTCAGAAATGATCGTCTACGCTGGTTCAAGTCCGATGATCCCTTGGGTGGACGATGACAAGCGGGAAATGGACTCCGTGTTGTTTTCTGTCAGTCAACTTCATATTCCCGAGAGAGAGACAGACAGACAGACAGACAGACAGACAGACAGACAGACAGACAGACAGACAGACAGACAGACAGACAGACAGACAGACAGACAGACAGACAGACAGACAGACAGACAGACAGACATACAGACAGAGACTGACAGACAGACAGGGAGAGAGAGTACAGTAGCATGTCTCTCCTGACAGAGGGTCGCTTGTAGTAGTACCTTGAGTGAGTTACAGTTCGTGATTGAAGGGAGTCGTCACATTACATTTTGATAACTTAATACTTTCTGAATAATGATAATAGGATCGGCTTACCATTTTGTTTTATAGCCAGCTGTCATATACATAATGATTATTGGCATGTACAGTAACTACTAAATCTGTTATTATATTTAGGATATTTTTATTTTATTTCCATATGTATCATTTTTATTTACTTTATCACCACCATTTGTGAAGATAAACTCGACTTCTTTGTTTACATGTTGTGTAGCACTGTTTATAAAATTATTAAGTTTATCTCTGCACAACATAGTTGGGGCATTATATATGATCCGAGAAAGAAATTGCAAAGCAAAATTGGAACGTGATTTTCTCGTTACCAAACAGAAAACCATAACACTTGTGCCTGTCAGAACCTTGTGATTTTCTTAATGTTATTTTGAGTTTGTAAATGGTGTTAGAAGTTTGCGTGAGATGCCTTAGACATTGTGTAAATTCACTGATGTAAGTTTGGTTTCTTCTCTTGGCTCAAAGTAAATTATGATTGTGATGGTGCTGTGTGTTTGAGTATAGCCGCTATCATGCGTTGCGTTCCTCCTCCTGCCATCCAGTAAATTATAGCTTTAAGAATAAAGACGTAGTTGAAGTAAAAATGGTTGCACACATGTTTAAACAGATATGCACATGAATATCAATATATTTATCTCGACTTTATCAGCATATCTGAATGGAACGTGAGTAGTGACTTGTCAACAACTCTAACAACATTCGTAGTTCTGGTGAAGTATCTGTGTGTCAATGCATTAAAATAGATGAAGGATTGACATTTATAAACCATATGATTCAGTGATTATATTTCGGAAGATTCGGACTCAGTCTTCTGCGATTGACAGATGAAAAAATAAAATCTTGGAATGGTATCTTGCGTTGATTTGACGTTGCCCTTCAGTGACCCACGAAATCAGCCCCTTACGTTGAGAACACGATAGACGGCCATCTCTCTTATACACATTACTGAAAAATGTTCTGCACCTCACGCACAATACGCTTTTTTTTAGTGTATCTTGGCGTGTGGCGTGTGATCCTTACATATGAAATTTAGATATTCTCGTATATGGTATTCTGCTTACGTGCCATGATATTGTTGCTGATTGCTGTCCTTCTATTTCAATCGACTTATTCTGTGCTAGTACAACACCAGCAAAACTCATTATTTGAAATAGATTTAGTAAAATTGTTCAATATTATTCCATACATAAAAACGGTCCCCCCCGGATTCGAGTAAGTGAAATGTGGGTAGGAAGCCCCGTAGACTTTCCCAACACGACGCTCGGTCTGCTTTATAAGGAGGTCATTACCCTGTCACCAGCTTACCTCAGTAACTTCTCTTTGTCCTCATATTTTTAGCCAGAATTGAAGTGCCTTTATACAGTATTATAATTTATACATTTATTCTGTATTATATAAAGTAGATTGTCACATTTTGAGGCAAATTTATATAAGTTATAATTTGTTCTATGATATTGATTTGTTGTGAGACTCGAGTTCATAGTGTTTGAACATTTTAGAGAAATATATAAAGTTTAAATGTATATTGTTATGGATATTTTTTCATGTTCTGATAATAAATGAACGTCTGATACAGTTACTGATGCAAAGACCATCACCCCTATCTCCTCCCCCCCTACACACACACAATGTATAGTAGACCAAGCAATACTAAAGCTGAATAAACGATGAACGTCAACAATGCATACATACTGTACACTATTTTACCTTTATAGCCTTTGATAACCCCAACTTCTATTCCTCCCTAATCCCCCTAACACGATCCTTGTCCCCCTTCCTCCTCTTCTTCCTTAAGGGACCCTGTGTCGTAGTCAGAAAATTGGAGGTAAATGAGTCCTTCAAATATGGCCACGAAACACCACCTATAGGGAAGGAGCTTGTTTCGTGGCATGGTTAGGTGGAATCAGAAGCCTTTATTTTTTATACACGATCCCTGTCCCCCTTCCTCCTCTTCTGTTACCAGACATATTAAATTTACAATTGGTTTGGCCGCCTATATATCTCTTTCTCTTCAAGGATTTTCACCACCGGTAAATTATATTATTAAACCTGAACATCAACACAACATTTCTCTTCTTTGTAATTATATTTCGTCAGTAAATCTTATCCATTGTGATGAAATTGGTGTCGATGCGATGTTCTGAATCTCCTGATTATTTTAGTCGTGATATGGTGTTAAGGTATGTTTTCTCATTGAGGTTTGGTTTGGTACAGTTTCATATGGAGGGATTAGAAATACGAAGTAGGATTATACATCATATATCATTTTATGTTTTGATATATTTTATTAATGTGCTTTTTTCTTGGACAGGTGAGTCAAGTCTTGCCAGTTACTGCTCATCTGACCTGGTAAGTACACCTCATTACGGTACAACATAACTAAACTAATCACGTATATTCGTACACAGATATTGCATATTTCTAAAATTCCCCTGACCGTTTTATTCGAAATACTTTAATGGATGTCAAGAGTATAAAAACAGGAATCATCTCACACTCTTTGTCAACTCACCTATACGTAGTAGGTAACTTTATGTGCACAGAAAAGCATAGGGTTGGGGTCGTGGTAGTAATGTGGCTCCCCTTCCAGCTGGTTCGGTGTTGACACTTACTGGTACCATTATATATAAATCTGTATCTACCAGTACAGTATTTATCTATCTATCTGTCTACCTATCTATCATTCTATTTGGCAATCTCTCTGTCTGTCCATTTATCTATCCGTCTATTTTCGTACTAAATTATTATTATTATTATTATTATTATTATTATAATATTCTTGATACGTTAGCCCTTCGCCACCTCAGAATTCAGCTCCCACACCGATATGTCACGGATGCAAAGGGAGGAGGTCATTTCCAAGCCCTGCAAAAGAAAAATAAGAGATTGGTGGGTTTGACCAGTTCACTCGCTCGCCCGCTGCCGTGAGTCTTCTGTAATCCCGTGTCATCTGGCGACCATCACAGGGGTTTAGGTCTGACAAATATTGTGGTGACTGATGGAGCGGCTGGCAAATGTCACCCTTCACGTGGTACTTTGTTGGGAAGTTGTGATTCGTCTGTAATGGATATGAGAGAGAGAGGGGGGAGAGGAGGAACATGGAAGGGAGTGTGTGTGTGTGTGTGTGTGTGTGTGTGTGTGTGTGTGTGTGTGTGTGTGTGTGTGTGTGTGTGTGTGTATTATCTTATATGTATATATTTGTATGTGGGGTGGGGGGGAGAAAGAGTGGAGTGGAGTGAATGGAGAGGGAAAGATATGAATAGTATGGAGAGAGAGAAACAAAGAGAAAGAATGGAATACATTTTATGAGAATGTGGGAGTGGGGTCAGTTTAAAGGAGGTATTGAAGACAGGAGAAAAGAAAAGAGAAGAAATAAGCAAGAAGGGTAATATGGATAGAGGAGACGACGATAAAAGTATACTTGGGAAAAGGAGAGGAGGAAAAGGCGGAATGATGAAACGCCAAAATGTGTAGAAATGAGCGAAAATTGTAGTGGAGAGATGGAAGGGTGGAAAAAAGGATAAAGGTTGAGAGAGATGATGGGAACACAATTGGAAAGCCGTAGCGAAGGCAGGCATGATAAACCTGGAGGGAAAAGAGAACTAGTAACCCACATTATACGTTATGTGCTTTATCAGATGAACAACATATGTAAACTTTGTGTTGGTTTATAGGAATTCTGTAATAGTTTATAAAATATATTGTATATAAAAAGGAAAACGTACAGGCACTGAGGATTTAGCTAAATATTGAGTATTTGTAAGACATAGGATGTGATATGTAATGTTAAAACCAACAACATATGGACTATAACTGAAAGTATTCCTATATTTTTCCACTGTGACTCATCGTTACTGTAGAAAATCTGTCCTTGTATTCTGACGGCTGTATGTTTTCCGTTGCAGTAGGATGCAGTATAAGTGACGTAGAAGGTGTAGTCTACCCACGGGTTAGAAGGTGTACACTCAGATACCATAGTATGTATAGCCCACCGGAGTCGAAGCCTGAGATCTTGACGACAGCCCATCCAAAGCCTCCATTGGTTTGAGAAGTGTGTAGCCTCGTAATGGTGTGGGTGGGCTGTCGTCCAGAAACAGCCTGCTTCAGATTTCGGGCCTTGACTCAGCTGGGCTAGAGACTATGGTATTTGAGTGTACAGTAATAGCATAATATATTCACTTTAATTTTGATTACTTCGTATGAGATTTAAAATGTTGTAACACGTATTGATGAAAAGTTGACGGACATAAGTTTGTACACAATCAATTATTTATCATATGTGAACGAATACTGTTTCAGAATCCACCTTTAGCAGATCATATTAGTTCAAACTACATGCAAACTGCTAAGGCGAATTTATAATGTCCACTGCACATCACGTAAATATTGAAGGTTGAGGTGTTGTATTGTTACGTGTTTTTATTCACACCGAAACATACAAACCTTGGAAACATTGAATATGCTTCCCAACGTGTTTCTCTCTTGGTCAATAATGTAACTGAATCACAGCACCGGGAATTAAAGGATCATGTCATTCTGAATATATGTAGATGTTAGGCCACGGGAAATGATGGAGGGCGACTTGGAAGCAAAGGAATAATGGAAATAAAGTAATTAGTTGAGTGGCTTGTAATATCAGCTAAGCTTATATTATTAAAGTGTCCTATTATCCCTCAACCCGACATAACATTCTATATTGCCTTTCTTAATTGACTCACAAACCACTCCACCACTCGACCTTCCTTATACTCTCTTCATCATTGATCCCTCGTTCCCTTGTATAATTATCTTATTCTCTCTCTCTCAATATATATATATATACCATATATATATAAGCTGTGTCGGTAAATAACGATGTTGGTAAACACAGTCCTACCCCACAATCCACTCTCTCTTTCTCTCCCTTCTCTCTTATTCTTGCTGTTGGTTGGTCCATTGTTATTAAGCCATTACACCATTACAGTTTCACCGCCCCTTCTCTTACCATAACTCTGTCTCCTTTGTTGTTGTTGTGTCGGGGACCATTTTTTTACATCGTCCACGTCGGTGTTGGTGGTCGTGCAGGCTGTACGTATTTTGTTTTTTCTTTTGGGTCACTAGGTGTACCCGAGTATAAGTGTACGTTGTGTTAATAGCTTATCTTTTGTTGTTCTTGACTTATGTACGTTTTTTATCACTCAGCAGGGAAAGGGAAGTACACACAGAGGAAGCAGGTTATTCGCAATGCTAGGAATTCGACAATGACAACAACAGCAATTATATACAACGAACAAGTTTACTGAGGAATTGTAATAATAATGATAATAATAATAATAATAATAATAATAATATTATTAATAATAATAATAATAATAATAATAATAATAATAATAATAATAATAATAATAATAATAATAATAATAATAATAATAATAATAGGCAAATGAATAATATGTGCCGACTGTCATGCGTTCATAAATATGATAATAGAAAGTTTAGCATTATATACATGCCATGGAAGTCAGTACGGGCCATTACCTAAGTTAGTTTTCCGGGAATAAAGCCATAATGTACTGAAGCATTATGATGCCATGTGGCACGCATTTATAATATTAACATTATGTCAGGCTCGTTATTCAGGACTCGGACATCTCAATGATTCACTAGTAACTGACACTACTGTACACTGCAAGCAAAGGGGATATGTAGATTTTTCCGTAATGTGGTAATTGTAATGACAAAAAACACAAGTAAATGCTAAAAGGTTCTGGACCTTTTGTCAAAGTTTCTTCAGGTTGTATTATCACAAGATGAGGAAAGTGTAAGTTGGTCCCTTCATCTGGTAAGGTTCAAGTAAAGATCAAGTTCTTTTTGACTCCGTTCAATGTTAGTATGGTCTACTTGGCATCGTTCATGCATCACAGTTTGTTGGCATTGAATTCAGTTCATGAGAAGGATAACTTGCTTATTTCTGTTATATTTCTGTAACTGTTAAGTAGAACACCTCAGTTATGTATAGACACAGCCATCTATAGTGGTAATCAGTATTCATTATTATTAGGAAGGATCGGTGCTGTAATTTATTTTGCATTGTTGATACCAATATACTTCTTTAATATATTCTTCCTTATTTACGAGACTACTCTCGTAAATCAACAAAGCATAAAATGGGCAAAGGCAATGTGATATTGAAGGTGTAATTCCTGTGGATGAATTGAATGGCTACTGATTCCTCCAAACTTTGCTAAGACACAAGACAAGTTTCTCAGTATAAGAGTAGGGATCTGTTTCGTAGCATAAGTTGGAGGAACAAATTGCCTTTCAATTCGCCGACAACAGACAGACCCCCCTCCCTCCCTCCCCCAATAAGTGTGGCCACACATCTTGGCAGAAGTCACATGTCGTCATCCCATAAGTCTCTCGTATGTCCAGTTTATTTCCTCAAGGGTAATCATAACATTATCAAGATTGAAAAGACGTACGCACGTGTAGTTTCAGTTTGGCTTCACAACATGGTCAACCTTTTCTGTTGAGTCACACAGTGTATCTTAATCATACATGTGTCTCTCGTTGTGTCGTCCCTGGATAAATTAAATAACTTGGCGACTGTCGTGTATGGAAGTGAGAAGATGACACTGCAAGGAAATGGGTTATGGATGTACAGTCACGAAACATAATAAGTATCCAGGTGTTGTTGGTGAAATTTTGAATAATCTGACATATCTTACCAAAAAGCTAGTTACAACCCTTATCCTGTCTGATACTTGCTGAAACCAGTTTAATACTCCATTAGACTATTTGAAGCACACCTGGATACTTATTATAACTCGTGACTGTACACTGGAAGTCTATAGTCGTGTTGCGGTTGTGATCGATGAATAAATTAAACTCGTAAATCATTATGAAAGCTCCGTTTGATGGACTGAGGAATATATCACATGTTTAGGCTGTCACATTAAGTTACATGGACAGTTCCGAAAAGATTTACTATTGTGTGGAAAAGAATAAAAATATTTAGCCACAGGCCTCTTGTCACAAAATACGTGTTATATACGTTTCAAGTATAACGTCCACCAGCCGTATCACGAAAAACTGAGGCAGGAATTACAGTGTCCCTTTTTGCTTTATACTTTTGAAATTCTTCTCATTGAATTTTTTTTTATCTATTCATAAGCTGTCTTCAAATTCCTAATGAGAGAGGTGTGTTATAACAATACAACTAATAGTATTCGATTATCATTATTAAGGACCAAGTGTATAAACTTAATTGGCTCATTTAAGTCTAGTATATTAGTCGACGAATCATGGACGACAGTAGTCAGAGTAGAAGAAAATCAAACAATACTACGAGGGTGATTTAGGAAGACAAAACTAAGAGTTGAAGACGGGAGGTCCTGCAACTTTCACATCCCTACATTCTCTCTGGTGGCGGTGGTATGATAATAACCAAATTCGTCTGCCAATGCAAATTATCATATGAGCTGAAGACATTGGGTGAAAGCAACATCTGAGCTGTGACTCTAAGTATACTGCATAGTTACTGTCTTGTATATAGCTGGCTGCCAAATTAGATCTCCTGCTAAACAGGGTTGCAGCAATAAAATGCTTCTACACGCTGGCTTATGGTGAGTCAGGAAGGGAATTACACCTTGGTAAATAAATACGTAAGGTGAATAAAGAAGTATGGTCAAGGAAGGGGCAGAGAAGGCAAGGAAAGACAGTCACACCAATTATTTTATATGAGGTTGTGTATTTAAATTGTTATTGTGACAAGGACAGGGAAGAGCGATTGTGTACAATACGTTAACAACTCGATATATTGTAATGCCGAACGCCATGAGAACGCCACAAAACACTATCCCATCTCCCAAGGTCAGTAGAATTTTTTTGACCAGAACAGGACTTGGTAACAATAGTAAAATCTCGTATGGTCCCCAGTTTTCACATTGTATCTGAGAAAATTTATTACAAGCAGTTTATGGAGTCAGTCTGTTTGCGTAGGGAGTCAGCGGTCTTGGGATCATTTAAGTTGTGGAATATTAGTGTGGACTCGTAATTGTTTGGATCACGTGTTGTGGTTTGTAAGCTTTATCGCACACGGATGACTCAAACGGGCGTCATGCACGACATTATAACCTAAATCAGACATATTCTTTGGTTCACACATGATACAATTGTAAAAACCTATAAAGAATCAGGAAAATGAAATACTGAGGGACCGATTATGTAAAGCTTCACCATCATGTACCTGGTACCAGTGGTACGTCACACTGATTAACATATAGTGATAAACATACTTTCTGCCCCCATTGACAAACATACAGGATCTGGTACTTGATATTTGCAGAAGCTATTGGAACTGTAAGATGTCCTGTCTTGTCATTCATTAGGATTGTACTGTAGGATCTCAGATGTTGGAATCCTAAGTGACGGGCCTGAGAGCAAAGGTTACACTGGTCGAGTTGTCCAGTTGCCTCGGCTCAGTGTATCACCACCATTGGGAGGGAAGGAGGGTGGAAGGGAGGTATGATGGAAGGGGTCGTGTGTGTGTGTTTGTCCACGGGGGGCCAATGGACGTCTAGCACGCTGCTTGCTCTCGGTGACCGGAGTTGGGTTGGGTGATTGGACTGGTGGGTAGAGGTAGGTTTGGTTCAACAGGAGTCAGTCAGTCACCTTCACTATTCACTATTTCCTTCTCCATGAACATTTTTGGAGGTGTTTGGTGTTCCATCATATCACTCAGTGTCAGACTATAATAAACACACAGAACTACTGTACAAAGGGTAACACTGAAACCTCCCACACATTACAAAGCATAATAAATATATATATATACTTGTACATGATACAATTGACGGAATTTTCAAAGTATTTTAAGTAATGAAATATTCATACAAAAATAAACATTGGGTCAGAAGTTCCCAAAAATGTCATGTTCATTACTGGACGTATGATTTTAGTGTCTGGAATTTGATACGATTAGAAACGAGTAAATAACGAAATCAATTTATACCCTATAGATACAGAAGCCTTTCAGTTGACGAAACACATCTTACACACACACACACACACACACACACACACAACACATATTGGATAGCCATAGATTCCTCCTAACTAAGGCAAATATCAGATCCATTTACCCGAAAACAGACGCCCTCAGTGGCACAGTAATCTGGGATTTGTTTCGGGGCTTATTTTGTAAAAATCGGAGACCTTCCAATTCACCAACAAAAGAATTTCTCCTTAATTAAATACCTCATGTTAGACCGACTTGTATTCACCATTTCACTCACCAACCAACCAACCGTCTATGTGTGTGTATGCCTGATAATAAACCTCGTGCCCGTGTGTGTGTGTGTGTGTACTTCCTCTGTGCATGCCTAACGCCCAAACCTACTGCATATGAGAGAGAGAGAAATAAAAAGAAAGAGATAGATAGATAGGGAGTTTGTATGTGTGTATTTGTGTGTCTGTGTGTGTTTGTATTTTTGTATGTGTGTGTGTGTGTGTGAACCACCCAAGAAACGAGCAGACAAACCGGCTTGACGTGCGGCATCAAACTGAAACATTACCGCTCGTGATAATCCTATTTATCGGTGCGGAGATATAATGACTCAGATAATGGCATGGTGTGTATGTGTGTAAGAGATAGACAGATAGATAAATAGATGATAGATAGATAGACACACACACACACACACACACACACACACACAAAGAGAGAGAAAGAGAGAGAGAGAGAGAGAGAGAGAGAGAGAGAGAGAGAGAGAGAGAGAGAGAGAAAAAAAAACAATTACCAAGAAGGTCAATACACTCCATCATAACAATGACCTCAAATAAGAACATGGCCTGTGTAGAAAATTTCATACCTCTGATCCTGACACTTGTAACTTGTCCACATTGGGAAGAGAAATGGTTCGTTGGACATACCTGGTGTGGGCTCAGAATATTTCATGGCCTCCCAGGGACACTCATATCCTGAAGGTCGTGTTCATTGTCTCCAAGATTAACACTCAGGCTCGTCACGTAGGATTCGTTAATCTGAACGGGTTGTAATGACACTCAGACTTTGCTGATTAAAAGGGTAGTACACTAACGAGCACTAATACGTATACAGCTTTGTCTGAAGCTTTGAACAATCCAATTTACCAACGAACTCATTCCCATGGAGATCTTATTTTGCATTTATTTATTGTCTAGCTAGGTATTCGAAGCACACCTGGATACTTATTAGTGCTCGTGACTGTACAGTGTTCATGGACATAAACCACTGACCCAACATCTCCCATTGTCACAAGATATTATTATATTCATGATGCCTGGCCCTACCTGCCATCATAGTACCATAAGTCAATCCATCCCGTCCTTTGTGCCCCGCTGTTCATCTCATTACATCCCCCTCCCCTACACAAGGCTTAATTCTTGTGAAAATAATAATGATAATATAATCACTGGTTTGAAAATGGTAATCCTTTTGTAACTTGAGCCTTTACACAAGATGAGCCTTAAAGGGGGTTGTATATTTTCGTTAAATCTAGAGCAACTGATTCCTCCAAACTAATCAAATCAACAGGATGACATTATTTTTGTTCATCTGGTCCTGCTGCCTGGCATGGCATACTTTGGAGGAAATAAAGCATCATATATATAAAGTGCCAAAAGGATCCCAACTTATATAATATTTATGTCTGCCTTCATCAATAAGCTGTAAACCTCCATGTTGGACTATTTTTACTTTTAATTGGGCAATAAATATTTATATACTCTCACTAATACTTCGTCCAGTTGGTTTGTAAATAGCCTCTCAACCCAGCAATTTTCTCCCCCAAATTAATGAGCCAAGAAATGCCATTTTAATTTTTGAAGAGGTTTTGTCAACACCACCATGATGCCTGTAGGCCTACTGTACGTGATTAACTCATCCATGCACCACCTTTGTTTAGTGAGGGTCATACTATTTACTTTGTGATCGTCTTCCACCGGCCACACCCACGTTGTTATAGGCCTGTCAGCCTCTACACAACAAAAAATATAGTAAAATATGTGAAGGTGTGAGAATTATGACCTCGCTAACGACCTTCACATTATTCAGTGTTTTGAAGGGATGATATTTTTATAGTCCTGAGAAATCTGGAAGTAGCCGAACCTCCAAATCATCCCGAAGAACAGAAAGAATATACCTAAACTTAATTGATTTGGTCGGTTTCGTAGCTGAGTGTGGAGGAATCGGTAGCCTCTAATATGCCATAAGTATATTATATTATTTCCTTAGCATTTCCATACCAGAGTATTATCAAGCCGCTGAGAAGTTAAGGCATCGATCTTTCACTGTGTTTAACGTGATAGTATGGGTTTGGTTCATTGTAGTACCTTGATTCCCCTTGTGTGTGTGTGTGTGTGATAATTCAGAGTGAGGGGTGGCGTGAGTGTGTTAATGAAGATAGTAAAGGGGAAGAATGGATGAGGGGAAGGAGAACATAAAGAAGAGAGAGAGAGAGAGGGGAGAGGGTAATAAAATGCACACAGAAGAAGGGAAGGGAAAGAGGGAACAGACAATAAAACATAAGGGGAAGAGAGAGAAAAGGGTAAAGTAAGTATTTAAAAGCGTAATGTTTATGTACCATCAATACAAAAAGAACACACACACACACACACACACAGAGGCAAAGAAAGCATTGTATAGATTACGAAATCCTTCAGAGTATGGTAAGAAAGAGACAAAATTAACTACATAATTTAAAGTAGCTTCGAAAAGGGTATAATAGTTTTGTAAGAATCAGTTGCCTCTTTAATGCCCATGTAAAATTCTGTAGGTAAAAGTATCGCAAATGAGGTGTAAGGGAACACGACCTCTTAGTAGGACGTTACCGCAGCTAAGAATGCGGCAAAGGGATAAACAATGGGTGAGATGAGCGTGAGAGGATAGTGTGACTGCAGTGGTAGGGGGTCACACACACACACACACACACTACCCCTCTTGTACCCTCCTCAACACACATACACACACACACACACACACACACACACACACACACACACACACACACACACACACACACACACACACACACACACACACACACACACACACACAAGGGTTGGTGAAGCACTGTATAGCCTATATATTTCCAGTCAAGATTATATATATATATAAAGTTTCTATTGATATTTTCCTTTCATTATTCACTCATGTTCTTGGTAATATGGCAATGTGAACCGTAAAATACGTAGCATGTAATGTCGACAGGACTGCATGTGTCTACGTAAGCTCCTAAACATCTTACACAACAAAGCAACGGCTGTACCTACTGTAACTTAAGGGTTGAGGTAATTTAAGTGAGGCTGAGTGGGTGAGTGTGGAGTAAAAATTTGATGGTGCATTTTGTGTACTTGACTGACTGATCTCGACCTTCCTGCTCCTCCACTCCGGATTCATTTCGCTTACTTTGCTTGCACCCCCTCCACTCCGCCTCATCCTTCCTCTCTCCCTCCTTGCCACATTTCACTCTCCCCCTCCCTCCTTCCATTTCTCCCTCCTCTCCCCCCCCCTCTCCCCCCTGCAGCCTTGTGTAATCGCTGAGGGGAATATATCCAACTAATGATTTGCTCTCTCCAGGACCTTCTCACGATAGAAGGAGGAAGACGAGGACTAGGAGAGTAGGGATGGAAGGGAGGAGGTGGGTGTGTGGGAAGTGGATGAGACGGGTTACAGTGTTAGGAGGAGAGGGTTGGGGTGGGGGGGAAGGGATACAATCAAGGGTTGGGGTTGAGGGCTACTAAAAGGGGTCGTGAAGGGGTGGAGGGCGTCAGGGGTTGAGGGTTATACTAAGAGGGGTCGTGGAGGGGTGGAGGGCGTCAGGGGTTGAGGGTTATACTAAGAGGGGTCGTGGAGGGGTGGAGGGCGTCAGGGGTTGAGGGTTATACTAAGAGGGGTCGTGGAGGGGTGGAGGGCGTCACAATGATACCCCGTCAGCACGGTGAAACGACATCGTCAAGATTATAATTATGTCACATGAGCAGGGCCGTGCCGAAGATAATAACGTATTGTTTGGACACACTCTGACACACACACACACACACACACACACACACACACACACACACACACACACACACCGATGGAGAAGGTAGGTGGTGGGGTCAATGTTGTATTAGTAAAAAACACTGGAACAACAATGTCATGAAAACTATAATAACATCCCAAGAGGGCCTTCACTCTCTCTCTCTCTCTCTCTATCTCTCTCTCTCTCTCTCTCTCTCTCTCTCTCTCTCTCTCTCTCTCTCTCTCTCTCTCTCTCTCTCTCTCTCTCTCTCTCTCTCTCTCTCTCTCTCTCTCTCTCTCTCTCTCTCTCTCTCTCTCTCTCTCTCTCACACACACACACACACACACACACACACACACACACACACACACACACACACACACACACACACACACACACACACACACACACACACACTATTAGCTATCATCAGTGGTGGTAAATGTATAAGGAAACAAGCAGCCTCTCCCATCATTATCCTTGAGTACTGAAAGAAAATTTGTTGTGTGTTGTTACATAGTCAAGTCTTTTTCTGCCATCATGGAAACCCCTGAGTATCATTACCTCTGGTGATTTAAGGGAATTATGTAAGGTTTTCTCTTAGGATATAATAGTGTAAGATATTAACAGTAGTCAAGCTGTGATAAGAGCCATGAAGTCATTACCTCCGCCAAGGAAGTTAAGATGATTGGTACAGTTGGTTTGTTTACTTGTCTGTCTGCCTGTCTGTCTGTTTGTCTGTCTGTCTGTCTGTCTGCCTGCCTGTCTGTCTGTCTGTCTGTCTGTCTGTCTGTCTGTCTGTCTGTTTTAAGCAGTGTTTACCAAAGATGGAACTCGTGACTGGCAATAAGTAATTAGATTTCGAGTCAAGAGTCAGGATTTTTTCTTTTCTTCAATGAAATACCATATTACTGGACAATGTAAATTCAGGTGCTACTTTCTGGGCAAACCCTGACCTTCACTTTCTACCTGTTTTGTTTCTTTGCGTTCCATTCCTTAACATTCCTTCCGGTGCATAAGGGAGGCGAGTAGCCAGACTATTATAGTAATGAACCACTACTAAGGGAAAGTGATGGTATGGTCGGCACGGGCTCAGAACAAGGATTTCAAAGAGGTTCATGTTTCTCCTGGAATGTGGCAGTGGTGTTTGGTGACCTTTGATGGACCTTAAGTGAAGGACTCGAGGTCTGGTTTGTGAGAGGGGTCTTTCTTCTCACGACAAGCACCCTAGGTGAGATACGAGGCTGGAGTAATACGCTTGGCTCCCCAACCCGCCGAAATACTGCATGAAATTCATTCACAAATCGAGAGAACTCATTTTGTTCACGTGGCTGTCGTGGTTTGTGAGAAAAGACAAGGGAATGGTGTAGGGCAGCGTGTGTAGAAAAACAAACAGGTAGGTATACAGTAGGTAAGATGGTAGCTAAAGTAGGTTGGTAGGTTGGTTGGTTTATAGGAAGAGAGGGATGTATTAGAAAAGGAGGCTGAAAATTAAGTGAGCGGATAGGCAAGCTGGCAGGTAGTAACAGGGTAGTAAGGTAGGTTGGAAGTAAGGTAAATACTTAGGTAGGTGGGTATGGAGGTAAAAAGGCTCTAGGAAGTAAGGATGGAAAGTGGTTATTAGAATCACGAGATAGGTACGTAGGTGTGTAGGTAGATAAATAGGGAGGGGGGAGGTAAAGAGATTCTAGGAAGTAAGGAAAGGTGTGAGGAGGGTTAGTGAGGCAGGCAGGTAGGAAGGAAGAAAGGTAGGATAGCATGGGGGGTACAGGACAGTAAGGTGGCAAGGTAACTGGGTCCCCCTCACCACCACTACCATTACCAAGCTCACGTTAGCAGCAGTCTGGCTGAAGTGAAGGGAGGAGGAGGTGCCAGCCAGCTACCCGTGTATATGTGTGTGTGTGTGTCTTCCTCTCACACACATAACACACACCGTGGCACACACACTCTCTCTCTCTCTTTCACTTGCTCATACACCACGCTCGACTCAACACCACCACCACTACGCCAGCCATTCCCAACCCCGCCTTCTTCCATCGTCATTCATACTTACTGGTAATATTTTGAGGTGCTGTGGAAAGGAACGTGAGTTTGTTGGGCGTGACTCTGTACGTATGGGTTAGGTTAGATGGACGGCTGAATGGCAACGTGACGAAGGGACAGACAAGTGTGAGTTTACAGTTTTACAGCCAGAGAGAAAAAGTACGATTGTGTGATAGTTTTTCATACAGTGTTTGTTCACTCCCTGTGTAGGATGTATGAAAGAGTGTATGAGGAATGCCATTGTTTTAGACGGGTAGTTTGATGGGTGCGAGTTTTATAGACAAACGGACGGGAATGTTTACAATCGGACATATACACGGACAGGTATGAACAGGCAACTGTGAGCTGTGACACAGGACTTGAATGGGTCGGGTCTTTATAATGAGACGGACAGTTGAACGGAAAGGGTAGCGTTTGTGGACAGACCGACTGAGGGGAGTTTGCGACGTAAGGGACAGGCTGTATGATTAACATGTGGACGGGCATTTACTGTCTCCTATGTGTAAAGGTCCAGTCACGTGTGCCTCGGTTCCAGGTTTATTTATTAATTTATCTTTCTTGGCAGTGTTATATACATGGACAGGTAAAATTCTGTAGACTGACGGGTGTGAACGCGTTTGTACCTTACGTTTATCTGTTCCTGATGACAATTGCCTCATATTCACATTTTCCGTTGTTGGGTGTCTTATAGGAATATCGGCGGGTAAACGAGCATTTATATCTGTCATGCATACCTTACGTGTAACGTGTTGTGTTAAATCCTTGAGCCGTATGCAAGAATATCCGTGGTGTTGACGATGGTGTGGTACCGGTATTGTACAATGGCTGTGTAACGCACCCGTCTATAGAGTCATCGTATCAGTACCACACCATCGTCAACACCACGATTATTCATTCATACGGACCCTCACTTTCCACAGCTGACTTTTATGTGTGACGGGTAAGACTCCTGGTGGGGGTGTTTGTGACAGAGGAACAGACAGGCGTGACGGCATTCACAGCCACCTTGACGGCAGATTACAGTCCATTGTTTTCACGGTACAGTGTTCGGGAATGCGTGTTGTGTGCAGCATTATCTTCATACATTGTATCGACGTAAATGTAAGTGCATGCTGAATATTCCCGGAGCTACAACACTTCTTTGTAATAATACTTCTTAAACCTCAGACTCGGGGAACGATAACGCGTCGTCTATCACAGTTTGTGCTCAAGCTATTCAGTCCCGAGATGCTTCTTCACATCGACATAAATTTTATTAATAATATTTTTTTTTTCGGTAATATTAGGGTGTTGTAATCCTACAGAGAGTTCCGAGATCTGGTGGTTAGGAGAAAATGAAAGCTTTCTCAACAGTCAGTCAGCGATCCAGACCACAGCTGATTGCATGTGACTGTGTGAGCGACTGTATATACTGTTCATGCCAGTTGGTCTTGTGTAAGTGAATGTGAACGTGGTACTAATTAGGGGTTGAGGAGGTATGGAGAGATAGTAGTAATAATAGTAGTAATAGTTGTAGTAGTAGTAGTAGTCTGGATGGTGAGGAAGGAGAGCGAAGGGGCCAGTGAAAGAGAGAAAGCCAAAGAAAGATAAAATAGAACATGAGAGAAGAGAGAGAGAGAGAGAGGGGGGGGGGGTATACACATTCCAGCAACCATTGTGTTAGTGTGTTTAGCACGAGGTTACCTAGGATGTCTTACATTAATCACACTATTCACTCACTACCTGCCTGACTTTATCCCTCCTCCCTGCCAACCCCACGACTCCTGGTATTCATATGCTTTGTGTTGGTCGTGTTGGTTGGAGGGGAGGGGATCGTTGGTTGTCTTGTTGAGGATTATCATCGTTCTAGTAAGGAGTATTGATCAACTGGAAAGTGAGTTTTAGATCGGACACAGTGTACAGTAGTAGATGTGTAGTTATTTGTAGGGAAATGTGTGAGTAATTTGCATCTATACTGTGTGTGTGTGTGTGTGTGTGTGTGTGTGTGTGTGTGTGTAAAATACATGATGTGGCATATTTGGATATTTATTCAATAGTGTGTGTGTGTGAAGAATAAATGATGTGGCTTATCTGGGTAATTACATATTTGCGTAGACAGTTTCCAGTTGTAAGTCACAATCATTTCAGATATCGCCAACATAATACTATTAATTCAGTCACACATACAAAACTGTTACCTATTATTCACAAGGTTTTCTTCTCGTTCTCATAAGTGATATTTACTTTGTTTTAAATGAGAATACTGGTAATGCATTAGACCCTTTATGTGTAGTTTTAACACAAGGAAATGTTTTTATAGCAAGATGTAATAACGGTAACATTATTTTGCACATTATCATTATTTCAGTACACACAACTTTTGTAGATTATTTTTGGGTTAGGGTTCCGTGTATGTAAACTCCACACACTTTATAATTATACTCTTGATACCATTCCATAGTTAAGGAGAATGTATATTTTGATGCATTAGAGCTCTTTGATTCCTCCAGGGTGTGCCAAGAAACAGGTCCAGAGTAATAAAGATCATACTGTTCTGTTGCTTGGAATATAGTTTGAAAGAAGGAATGCTATGGAATGTACCAAAAAGGATATTATTACTCCCTTGATAATCTCACCAGGGACTGAATAAGACACCTACCCACAGCCCCCCAAGGAAGGAAGGAAAAAAAGGAAGGAAGGAAGTGAGTGAGTGAGTGAATAAGCGAGGTTCAGATTGCATAATAAGCCGAGATGTAATTTGCTGTTCCTCCTCCCCTTCCTTCTTCCTACTATAGTTGCGTGTGTCTTACTGGGGTGTTGCGTGTGTGTCATTGCTTTAATGCCCTTGTGTGTCTATGTTGTGTTGTGTTGTGTGTGTGTCTGTTGTGTTGTGTTGTGTGTGTGTCTATGTTGTGTTGTATTGTGTCTGTTGTGTTGTGTTGTGTTGTGTTGTGTGTGTGTCTATGTTGTGTTGTATTGTGTATGTTGTGTTGTGTAGTGTGTTGTGTGTATGTGTGTGTGTGTGTGTCATGATGATCACCGTTTAACTGATGGCATCATGAGCACGCTCCTTGGCGGTCATTCATACCTGGCATTCCCTTCCTTATTCCCACCTCTCCTCTACTCCCCTACCTTACCTCTCCCACCTCTCCTCTACTCCCCTACCTTACCTCTCCCACCTCTCCTCTACTCCCCTACCTCACCTCTCTCACCTCTCCTCTACTCCCCTACCTCACCTCTCCCACCTCTCCTCTACTCCCCTACCTCACCTCCCACCTCTCCTCTACTCCCCTACCTTACCTCTCTCACCTCTCCTCTACTCCCCTACCTCACCTCTCCCACCTCTCCTCTACTCCCCTTTCTCTCCTCTCCCACCTCTCCTCTACTCCCCTACCTCACCTCCCACCTTTCCTCTACTCCCCTACCTCACCTCTCACCTCTCCTCTACTTCCCTACCTCACCTCTCCCACCTCTCCTCTACTCCCCTTCCTTATCATTCCCACCTCTCCTCTACTTCCCTACCTCACCTCTCCCACCTCTCCTCTACTCCCCTACCTCACCTCTCCCTTTCTTTCCATCTCCCCATACCTTCCCTTCCTAATGTTCCCCTTCCCTTTCCTTTGACCTTCATGTCTTCCTTTTCCTTTCCATGTATATCTTTTCATTTATTTTCCTAATCTTTCACATAATTTCCCTTTCTTTCCATTTTTTTTCTCTCCCTTTCACATACTTTACTGATACAAACCTACCTTTCTCCCTCTCATCCTTGCTTTCCTTCCTGGTTATTTATTTCTCTCCCATTTATATTAACTCCCCAAGTTGTGTGTCGCTAGATTTTCTATTTTCTCTTTCCCATTACATTCATTACATTCATTAAGTTCATATTCTCCTCTTCCTCGTCCTTCTCCTTCTATCCGTGTTTCTCTCTCTCTCTTACTCTCCATACAATAGGTGATCATTGGCCGCTTGGTAACCTGCTAGTGTCTCTGGGTTATCCCCCGCTGTAATTGTATTGTCTCATTATTTCAAAGTTTTATTATGGTGTAGCAGGCAGGCAACCTTTATGTTTATGTATAACATTGTTCATATTCCAGGTTGTCTACAGATATCGTCACATGCTCATATTTCAGGTTCACTCTAAAACTTGATATACAAATGTAAGCTGAATCAATAAACAGGCTAGACCAGACAAGAACAAACCTATTTGTCATTACCCCCGTAGTGAAGATACCCCACATCTTCACTACAACGTAACTAACGTTACATTGGTGACCCCGGAGTGACGTTTTATAGTTGCATGGCTGCTGACACTTAAACGCATTACTACCATACCTGTTGTGGTAGTAACAGATTCCGTTTTTCCTTGACCTGCTGTTGGACCTGGACCGTTGTCGGTAACGATGAGGTGTGTTGTCATGGTGCCTTTGGCAAATCTTCACCTCCTCTTTCAAAACACTGACCTCCAGGGAAAGTTTTGATACAATTTCTACGAGATGACTTGCAACATCTTGACTATGTGTACTCGCGTGCTTCATATCCCTGTTCTCACCAACGTTCATCAGGTTTGGTGAAGTGGTAATGGGAATGGATGCCATGAACTCATCTGCCAGTTTAGCCAGTTCTTCTAGGGGAAGCATGTTCTTTACACTGAAGAGGTTCTGTTGTATGGTTGGTGGTAGACGTTGGTAGAAGAGTTGTTGCAGCAGGTCCTGGTCAATCATCTCCAGTTTGTTATATTAGTTTTCCTTGTATAAGAAAAATTATATTCCAGGGACTCATGGTTAAGTGTTTGCCGATGGAAGCAGCGTATCACACCACTTTTCCATTAAGTTTAAAGTAATCACTGAATGATGTCTATACAATTTTCAAATTGTTGAAACAAAGATTTTGTTTATGTAGGATTTGCCACGGAATCGATTTAGTACAGTATGCACCGTATGTAAACAGGATCCAAATATAATGTTATACAGCAATACATTGACTTGATCACTTTTTTGTCTGTTGGTTGTCATTGAACTAATAGTTATTTATTGTTTAAAAAAATATTCGAATTCTATTTCGGCAGAAAATGTTTCTGCAAAAAACCGGTGCCAGCCAGAAATCTATATTCTGGTAACAGTGTATCCTTCTCCTTTGCTATCTCTTTCACGTCCTTCTTGAAGCCCCTCTGTTCTCTACTCTCCCCTCCCCTTCATTACCTTCCTTTTTCATCACAGTTTTCTTCAGCACTTTCATCCTTTTCCACACCTCGATACCTTCATTTTTATTCCCCCTCTACATCATGTTGTCTTTCAAGCTGTGTCCTTCCTTTTCTCAAACCCTCACTCATCACTCACATCCTCGTTAACTACCTCACCACTCCTCTAACAACAACACCACCAGATCCTCATTACAAGCCAAACTTCAGTGTTGTTTGTATCTTATTACTGGTTTATGGTGGAGGTTGTTTGGGTTAAGGGACCCTGTGTTGTAATCAGAAATTGAAGTTAAACGAGTCCTTCAAATATTGCCACAAAACACACCACCTATAGAGAAGGAGGTTGTTTCGTTGCATGGTCAGGAGGAATTAGAAGTCTCCAATTTTCACACACGATCACAGGGTCCTTAACATGATGTAGCGTTGGCGTTAACCCTGGCGTGGTGCATGCATGTTGGATTCAATAACAATGTTTGGTCGTGCCCTTATGCTCCAAGATGAATTGCCTGATTTTTTTAACTTTTCTTTCTTTTTATATATTTATTTATTTATTTGGATATGTAATTTTTTTATTATTATTCTTTTAATACGATTATTATTATCATCATCATCATCATTACACGTATTATTATTATTATTATTATTATTATTATTATTTTTATTATTGTTATTATTGTTATTATTATTATTATCATGATTACAACTATTATTATTATTATTATCATTATTTGTATTTTTTACGCCGATGGGAAAAGGTCGAGGATTAAGTAAAGTACCCGTGAGGAAAGCTGCTAATACCTAACGTCAGAAATAACCCTTGGAATGATTTTGGTGATGAATAAGTTAAAACCCCAAGTTGATATTGGATTAAGATATGAATGAGACGTAACTGTTTAGCAGAGAAATTCCCGACGATCTTAAATTACAGGTTTGGTGAACAGACACCTTGTTTAGAACTGTGATTGATGATGGATGTATTTGTCACATTTCGCAGGTGAATTTGCGTTGTTCTGAAATTAGAGGCTTGAAGTGACAGATAATGTGTTTGGGAAATTGATGGAGTAGCAGATGAGATGTTTTCGTTTCTTTTTGCCCAAATTATACATGACTGTAGAAGCCTGGGTGGACAAAGAAAGACTGTTTGGACAAAAGTATATATGACTGAAATGGACAGATGTGTGACCTGAAAGGATAGAAGTATGACTGAAATGGACAGAAGTGTGACTGGAATGGACAGAAGTGTGACTGGAATGGACAGAAGTGTGACTGGAATGGACAGAAGTGTGACTGGAATGGACAAAAGTGTGACTGGATATAAAAAGCGTTTAGAATGTTGACAATATTATCTGTATAATTTATAAATGTTATATTTCTAAATTTGTTTCTACTTTGTAACCATAATAATAGTATGATGAAAGTTGTTTCGATAAGGAAATTTAACATTGTTTCATCTTTTTTGATGAAGTAAGACAGTATCTACCATGTGTGCTACAAGTTGGTGAAATTGAAGTATGTTTTCGTGACATTTTGAAGTAGACACGTTAGACATACTGTATATTGTGTCTCAAAGTCGATTTGTACGATGTTAAACCAAAGATAGTATAGACAGTACAGTCTTGGTCAAAAATAATCATCCCTATAGGGGTACCTTACGTACGAGTTTGACAGCTTCCCTCTGTTCCTTAGCTGATAAACTTTCTAATAAATAGGTTAAGTACCATCTTTTTATTTACTACACGTAGCTACGCACTACTTAAAACAATAATATCATATGTGAACGTGAAAACATTAGATAGCAAATTGTTTGAGATACCCATATGTAGATGATTACCATTGACCACAACTGTACAAGCATATTTATTCAATACCAAAACTCTTAAATAGTATTACAGTAACTCGAACTGAAAGAGGACAGATGAAGAGATGAAGCTTATGTTTGCGACTGTCCCGTGTATATTGTTTATGTATTAACGAATGTGTCGTTTCTTGCAGGAAATTCGAGGTTGGACGAAGATATTGACATGGATAAACAAAGACCTTAATTTGTTTGGAAAGTTGATGTGACTCAAGTTCGTTTTGATATTTTCCTGGAATGGGAATGGATTGTGATTGTCATGTCAACTGCCTTGTGCCTATTTTTTTAGTGACACAAGACACATAATATACCGCACTTGAAGTACTAACTGTGAGCAATGTAAGGAAAAAGGGGTTGGTTGTGTATATAATAATGTTACATCATTTACCTATATGTCAGTTTGTAATGCAAACAAACGATTAGTGAATTATAAAATAGCACGGTTTATGGCCAATAACTTTTCAACAGAACCATGAATTGCCATAAATTACTGTAGTTGGTATATGTTCCCGTGGTATAATATTTAAAAACATATTGACTTTGAAAATTTATCTCCATTAAACAGTTTTTTAATAATAAAATAAAAGATAAACAGAATAAGGGATTTAAATGTAAACGAATAAAATAACTGAAGTTAAAAAAATAAATTATGCAAGAAAAGAAACGGTGAAGAAAAAAAATATATATATAAATATACAATATTTTTTTTTAAATATCATGACAGTGAAAATAAAACACACAACAAACAACAATATGAAATAGAAATTGTGTGTGGCATGCAGGGAGAGGAGAGGAGAGGAAAGGAGAGGAAGGGGATGAGCGTAAGAACATAATGAGTTAAACATACGGTAGAGAGCAACAAACCCCTTCCTTGATTCCCCTCGGACTGTGGTGGGTGTGTGCGTGAAATCCTCAGGTGCTGGCTGCTGGTCCCGCTCACATATATATACACTCCATAAGGGGATGATGCGCTTCACCCCAGTATGTTGTTGTTGTTGATGATGATGATACAACGATGCGACGGCGCGTTCTCGTGTCGTGACGTCATGTACCACCAGTGACGCCTCTCCTATCGTGTGTGTGTGTGTGTTAGTGTGAGGGAGGAGAGAGTGTAGGAGGAGGGGGCGGAGGAAGGAGGGGGATAAGCCAGAGGAGTGGGAGGGGGGAGGGGGATCAAACATACATACATACATATACCCGTCTCCCCCCACGACACACACACCCACTTGAGGCCCCCCTACCCACCCACACACACACCAAGCCAGCCAGCCACCCCCCGTGTAGTGTTGTGAGGTGAGACATACACTCATTCCAGTCTGGTCAGCCACTCACTCCTGCTGCAGGCTTTGAGGTACACACAGCCAGACCCACCCTTGTCTTCAGATCACATACTCTACTCTACTGTTTACCAGAACTACAACCAACCAACTGCAGCCACCTACCAATACTTCTAATACCACTACAATTACTACTACTACTACTACCACTACAATTACTACAACTACTGCTACTACTACTTCTGCTACTACTACTTCTACTACTACTACTACTTCTGCTACTACTACTAATACTAATACTAATACTAATACTACTAGTAGTAGTACTACTACTCCTACTATTGTTGCTGCTCCTGCTATCTCCACCAACTGCAACAACTACTGAAACTTTTGAAACTGTCACTTCCACAAGCAACAACTACTTTACCCGCTGCTGACTCTACCCAAAGTAACTGCTGTACCATTGATGCCCAACACTGCCTAGACTTCTGCAGCAGTTGGATCAACAACTGCCAAAAATATTACTATCTACTGCCAATACTAACTGCTGTAATCTGCAATTTTTGATAAGCCGCATTAAGAAATAAAGGCAGTTGAGTACCATCGCTTCAACCACCAGCTACTACTACAACTTTCATCATTACACTCACTCTAACATTGACTCAGTGTTGTCAAGTAGTCACACTATTAAATGCAAACGAAACAGCAAGGAACAAATAATTTACATACTGTACATTAAACTGAATTAATTACTTTGGAAACCAGTAAAGTACTAAGATAATAACTTAATTTGTACTTAGTTCAACTTTACATAATAACTTTCGCTAAAGAAATAGTGTTTAATCTGAAAAAAAAAACTATAATAAATATAGAAAGCGATCTTCCGTGAAAGATAGTTGTGTCCTTCCTGTTATCACGTAGGTTCATCTGTCACTTATGATCTTCCTCTAGTGCGGCCCCATTACCTCTTCAACCAACTGTCACATACACCTTCTTGCCGTCTACATAACACTGTCACCCACGTACCCCTGCCGTTTACCACGCCCCCTCCCCCATTCTTACTTAACTTCTAACCACCCAGGTTCATACGACACCCACACAGACCTCTCCTTTTCTTCACTCATTCATCTGACACTTCAATTTTCTCAAAGCACTCAGAAACCTGCAAACCTATTTAAAACGAGGGCGTTATAAATAGCTTTTGTGTGGATAGTGTGGCGTGAACCTGGTGATGTCCCTGCTTCCCCTATCACACACCACTTTATGAGGAAATTCAGGACCACAAAGGTTTTACTTTTTGAACTTGTAATGTGGATATGGTGTGTTCACTCACTGTAGCGTGGATCTCGAGTGTGTGATAGCGTGAACATTCCTTTACCTGACATTTAGTCTAGTATCGGTGTGATACTGTGTAGGTGCGACAAATTCGTTGCAGTGTACATTGACCAGTGTGAGTTGTGACAGCAGCGTCCAATCCTTTCTAAGGTGAAGGGTTGTAATAGTGAGTGTGGAGTCAGATCATGTCAGTAGGTGTGTTGTCTGGGTCGTCAAGATGCTTTCACTGGGAGAGCGCCAGTAAACCCGCCCTCACCCGCTGTACTTTTCGTCCTGCCCCCGCCCACACTCACCACTCCTCACCCTTCCATCACCGCCGCCGTCACCGCCATAGAAGCCGTCGCCGCCATCAGGAAACTCGCCGGGGGAGCGACGTTCCCCCGCCATCCCTATCCTCGTGGCAGAGCGAAACTTCCAGCCTACTGACTTCAGACACCCCGACGCTAAGCTTCACCGCTTCTGCTCCACGCCCAGTTCGACCTACGCCAAGCCCTGCAGCGTTACTACTAGCACGCAGCAGGATGTCTGGCGGTGCGGGGCGGGGTGTTACAGACGTAGGAGGTAGAGGAACGTCCACAGCAGCAGCCAGGGAGGTAAAGCAGTACCTGAGTCGTACGTTATTCCCGCGTCCCGCTTCAACGTTACATGGCTACGCGTCCCTCTACAGGCGATTGACGCAATTACCAACACACCGTAAACAACGGGGTCAGGCGGGAAACCACCTGGAGTCTGATCCCAGCCCAGGGCCTCATGAGTGTGGTGAGAACCTACAGCTGGGTGACCCTGATGACCGTAACTCACTAGAGGGCCGTATGCCATCTCCTCCCAGGGTGGAGATACACATATATGTGCCCACCGCAGCTACAGCAGCAGCTCCAACACAGTCTACACCACAAGAGGAAGAATCATTAACAATTTAAGTCCTTTAGGTAAACATTAGCTGAAGGAATCATCAATGGTACAGGGAAGTCAATAATGGTACAGTACTACTTTTCTCTTCCTTCAATGTTTACGCTCACTTTGTTCTATACATTTGTCATACAGCTTAGCATCATCATTACCTTACCCTAACTTATATGATGCAGCCGCTCATGCAAGAGATCATTCCCTGTACCAAAGTAAATTTGTAAACAATGGAATTAGGACACTCATCTACGGTAGAAAGTCGAATGGTTTATACGTTGGTGTGTGTGTGTATGAATATGTGATCTGTGCGTCCATACAGTGTAATAATAAATCTAATTTAAAAGGTGTGTTGATGTTTGTGGAGTGTAAACAGTCGAGGAAAGACGTCATTTCCGTTATGTATACGAACTGTGACAATAATGAAGTCTTTACGTTGTAACGATGTAAACATTGCTTGTCTGGTCGCACAAATGAGTACCATTACTCATATTCCTCTGAAGCAGTTATGTCACCACGGATTGAAAATATTTATAGAAATTCATCAAACAGCAACAGCTGTCTTGCAATATTAAAGCAATATAGCAGTATGTATTATTTCAAGAGAAATAAATATATAACAAAATAGCTATGATTAAATAACGATATACTCTCACACCCGATTGTTACAACCCAACAGAAGACATACATTAATGGAAGAATGTTTGTAATTGATATTTCGCTACTACTTCGTCAGTTAAAGGCGTTTGTTGTATGTAGAAACACAAGTAATGAGTTGTCCATAAAAACTCCACCTTATGTGATGTATATATTCCACACTGTGTCTATGAAAGTTTATATATAACTATTGCCAACTTTCTTAGGCAACAAGAATATACAGTATTATAAACAGTAAACATTCATTGTATCATATTACCTAACACAATTTTAAGTGGGCGTAATCAGCAACATTTGAGTCAATACAGTTCAGTCCAGTGGTGTATTGTAGTGATGTGTGTACTGTAGTATAATCAGAATTACTCCAATACATTATTATAATTTGAGTCACACCTTCACCTCAAGCTGTACAGACACCAGCCATAGTAAGTATCCAGGTCTTGTTGAAGTTTCGAATCATCCGACATACCAGGAACCCAAAATAATACTTGCTAGAGCTGGTTTAATTCCCCATCAAGCCATGTGAAACGACCTGGATACTTATTATGGCTCGTGACTGTACACTCGCAATCTAAAATTTGTATCCAGGTCTTGTTGAAGTTTCATTTAACATACTGGTGAACCCATTACAACGCTTATCCTCCTGTTTTATATTTGCTTTAGCTCGCTTAATACTCGATCAAGATATTCGAAGCAAGCCTGGAGACATATTTTGGAGTGCGAGTGTACAAAAGTAGTAATGAAAGTGTTCGCTGGTGATTGTATGTCAGAAATATGTTATGTCATTTATATATATACATGATGGTAGTGACATATTTATATGATTACGAGGCGAGGTGACTCTTACGACACTTACTGTATTTTCTAAGTGGTTGTGATTCTTAAGGTGAGATTATCTTTTTGGTAAATTGGAAGGTTACTGATTCCATTTAACTATGTCAAAAACAGACGCCGTCAGTGGTACCAATAGGGAATCTGCTTCATGGCATAGTTTGGATGAATCAGTAGCCCTCCAATTTACCAATAAGAAAATCTTTTCTTAAGCAAATAGCTGTTGTCATTCTTCCATTCAAAAATTTATTCATTGTATTATTCTTTTTGTGTTTCTGGATTTTAAATGTTCATACGACACTGATGAATAATTCGTGTTGGTTTTACTTGAACTTTCCGAATAGTAAATAGAGTTGAACTAACACATATCTTGTTTTAGTAAATTTAATTTGATTTTCCATTCCTGTTGTAAAAACTCTACCATGTTGTTATGTATGATCCTGGTAAGTCATCTCGCCTCGTTGGTTTGTGGCTTGATTGATGAGCCAAGTGTGATTTTTTTACTCTTTTTATGTAGAAACTATACTTGTATTTCTAGTATTTATCTTTAATAATGTTATAATTATGTTCTCTGTTGTATTTATTTTCTCTGTAAGTCATCACCAGAGCTGGGAATAACAACACACAATTCTTCTACCATTGTGTGTGTTCTTAAGTCTGTCTGTGTGTATATTGTTTTGCTTTAGGGGGAGAATCTTTTGTTGTTGAATTAGAAAGTCTCTGATTCCTTCAAACTATGCCACGAAACAGATCCCCCTTATTAGTACCACTGAGGGTGACTGTTTTCTGGTATAATTATATAGTTAGGAGGAATGAGTAGCCTTCCAGTTTTCCAATAAGAGAATCTTCCCTTAAATAATCGAAGTCTATATAATAGGATGAAGTGATAGGATACTATATGACATACCCTTATATAAAAAGAAATTGGAGATTATTCCAGTATAGTCCAGACAGTGCGTTTGTATGTATATATATGTGTTGTTTGTATATATATATTTTAGTTGGCTTTGTTACAGATAATAAGACATATATATATATATTATGTAAGATACTAAATTATAAACCTCAGACCTCACCATTGATAGACACACATGTGGCTAATTATTCTGTTTATGGTAAATTTGTCACACTCCAGGGTCTAACGTAATACTCATTAGGCGGTTAATGATAACAATTAAATTCTCTGAAGTTAAGTTTGTGAATATTTTTTTTTAAGTTAGAGGAATATTGGTGTAAAATTTAATCGTCTATGTAAATACTATGTACACATTTGCTGTTGTATTTCATTGTTTGTTAAATATGTTGAATGATTATCGAGTAAAGAATGAACTGAGCCTGGCATTGAACAATATTCATTATCCAGTTATAACTTACTATTGCTGCTGTTGTTGTTGTTGTTGTTGTTGTTGTTGTTGTTGTTGTTGTTGTTGTTGTTGTTGTTGTTGCAAGGAGAAAGAGTCTTAATAGGTTAAGAGACTCTTGGAGCACCTTCATTCATCCTCAGCATGCCAGGAAACAGGACCAAAATAACAAAAATAATGGTTACCTGTTGTTTGGAATAGTTTGGGGGAATAAATTTACTCCAGATTTATCAACACTGCGCGTCCCCCTTAAAGATCCTGTAATCGTGTATGTACTGATTCCTCCAAACTACTCCACCATGCAACAGATCCCCTCTATTGATTCCTCCAAACAAGTCCAGGCAACACGCCACCATTACTTTTATTTATCTAATCACGACCTCCATGACCGCCACATTAAAGTACACTACAGTACAGTACATACCTCTGGATCAGCCAACTATAAACACCACCTCACCTTCATTCCGTCCACTTTCACTCGCTCAATAAGAAATTACGTGTGTCGGTTCTTTTGGTATACGAGTTACATCAACCAACGGTACCTTACGATTGGTGAGAGAGAGAGAGAGAGAGAGAGAGAGAGAGAGAGAGAGAGAGAGAGAGAGAGAGAGAGAGAGAGAGAGAGAGAGAGAGAGAGAGAGAGAGAAAGTCAGTGTGTGAGAGTGCGCGCGCGCGCGTATGCGTGTATATGTGTGTGTACCATTGAGGTGAAAGGTGGAGTCACCCTGAGTCTGATATTGTTGTAGGTAATGTCACTTTAAGATAAAGGCCTACATCGGCAAATACATCAACACTACACAGTCACATCACTACCAGAAAGTATTAATTCAATATGAAATTGAAGAAGTTGCCCGTAGAAACTACTTACCATTAGAATCTGTCCCAATCCTAACTGTCTCAAATACTTACACAATGGATAACAATATCAATACTCCTTCGAGTAAGGTGATCAAATCTTCTCTTGCATAAAGTAGGATACTTGAAAATGATACTCCTGAAGTTAAAGAGAAAAATTATCTCCCCATTTGCGAAAATAATTGTTGCCAACATAGCCTATATATAGCTGGTTTGGTGAGCATGAAACTCGAGAAATTCATAAATTGTGAAACCTGTTGCAGTGTACTGTGTACGGAAGAAACAGATGAAATATACACATTAATCAGCATAAAAAAAAAAGGTAATAAGTTTTTCCTATACAGATGTCATTGATATATGCTGCTTATGTGAGAGGATTTTCAAAGAAACAATCTTGATCAGCAGTGAAATACATCAATATGAAAACGTTTCATCATATGAGTGCCATAAAATAAGTGTAAGCAGTATATTATCAGTATGTTTGAGCAAACCTGTAATTCAAAAATTATCTGTTCATATGAAAAAGATGAATGTCCTCCATAATCACCTTTTATTGCTGATAAAAGCTGTAGTAGAGACCTATCTTCAGGTGAGCTATACTCATATACAGACAAACAGTTCACAGCAAGAAATGTATCTCAAATACTGTGAAAAGTAGGACTGTTATGATTAAGCAGGTATTATTTAATGGAATATGATATTGTGAACTTATTTTTTAAGGAAATATAATAAATAATAGTAAAATACAATTTTCATATAAACCGTACCGGAATCCTATTAAAAAATGTAAATACAAGCTGTGAAAACAACAGTGTGTATGAGGGTCTGACAGTGAGGTAACCTTGCCTACAACCTGATGGCGCTGGACATTGCCTACAACAATATGGCAGATTCAGGTGAAAACTGTCTTCACCTCACTGTACACGAAACCCGACTCAGTGTGACTCCATGGTGTGTACTGATGACCTTGGTGGAAGTTTGGTCACGAAAGCATTCCCACCTTTCTCTCTCTCTCTCTCTCTCTCTCTCTCTCTCTCTCTCTCTCTCTCTCTCTCTCTCTCTATATATATATATATATATATATATATATATATATATATATATATATATATATATATATATATATATATATATATATATATATATATATATATATATATATATTTCGAACTTCTACCTCTCTGCCTTTTCACTCATTTTAATTATTTATCTTCTGCCGGTTTTTTTCACCTACCTCCTCTCCCCAACATGTACACTATGTACAGCCACAATTAAATATCCGCCAACACTTTCTTTTCATCATAGTAAATATATTTGTAATAAAGAACAACACGTGTATGATTTTGCAGCACCTCACAATAATAATGGAAGGGGTTGAGTTGACGTAAGGTGTTATATGGTTATATTTTGATATGATACCGATTTATTTACACGATGGTGGCTGTACAGTACTCGCTCATATTATGTATCTAAAAAAAATCCACTGCTTGGTAACACAAAAATATAGTATATAACTTAAATAATGCAACAATGAGGCTCAGTTATATCCTAAGCGAACAGGATAATAGTTACACCGAAGTTCAGTAAATGTATATCGTGATTGTCCAGTACATTATAAAGAGGGGTTGTCTTATTTATGTCTGCGAATTGGAGGTCTACTGTCTCCTCCAATCTCCTTCAGACGTAATAGATTCCCAACTTAGTTCATAGAGGTCATCTGTTCTGTTTCCTGACATATTTTGCAGGAACCAGAAACCCCTCCATGTTCCCTTAAATCATTACCCCTCTTTAGAAAATTTTATTACGGGTCATACTTCATCGTTTATCATCCGTGGACTGTTGCTGGTGCCTGAGCTGACCTTTGTAACTCCCTCCCTCCCTGGTGTATGATTTGATCTCGTTACATGTCAGGTTAAGTACTGTACTCTTTGCTCAAGGTCTCTTTTGTTTGTCACGCCCGTCTTCTGCCTGTCAAGGGGATACTCTCTTAGGATCGAATTGAAGGGCTACTGATGAGTCCAGTGTATTGCAGGACAAAGATTACCTGACTATACGAGTAGAGACTTGTCATGTAGCCTAGGTTGAAGAAAGTACTAACCCTCCAATTTACCGACAACAGAGTATATATCCACTTAACTTCACCTTTGCTAAATGATCCCACACATTCATGCACAATTTTTCTTTATTCATGGTTTTCCTATTGATTTTTCTGTTTTATACCGTGTTGAACTCTGCTTTACCAAATCTCAATCATTAGCATTCTGTAATAAGTTATCATAAAATTAATTGGTCACCATTCCTTCTTGATTAGATCATTCCTTGGTTGCCTGCCTCAATAGGTGTGTCTAGGAGTCCATCTATCAAACTGACTACATATCATCAGATGCATTTTTAAACCCTGACCCCTTGATTGTGTGTGTGTGTGTGTGTGTAGGTAATGTAAGGTAAGGTAAGGAGGCCTCTCGCTAATATTTATGTGACATTAATACTGAGACTATACACATGCACCTGTACAACCAATAACAGTATTATTATTATTATGCTCTGTCGCCTTATTAACCAAGTCATAAACCACACAATATGGTACGGAAAGCTGCAAAAGGCTTCTCAACTGAAGCACCAGATAAGTTTATTTATTTTCCCTATGGATCTTGTAATCTTGTATTGTGAATGTGCCTCTTCGATTATAATTATTTTTATTATCCTTCAAGAAGCGCTTGTAGAGGCGACAACGCATATATGTTTTTGTTAAGCTCCAGGTGTGTGCGTGTGATGTGGGTGTGATGGGGCCCCAGTGTGTCTGCTGGTAATGCCATGTGAGCGACTGTAAAGGCGGTGTCGTTGGTAATTCAAATAGATTTACCACCTGCACGTAAACAGGAGTAAGTACGATTGCTGCATCCTAGAAAAATCAACAGCACCGTGCCACATATTTTTTTTACAACCATGGAGATGATGATATACACGAATCACGTACAGTACATTCTTTCACAGCTGTACACCTACACATGCAGACGTTGGCGTGAAACACACATACACACCTTACTTACCTTGGCACCGAGCACCAGACATGGGGTCTAAGTCGAAGCTCTTAGAATGACATTAAAGTCAAGGTCGAGGCTGGATATATAATCATTTATAAAAGCTAAGTTGTGGTCGGAAAAAATTATAAAGGTGAAGAAGCCAGGTCAATGCAAAAGTCCATTTATAACTATATTGCTCTCCAGAACATTAATTTTCTCTCCAAAAATACGAAACCACTATATATCCATTGATATATCCCAAGTACTAGCTCAACACTCACTAGGTTAGGCTCAGTGAAATGAGGGCAGTAATTGAGCTGGCATGCATGAGTTCTTGCTGTACTACTTGTGTTGTTCCTTTCCCAGCCTGAACAAAGATCAGTTCTTGTTCTGGAATATCACCTCCTTGTTACGTGTAAGATTGGGGAAAGTATTGCGTGTTAGTATACTGGCGGCGAATATGACGGAAATATGCTCTGTTTTGGCATAAATTTGTAATTTCAGTCAATTTGAGCACTAAATAACCTTCTACGGTGTTTTGCACCATTCTGAGACATTTTTCTCATATGATTTTTCTGTCGCATATATCTATGCCAGCATTTTGGAGTGCTGCTATCCCCTCATACTAGGAACCAGAGGTCTCATTGATCTCCAGTTGATCAGGTTGGTACAGTGTGAATATAACTATTGCATTATGATGTAGGGTTGTCTGCATTGTACGTACACACATCAAGCAAATGCTGAAGGAGAGACTAAACCAACTGTGCCATTGCCCTTTCCATATTTCTTTCGTTTTGATGATGTGATGAGTATGTGAATGTGACGGTGTGACTAGTTATGTGAAAGTGTGGATAGGGTATGTGAGTATACACTATATTAGAGAAGGTGTAACAGCTCAAATATAGTGGTTAAGTGTGGACTGGACATGTGACAGGGTGTATGTATGACAGAGCAGGGTGTGGTGTGGAGAGTATACAGACGGGGTATATCAGTGGGACAGAATGTGTGTTGTGTGTGGACCCCCAAGATTTAAGGTTATACATTCAGATTTGTATCCTGTGCCATCAGAATTCATTATAGTCACCTGGATGATAAAATATTCACACAGCATGAGTATGGAGTATTAGCACGTTTTGAGTACACACGAGGACCATGTTTAGGTGCCGTATAATAGACGAAAACAAGCAGCGAACACGACCATTGCATCTGCCTGTGAAAAAATATGTATATGTATTTTGCCAATCGGCTGGTGTTTATTTTACTGTTTGTTTTACGCAGTTGTACAGTGGGTAAAACAAGTATCGAGCAGGAGAGATTCGTAGTGTGGAAACTATTTCTGTTATCTCTGAGTAATATTATTGAGATGTTTGGTACGTCACAGTACATAATTGTCTCCCTTAAAATGTCCACTGATACCTGTATTATCTACTGTACAGTCACGACCACTAATAAATATTCATGTGTGCTTCGAATACCTAGAGACGGTAAATAAATGCACAATAAGTTCTCCATTAAAATTAGTTCGTTGGTGAATTGGACTGTTCATAACTGTATACTCATTAGTGCTCTTGACTGTACATTACTACACCGATTGTGTGTGTGTGTGTGTGTGTACGTACGTACGGAGAGGAGGGACATTGTGTTGCGTGTGCTGAATACAGTACATAACCATGGAGTGTACAGAACAGACGGTAGAGCCAGCGTTCCTGCACAGCTGTAATTACCAAGCAGCTGCCACCAACCTTAGCCACCATTAAAATATTACCAGGCACGACAACCCACGAGACACACACGCCACCTGCCCAGCTCTATGGTCCCGCCGCCGCAACCCTCGCTCTCTCGCTTGCCGTCCTGCCATTCAACTCGACCCGTGCATGGTGTGGGTGGCAGCGTCATGAGCGGCCCTATTAACCAAAGACAAATGCCGTCATTTTTCATGGGCCAAAATGTCAATGGATGGTCTTCATAGTTGGCTGTCTTTATCATCATCATCATTATCATCATCATTATCAACATCAACATCATCATCAGTAGTTCGTAGGGGTATTAATACATTCTGTTAATTTCACCACAACGTATCAAACGATGTGGAATTATTCTGACGTATTATGTGAGAAAAATGTCGTATATTTTACTGCACCGTATACTATATAATTATGTCACAGGTTAAATAGTATTATCGATAACTCGGAAAAGTTTGTTGGTATTTAATTAAGCTATCCAGTCCACTTTTTCCGTCACTCGTAAATAATTAATTAACTTCTCAGGAGCAGGAACTTGTGACTTATCTCTGATTTATCACCTTGTTGTTACGTCGTCCAATTAAGAGAGAGAGAGAGAGAGAGAGAGAGAGAGAGAGAGAGAGAGAGAGAGAGAGAGAGAGAGAGAGAGAGAGAGAGAGAGAGAGAGAGAGAGAGAGAGAGAGAGAGAGAGAGAGAGAGAGAGAGAGAGAGAGAGCTATGTCTAATAAATAACTCTTGACATGACCGTCCACCACCAACCTGTTTGTTTTGCTTTTTTCATTAAGATAAGAGAAGTATTTAAGGCTAAAGGCTGTACTGTATCATATATAGTTAAAGAAGTAATCAGAGTAGATGGGTAGTAATGTATTATGGTCAGTTACTGAGTCCTGGATTACATACAATACAGACGGAGGCAGCACAAGTCCCCTTCACCTCATCTGTGCCAACTCATGAAGGAAAAACCGTTTGGAAATAAAAGCTTCACAGGCTCGTACACTGAAAAACACGCACACACACACACACACACACACACACACACACACACACACACACACACACACACACACACACACACACACACACACACACACACACACACAGGTAGGAATATTTTGTTAAGCAAGCGACTGAGTGAATGAGAGGTTTGCGTGCATTCCGAGCCACTTCGCTAATGGTCGGGTCAAACGGCTTTACGAGTTTTTACCTCAGTTAATTTAAAGTCTGGTGGAAAACACTGGGCCTCGTCGTCGTCAAGTCCGGGAAAGTAAAGCATTGATTGGGGTCGTTTGCAGCAATTTGGTCGAATTAATGTAGTTTTCCTGTAGTGAGGTGAGCTTCGAGTAGAGTTCTTTTTATAGCTGTCTGGATTGCTGTTTTTTTTTTTTTTTTTATTATTGTTGTTGTTTCCTGTCTTTGTATTTTTGTGAGGATCTATTTTGTCTTTTTAACTTTAAGTTGTCTGCCTCACCGCTGGGATATATGTGTGTGTCACTTTACATGGAAGGTGTCCGGTGATTTTTTTGTTTTTGTTTTATATAGAAATAAAAAATAACATTGATCGTTTCATTTTGAGAATAGACATACGCATAGGTGTATTTACGAACGGTGTTAATGTAGCAGTTATTAATTAATATATAAATGAATCTTCTTAGCACATGTCTCAGGGAAACAGTATTAAAATCTAAGACATGCCCGATTTATCACGTAAGAAAACCGTATTTATTAATATTAAGCCATTAGGGACCCTGTGATATCGTGGGAAATTGGGAAGTTTGCGAATCCTTCAAATATTGCCACGAAACAGCACCGATATTGAATGAGTTTTTTTCGTGGGATAGTCAGGAGGAATCAGCTGCCTCCAAGTCTCATACACGATCACATGATGGATAGACAGACAGACAGACAGACTAAAAGAATCGAGCATAATAAATATAAAATTCAATCTTTTATATATATTTTTTTTTTTATAAACTTCACTCACTCACTCACTCTTCTTTTCTTATGTATTTCCTTCCCCTTCAGCTCTCCTTCCTTCTCCCCAGTATTACCCTAACAATCATTCCAGTCATTTTGGTCTCCGTCAACCTTATACAATTACAGTAAAATCATAATAATAACAACAGCAGTAAAAATAAGGAAAATTGGTCGTGTTTATTTCAAGATTTCTTTCTCACGTGAGTGGACCAAACCTCATGCAGCAGAAATTCTCCAATATTATATTATTTATTTATTTATGTATTTTTAATGTTATTTAATTTATATATTTATTTATTTATTAGTATTAGTATTAGTATTATTATATATATATGTGTGTGTGTGTGTGTGTGTGTGTGTGAGAGAGAGAGAGAGAGAGAGAGAGAGAGAGAGAGAGAGAGAGAATAGCACCCACTACTCGTTACCAGACCTGCAGTCATTTATCAAGCACAGTGCCAAGCCAAAAGAAAATCCATTAACTGTTCCTCCAAGACGTCCCACGATGATGTCCCTGTTGGTCTTACGTGATGATGCATGCAATCCCCCGTGTGTGTGTGTGTGTGTGTCGCTGCTGCTTAATTAATTGCAGGGGTATAGCGTTTAGTTGTTAGTGTAGCGACTTGATATGTTGTGGGTGATATACAGACACGACGTACACTGACTGATTATTCCACACCTTGATGATACGAAGCAAACTATACTAATGTATGAGTACCGTATGTATAGGATGTGTCTGTTTTGTGGTATTGTAAGTATATAAATATATATATAGCTTTCCACTACATCCTTAGTAGAAGGCCCCTTTAGTTGCTGAGTTTTCGTCATGAAGTAATGTGCAGATGGAATAAAAAATATATTCTTATTCCAGTACAGTAAAAGATCTGTTGTGTAGCATGGCTGGAATGATGGCTGGAGGGGTAATTAGCTACTTTCCGTGTTTGTTTGTTATTCGTGTTTAACGCCTATCGACTTCGTAATGGTTATTAAGACGATATATTTATAGAGTGACAGAGTGTGTGTATGTGGAGAAGTGTACATGTGTACAGTATATGTTGGTGCATGTGGAGATGTTTACGTGTTTGTATGTGGGTGCATGTGGAGAAGTGTACGTGTGTGTTGTGCGGTGTCTGTGAGTGTTCTCCCGACCAGCTCTCCAGTTGAAACAGATAATTGCTGTTTGAATTGCTGCTGTTGGGGTGCATGGGTGGGTAAGGATTTAAGATCATAAGAACATGAACTGAGAAAACTATAGAAAGCTTGTTGTCCCTGTTCTATATAAGACATATCCTAATTTCCATAGGCTGCGTCTGTCCCCCTGAAAACCCTTCCTCTCACGGGCCACAAACATCGACTGTCTCATAACGAAGAGGTTAAGGGAAGGTAAACAAACCTCGCCTGACTAAGGGTGATAACACAGACCCAGAATATGGGATGTATCATTATAACGAGGCAGAGTCATTATGATAGAGAGTCGGTGTAGTGCTGGTTTAATGAAGCTTTCCCGGTTCCTTACACTGAGTATAGAGTATACACTCCTGTCATTACAATTGTGCCAGAAACCCCCACCGTCTTTCAGCTGCGTTGGTAAATATCGATGACAGAAATATAGACAAAATGCCAGAAAATGCATATTAAGGTATACGAAGTATTAACGATAAGGAAATTGAATTAGTGTTGTTGTTATTTTTTAATTTATGTTTATTGCAGCTACATATATACCGGTACTCTATGCGTGATGACGGCTCCTGACAGAAACTTTTGGCCGTCACTGTATATCCCCTACCAACCAACCAACCTTCTCTTCCTTCCCCTCTATATACCCTTGTTAAAAGGTACAACGTATGACAAGAGTAGGTTGAAGAATACTGAAGGTTGTGCTGCTTTGTAGTACACGTTCCTCTCTAATGATCTGCCGTGTATATCGCCCTGACTTCACTTTTCAACCGGACCTACAATGCATGAAAGCAACATCCAATAATTACTGCTTGATCGGTGAATAGCCCTTGGAAAATTTATGGCACGGGCGGGAAAGAAAGTAACACAAGGAAGGTAAACTGTAGCAGGAGGAGGAGAAGGAATGAAGGTGGAAGGGAGGGGGGAGAATTGCACCAGTAGCTCGAAGGCAACCGAGTACAAGTTTATAATTTATATATTACAGTATAATTTACGGTCTTTATGTGTTGTTTCATATTTGCTTCGGTGGTGTGATAAATGTTGGTCTATATGAAAGTCACCGAGCCACCAGTCTTCATGTTTAAGTTAAAGGCAGAGTATACTTTTGGTACATGCGAGCTCCTTGATTCCTCCAAAGTATGCCAGGAAACAGGACCAGATAAACAAAAATAATGGTGTCCTGATGCTTGGAATAGTTTGGAGGAATCATTATATCCAACAATGCCACTACTATACCCTCCCCTTAACCTTGTCATGCCCACCACCCTAACATATTATATACTCTTGTCCTCAGCTTGCAATATTACAACGCATGAAAGATTCCCGCTGAAATAAACGACCAAACGAACCCCAATCAGTATATGTCCGGTAAACCTTAACCTTGCCATGATTGTGTCCACTAGTGTGTGTAGGTATTGTACAACCGGTGGCAAAAGTCGTGTCGCCTCACTCACCACGTCTTCAAAGATAACATAAAGGTTAATCATCGAATAAACACATTCACCACCATACAGAAATAAGATATCCAGGGGGTAAATTAATATACTTCTCTGTTTTTCAGTTTATGAGCCCGTGTAGCTTATATTTCCATACTTACTTTATGACTTTGCAGATTTAGTGACAGGACATTTGCCGTCGACTGTACAGTAAAGCCACTATTAACACTGCTGTCGCCTCACTTATACCAAATCATACATGAACAACATACAATGCATCCTGTCATCTTCACAGGATCGTCAACTGAAACCCAAAAAGAGAAGCTTATTGTTCTAGTGTTTATAGATTGTTGCAGATAAATACCGAGTTGTATAATGTGTATAATGGATGTAGTCTGTCTTGAATTACATTATATTAACCAAACAAGTCAAGAAATATATTAAAGGACCAGGTACACATACATACGTTTTCACCAGGTTAAAAAAAAATGGTGTATACTGTATGTTTAATTCCATGATGGGGTTAACTTGCTTAGATATATTATTTACACAGGATTAGGTGATTATTGGATCATGTGTAATTTTTATTGCTAGAGAATTTATAGTGAAAAATCCATGCGAGTATTTCCAGACTACAGAGCATCAGTTTACTATATTATTATTATGTACTCTCTTTACTATATAATTCTTCACCTAGCCACAGTAGACTATAGTTAGCATAGTACAGTATATTCAAACAGCCTCCCAAGTACTAATTGATCTGATGCTGTTTCAAAGGTTATTGTATTTCATTGTATCGTCACTCTCCTCCTCCTCCTCCTCCTCCTCCTCCTCGTTGTTGGTCCTTAAACCCTGACAAGATGAAGGAGTGGAAGCGTAACATTAGCGTCAATTACAGGAGTGGCCGCCTCACTAAACTTCCTCATAATGGTGGGGGTCAAGCATGGGAGGGAGGGGCAGCAGAGGAGGAGGAGGAGGAGGAGGAGGAGGAGGAGGGATGACTGGGAGAGAAGGGAAAGGAGGAGAGATGAGAGGAAGAAGGGAGAGAAGAGAAGGGAAAGGAGGAGGAAAACAGAAGTGAAAAGAGAGGGGCGGAGGAAGGGAGAGAAGAGGAGATGAGGAAGGGAGAGAAGAAGAGGGAACGGATTTTGGAACAGAGAAGGGTAATTTATATAGGAAGGGAAAGAGGGAGAGGAAGGGGGAAAAGAGAGAAGGAAGGAGAAAAGTAGAGGAGGGAAAAGGAAGGAGAGAAGAATAGACGAGGAATGAAGATGAAAAGAGAAGGGTAAAGGAAAGGACTGAAGAAGACAACAAGGAAGGAAGGAAAGGAATATAGATAGGTAAAATTAAAAGGAAAGAAAGGAAAGAAGAAATTAAACAAACAAAGTATAATAAATAAAGGTAATACAAATAATAACAAGTAATATATAGTGATAAATAAAATGCGTAGAGAGTTAAGGACCCCATGATGTAGTAAGAAAATAGGAGGTTGGAGAGTCTTTCAAACATTGCCAAGAAACGCCACCCATATGAAAGGATCTTGTTTCGTGGCTTAGTCAGGAGGAATCAGAAGCCTCCAATTTTCGTGGGAATGTTTGAACGACTCACTAACCTCCAATTTTCTTACTATAACACGGGGTTCCTTAATAGTGAGGGGGAGTTGAAAGGGAAGGTATAAGAAGGGGACGTAAGCGATTATGTGATCAGTCCACAAACCAAGAAACAATGATAAATATAACATAATATAACATAACAGAACATAAAAGATAATTACAACGCAGGTGAAAAATTTGGTGGGAAGGGAATGCAGCATAAAGGAAAACTCTAAAGTAAAGAAAGAGAAGAAAGCTTAACCCCCCAAAAATAATATATATACAGTATATAGATAAATAAATAATAATAATTAATAATAAATAATAAATCTATATATATAAAACAGTCCGTCTGTCTGTCTTTCCGTCTGTCTGTCTGTCTGTTTAGCCGCTATGCACAGCCGCATCGTTTTACCTAGAGTAATAATATTTACATACATAATTTTTTTTTTTCAATGATTAACCAATTAAAAACTACTTTTTTCTTTCCGCCCCCCCAGTTGACAAATGCTGGTAAATTTTGTAATTTTTCAACTTTTATATAGGCAAAAAAAAAATTTACAGAATGAAAGAGCTTGATTTTACACACCAGGAACTGAAAACGGGAGCCTTCTAGGTGTACGCAAAAGCTTATAACCAGAGCATCAAATTCTTCACAAAAAAAAAATAATAAAATAATTTCTCCTTAAACAATCAAAGAAAATTGCTAGAAAACCACATGCTCTCTCTCTCTCTCTCTCTCTCTCTCTCTCTCTGTAAATGTAATCATGTTCTTAGACAGACAGACAGACAGAGACACAGACAGACAGACAGACAGAGACACAGACAGACAATACAACGATTATTACGAATGTACAAATGTAAAATACGACTGAGGAACAACAACAGCAACATTTATAATTGTAACACATTTCCTACACATGTTATAAGCAGCGAGACACTCATTTCCCTTACATTTCACTCTGTGTATTGTACAGTCACGAGCACTAATATGTATTCAGGAGTGCTTCGAATACCTAAAGACATTATATGAATACACAATAAAATTTCCATTGGAATTAGTTCGTTGGTGAATTGAACCGTTAAAAGCTTTAACCAAAACTATTTACGTGACTGTACACTCGCAATCCCCAATCCTTAGCCCCACTGAGTCAAAGCCCGAGATCTGAAACAGGCGATTTCTGAACGACACCCCACCCAAACCATCATAAACCACACACATTTCAAACCAATAGAGGCCTTGGTTGGGCTGTCGTCTAGAAACCGCTTGCTACAGATCTTGGACTTCGACTCTGGTGGGCTAGAGAATGTGGATTGCGAATACATATACAAGAATTTCTTTCATAAACACCATTACAGTAATATAAAGGCTTGAAGGTGAATAGAAACTAGGTAAAAACAAAATTAATTCATTTTTTTTATATAAAAAGACGATGGACGAGGATGCTAATATTTGCAGTTGCAGTCAAAAGTTTCGTTTCATGCACATTAGGGTGAATGAATCGAGCAGATAATTACTAACCTCTGAAGGAGTTAACCTACTGAGAAGGAGTTAACCTACTGATTTTTTTTATCTCATCATGTTTATATTTGAGGGCAGAAATGGGTTACTGTACTGTAATAAGAGTTGGTCATGGTCTTGTTGAAAATATAGTAGGTTGATGGTACTGTAAATAAGACATTTGCTTATTTTTTCAGGTATGTGAATGATAGACATGTAACATTTTAAGGCATTGGTGTTTATTAATGACAATATATCTTTTTTAGGAACATTTGGAGAGCCTACTGAACCAGTACCCAGATGTGGAGACCGATGTTACCTCACGAGCTCTCTCTTTGGCCCACACTTTACTCTCCAAGGAATCTAAAGCACTAGGGCTGCCAGACTTCCCTATACATAACCTGGATAGAGTCATTGCCATTCTGGTAGGTGAAATTGATGAGTAAGAATGTGTTCACAATTATTTGAACATATTTGGAGGCATCTGGCATTCCTACAGTAATCTACTGAAATATTTGTATCTACAGCTGCCCTTTTAAAAGAAGAGTAAAACAAATTAAAGTTAAAGAACTCAAATGATTACTCAATGCAAAGTCAGAGTTAATTGCCACATGGTCTTAAAGTAGAAGATGGGCTTAGGTCACTCAAGTGCGAGGCCCATAGACATGAAGGTCATCGAATGGAGACTGTAATATTCGTCACCTACTGTACAATGAGTCCATGATATCACGCCTAGAGTCAGTGGCAGGGTACAAGAGGTGGATGCCATTACCATCACTGTAAAATTTTTACCATTACCATCACTGTAAAATATTTACCATTACCATCACTGTAAAAAATTTACCATTACCATCACTGTAAAATTATTACCATTACCATCACTGTAAATTTTTTACCATTACCATCACTGTAAAAATTTTACCATTACCATCACTGTAAAATTTTTACCATTACCATCACTGTAAAATTTTTACCATTACCATCACTGTAAAATTTTTACCATTACCATCACTGTAAAATGTTTACCATTACCATCACTGTAAAATGTTTACCATTACCATCACCGTAAAATTTTTACCATTACCATCACTGTAAAATTTTTACCATTACCATCACTGTAAAATTTTTACCATTACCATCACTGTAAAATTTTTACCATTACCATCACTGTAAAAATTTTACCATTACCATCACTGTAAAATTTTTACCATTACCATCACTGTAAAAATGTTACCATTACGAGGATTAGCAGTTTTACTTAGGCTTGAAGCTCTTGAGGTGACTAAGTTGTATGAACACACAATTGTATGTTTATATATATATCATGGTTCAGGGCCAATTACTACACCTATGCACTTCAGCTGCCAAAGTAAATTCTTTCTCTTAAATAGTAAAAGCTGTTTGACTTTTAATTTGATCTCCTGTTGCATTATTTTTTCCTCAAACCCTTACAACCAGCTTTACAGACTTGAATTATAGCCTCCATATTTATGTAATTTGTTAGAAGATAATTAATTAATATCAGATTTTTGCATCTTTTCACGACCATTATTATACAACCTGCTTAAGGAAAGAAACTCGTGATAGTGAAATGGAGTGCTACTGATTCCTCCAAGCCATGCCAGGAAACAGACCACTTGAATGTTACTCATATGGGATATGTTGTTTCGTGGCATAGTTTGAAGGAATCAGAGATATTCCAATTCACTAACAAGAGAACCTCCCCTTAACACACCACTGTCAAAATGAAAATAGCCTTCATTTCCAATTCCTTCCCCCCAACAGAACACATACCCTAGTGCTGACCCATCACAGTTGTTACTGCGACTGTACCCTTACCACACCTTCCTGGCCCAGGAGACCTTCAAGTCAGTTGAGGATGTCTTCACCACCTTTGACTTCAGTCATCCACAGGTGATCACTTTATATTTTACATTCTTTCCTTTATTTGATGCTGACATCTGGTGTTTTGGTTAATTATCTTTAAGCCTTTTGCAGATGCTAGTAAATTTCTTGAAGAAAGAACTAGTTTCAATTGCAAAGGTATAAATATAACCTACCGTAACTGTTATCTCTCATTTTATTTGTTTAAATTCTGGTTGCCCAGTAAGTCTGGAACCACAGATAAAATAAATGTGATATATACTTTGTTTCTATTTCATTCTTTACTGTTCATGCTGCCCAAGGTTTTGGATGTACAGGGCAAGTATTAGTTTTAGTAATAATAATAAAAATAATAATAATAATAATAATAATAATAATAATAATAATAACAATAATATCTATTAGCTTACTATATAGTATTGTTAATGCTTAGTTTTGTGCTGAATAGCATCATTAAAATTTTTGATTTCATTAGTTTTTCTGATTTGCTCGTAAACATTGGGAAGAGTAGGCTAATATTAATAACTAGTAAATATGTTCATGGAGGGATTCATTAATGGAACTTGCCATCACAGGTGTCCTGTTGATTAGTTCCACAACACCACTCCACTTGATCTTCAGTTTGTAAAAATGTAATTCATAAAGGTATTGATTTTTAAATGAATATTTCCTTGCACACCAAGTACTGTACAGTATGATAAGAGTGAATTTATTGTGGTAATTAACTTTGCATATGTTGTGGTATTCAGGATGTCAGAAATGCAGTATGGAAACCTGATGTCTACTGTACTGTACTTCATAACTGCATGTCTTTAACCAGTGTGTAATCTCATCTTTATTGTTACAGAGGAATGAGAGTCAGAGTGGTGATTATGAGGTGTTGAGTGTCAACCTGCAAAAAAACATGCCAGGCAAGGCTGAGGCCACACTTAGGATCGCAGGTCGCGAAGTCACCAGTGAGGTCAGTCTATTGTAATGAGAGGACAATCACTTAGTCACATATAAAATTAGTCAAAACTGTTCCAGCATTGTTTACCATTGATGAACACAGACAATTCTCTGTTTATTGTGATAAGGGAAGGTCTTCAATAGAAGAGAGCATGATATGGTAGGGAGTTGTTGATGTTGTTGTTGAAGTTCCTCAAGCTGTCTGGCTGAGCAGCCCAGAGCTCCTGAAGTAGGCCATTTCCTGAACTGGGCTTTCCCACAGTGCCCTCAGAGAGTGTTGTTTGTTTGTTTGTTGTTGGGTGGTGTGGTTGTGTGCATTGCAGTCTTCCATAATGTGTTTAATAGAATGAGGTGCTGTGTTGCATCCTGGACAGGCATCCACAATGGCTCCATCCAGCTTCTGATATGTCAGAAGGTGGTGGCTACATTGCAGCCTATTAGGAAATGTTTGCAAATGAATATGCAATTAATGAAAAATCTGTGATACAGTACTGAAACTTTCATAACATTTGAGTACCAGTTTAGGAATGTTAAATATATTTTATCTACATAGCATACAGCATTTGGTTTTAATCTGCATTTGTGTCTTGCCACCATACTGTACACATAAGTTGCTGATGCGTAAAAAACTTTCAGGTGTTGTGTGGTGAGAGTTGGGGCAGTGCAACACCAGCATTCATAGTGACACCATACCACAGTAACCTTCTGACGGACCTGGTACAGAGTCATACTGTGGGGGACTTTTGTTTGGTGGGTCCCCGTGGTTGTGGCAAGTCCGCCGCCATTGCCAAGCTGGCTCAACTTCTTGGCTACCAGACTGAACCCATCCTATTGTATCAGGTCAGCCTCACCTGCTTGTATTTTCTCAGTGGAGTTAGAGACAGTGCTAAAAGTATGTTAAGAACTGTTGTTAACCACTGTACAATAGGATGCACTGATACAAAATTTAGTAGTCCTTTGTGCCACTTCCACCTGAATTTGAGCTGAGAAAGTTCAATACACAGAGCTTATAATAATGAAGAGATGATTATTTTATTTTAACAGGACATGACCTCGCGTGACCTGGTACAGCAGCGTGTGACAGGTCCAACAGGTGACACTGGCTGGCAGTTCTCCCCTCTGGTGGTGGCGGCACTGGAGGGCAAGATGGCTGTACTGGATGGTATACATCGTCTTCACCACGGAACTCTCGCCGTGCTGCACCGGTACGCATCGCTATATTACTGTACTGTACTACTGTTTTACTTAATTTATTTTTTATTTTGTTTTTCATTATTTCTCGTATTCAGTACTCATGAATTATATATACAGGCCTTTTTTATTATGTTATTATTCTCTAACTCACAACGTGAGTCAGGTACAGTTGCCTAAAGGTTCTTCTTTACCCCATTTTGTGTCTTGTGTACAGTATTTGAATTACACTTATGAATTACACTGCTGAATCATCTTGTACTGTATCAGATATGATCCGAACATGTCCAGTGTTGCCACATGTACCCCAACACCCAGTGCAGGGGGTGAAGGAGGACCTTTAGGCTGTGCCATTGATTTGCAGAACCATTACTTAGTACTAAAGTATCATTTCATGCCACATTAAAGGATTGAAACTATATTATACAGTATCCAGATATGGAAACAAAGCAATTTTGTTGTCTCCTTCAAACTACATAATGCCATGTCAGTGCAGTACTCTTCAAAATTCAAAATAAAAAACTCAACCACTGTTATATCCATAGAACTCCCGTACCTAAACTCATAATCATATATATGCTAAGAAAACATTGAAAATAATTGATAGCTACAAATGCATAATTATCTAAAATTCATAACAAGAATAAATGTTATCTGAGTATCAAACCCACCTCTCCCACAACAACTTCAAACATTTAGCAACATTTGTCACTAAATCCTCTGTACTGACTTACCTACATAAAATCTTTATTTCTGGTGTAGATTAATCCATGACCGTGAGCTCCAGTTGTATGATGGAACAAGACTGTTGCATCCCTCTAAGTATGATGCTATTAAGACTACCCATAACCTCACTGACGAGGACATGACTGGCCTAGGAGTCATGCGCATCCACCCAACCTTCCGTGTGGTGGCCCTGGCTGAACCTCCAGTTGTCGGTGCAGCCCAAGGACAGTGGCTCACTCCTGAGGCTCTCACCCTTTTCCTCTACCATCCTCTCCGCCGACTCACTTCACTCGAGACCATCGATTTAGTTCACAATTTGGTCAGTGCTGTGTTACACCCTCAGGTTTACATGGTAGAAATGTTGTGGTTATCATTATATATTGTGTTATAGTGAAGCATTCATGTGCTACTTCATAATCAAAATGCCTTCATATATTTTTGCATGATTATCTCAGTCAGTGGAAAGTTTTGAGATGCTTGAATCCGGATTAATAAGCTTGAAAATTTTAAGTATGAATAAGACCAAAGTTAGATAAATATATCAACAACAACAGCATACAATAATGCTGGTGACCCTCATCATTTCACTGCACTAGATGTCTATAAAATTTCTATTCCTCACCTTGTCCTTCAGCAATTAATAAGTCATGAAAATTTGAAAAATATAATGAAGTGTACCAGTTCTTCTGTCTTCATGCATATTAAAGGAAAGTAACCACACATTATAGGCTGTACTTGTACATCATTATTGTATACCTGGTAGCATCATGACTTCTTCAATAGCATAACATATATGGGGGGATGAGCAGGTGAAACAGAACTTTTACCAATCACAGGCAAAACTAAAACTCTGTATGTTATTATTACCTACAGGTTGGTGAGTGCAGTGAACCGGTTCAACAGCTAATTGGACTCTCATCCCAGCTGGCGTCCTCCACCGACCCTGCTATGCGTTCCCTGGCCGAATCCCTCTCCCTGCGGCAAGTCATCAGGGTCGCTCGTCGGTTCCAGGCATACCCAGGCTTTGATCTCCATACTGCTGTGTACAAAGCCTGTCTGGCAAGGTGAAGTTGTAGAAAATAAGCATAATTTCAGAAACATGTTGCAAAAAATGCCCTGTATTTTCCCCTCTGCTGATTTAATCTATCACCCAGCATTGTATCCCTTAATGAACATAATATACTACTTCCAAGTTGCCCTCTTTTATCAGAACGCACTCATCCCACCCACACCTCATACTTTCATACCATTCTTCACATACATGTTCTGGCCAGAACTGTACTCAAGTTGAGAATATTATTTCCTTCGTAAAAGCACAAGAATACCGCACATCTCCCCTAGACATCACAATCTCTTGATTTCAAAGGTAATAAAGCGTTGGCGTGGCCTAGGCGTCTGGTTGTTGACGTCACGGATACGCGCCATCAACTTTCATTATGTGCAACTTTGATGGCTTTTATATGCCAAACAATATATTCCTTTGTCAAATAAATTACACGATATAAATTAACGATATAAATTGTTTAATAGAACATTTTTTTGACCGTCAACCAATCCATTAGGAATGTGGCAACCCCATTGCTCACAAATTTTGTGGTGAAAGTAGCCTCATTTTTTCTAACCATAAAGGTCCCCTTTGCTATTTGAGTTGGCAACAGTAAAGGCTGTAAAACTTGCTCCATTTTATTGATTACTGCATACACTGTATTAGATTGTACTTTTTATATTAATTAGTAATACCCATCTCTAGGTTCCTTCCACCACTGGCCAGGCAAGCCTTGGACTCAACCCTGGAGAAAAGAGGGATAGTACAAAGATCAGGGATAGGAGAGGAGAGTGGTACACAATTGATGTGTGAAGTGAAGGATGAAGTGCTAAGGATTGGTGACACTCATACACCCATCCACATTCCAGACAATAACACCAAGGTTCCTGACACTCTCTTCTTTGATATCCAGCAGGTAAGGATAGTTTCATTTGTTATTGCCAGTAAACAGTTAGGCATTTGTTTTAACTATTTCCTTTTCATATTTCCTTAAATTGTATTAAAAATTGGTCATATGTCTCAAACAGTTTTAATCAGTCTTCTGTCTGACTCCTGAGTGATGAACCTGATTTTATCTGTACAGGTATTATTGATGATCCATCCATTCGTAGTGCTAATGTCTCGCTTCCTCCCAGCCACATCCCAGAGTAGAATAGGCCACAACAGAAACCTCAGGCACCAAGAGATGTTAGTTACTGTAAGGACTAGTGGTTCACTACAATGGGGCCACCATTCTCTTTGCTTCATGGAGACTAGGAGGTTGGGGTCAATAATTATACACACCATCCACTGGGAGTTTTGTGTCTTGTTGTGTTATGTAAATTAATACTTTTTTCTTTTCAAGTTATAATATATTTGTGTTTACCCACAGCATATATCAGTCCTGGAGAACATGCTACAGGACTGGCTGCTGGGAGATCACCTGCTTCTCGTGGGTAACCAGGGTGTTGGCAAGAACAAGCTGGCTGACCGCTTTCTTTACCTCCTCTCAAGACCTCGCGAGTATATTCAGCTTCATAGGTACAGTATTTCTACAGTCTCTTGCAAAAGTCCCTCAGATCTCTCAAGTCTTATTTATACTGTATATGGTTAATGGATAAATAAAGAGTGTAGTAGATTTATTTTGTTTAATGCCTAAGTTAAATTTGCATTGGTTTGAGTTTCTTTAATGTGTAAATATGAAGTCTACATTCAGAGTACAGTACATTAAGCAACATTATCCCTTTGACTGCTTATGATTTCTCATCAACCAATTAAATTGTTGTACAGTAAGTCAATATTTTACTTGTCATAGAACATAAGTGGTTTACAGTAGTTTATAAAATGTTATCTTTGCAAGCATTATATCCTGGGTTCAATTTACAGTATTTCGAAGCTCCTGTTCACCATGGAACATATTGTAGTCTGTGGGAAGAAACTACCGACTCTGAACACATGCAAACACATGACACTCCGACTGCATTATAATTATGCACCCCACCTCTTCCTTACATATGCCATACTATCTAATTCATCCTAGGAAGATTTGGGTAGGATTTTATGGCTATAGGCTATCCTCCTATCACATACTTTCAGGTCCATCTTTTGGTGAACTATAAGAGATTACACATTCTTCTTCTCTTGTCATTTATCAGGGTGTGGTGTGCCCATCAAGAGAGTTAGGGCCAGTTACTCGTCTCTGTGTAACTTTAGTTGTTTGTTGTTTATTACCACTTTACATTTTAGGTGGTTAATATTAGAACAGTAGTAAACCAATGCATTCATTGGTATAATTGCTAACAAATAACTTTAGGACACCCAATTAGCCTGCCACAGTTGGTATTACTGTACTTTGCCATCATTTGACGAAACACAGCATTTCATACTTTTCACTTCTTGTTCATAATAGCTGATGGACACATTACCCTTTACTGTAAAGGCATTTAGGGTGTTTCAGATCATCTACAAGCAACTGAAATTACTGTATATAATTTTTTTGTATGAAATTACTTCCAGAGATAATTTTGTGTGATTTCAGGGACACAACTGTGCAGAGCTTGACCATCCAGCCTGTAGTGCGTGATGGTCGGGTTGGGTACGAAGACTCTCCATTGGTAGTGGCTGTTAAGACTGGCAGAGTGTTGGTGGTAGATGAGGCAGACAAGGCTCCCACTCATGTCACCTGTGTACTCAAGGTCAGAACTGTACAGCTGGTTTGACCCTGCCAATGGTACTATTAGTAGTGATGCTTGAAGATAAATAGGTTGTAAGGTATCAATATTTTAACATTATATGTCGGCTTTTTTCATGTGCATGAAATACATTTTTGTTCAAAAATTGGGTTGGAATGTTTTCAGACCTTGGTGGAGAGTGGAGAGATGCTGTTGTCTGATGGTCGTCGCATAGTGCCCCAAACTCACCCTCTGGCCGCCTCACCTTCACCCTCGATCATCGTCTCTCACCCAGACTTTCGCATGATTGTCCTTGCTAACAGACCTGGCTTCCCATTTCTTGGGAATGACTTCTTTGGTGCACTAGGTAATGAGGTCATATTCTGAATTATTTTTCCCAAGATCTGGTGCAGAAGTCTGCCACCATGATCTCTAATATCAACTATATTTTTGTGGAATATAAGTGACTTGTAAAATAGTTCCAATATACAATAAGTTGTCAATATTTCATTAAGATATTTGAAACTTGTCATTTAACACAAACCCAGTCGATCATTTATTTTATACTGTATGGTGATAAGTACCAAAAGACTGAGAGAGCATATGGTGGCTTTCAGTGGAGGACTAAGTTTAATATAAAGTGGAGGATTAATGTATTTACTGATTAATAACACTGTTAGTTCTTATAGAAGAATCTGTTTCTCATTCAATCAAATGAATAAAAGTACGAAAAGACAAAAGGCTGATTTACTGAACTAGCCATATTAATCATAACAAAAGTTGCCAGGGCTGTGGATATCCTACACAGTTGAACTACTTTAAAGTAAAGGTTGAAGAGTTATGGGATGCCAAATATTGACAAGTGAGAGTGTAACATTTGAGTGTACGATGATCTGTTTAAAAATTATTAAGCATTGACCTTTTACCTTGTGCAATTGGCCTGGGTTTAATTTCTTAAGTAAAATACCACTTTCAATTTTATTGTGTGTTTACTTGGTCAGCTCCTCAAAACAATATCTTACTTTCTCCTCATTCAGGTGATTTGTTTAGCTGTCATGCCATTGACAACCCAAGTGTGGAATCAGAACTTGCCCTGCTGCGGTCCTATGGCCCTGACGTGCCTCAAAGGACCATGGAGAGGCTGGTGGCTGCTTTTGGAGAGTTAAGGGACCTTGCTGACCAAGCTCTAATACAGTACCCTTACTCCACCAGGGAAGTTGTCAACATTGTCAAGCATCTACAGGTAAGTTAGGGAGAACGATGGCTTAATCTGTAATATTTGAATGAGTTTTTTTAAGGTAGTGGGAAACTATACCCTTAGTAGTTTTTCATAACAGACAGCTATCTATATCGGAGCAGCATTTAGAGGAAAAGTAATTGTTTGCTTCCCCATTGTGTCATCATAATATTTATGTGAAGGTTACCTTTATATTTCCCAAAAATGTTTAACTACTCCAAGATTCTTCTCCTTTCTTTCTTTTGTTAGTTAGCTTCTCCCAGTTTAAATTCCGATTATGGTCATCCACTTTTCCCAGAATCAATTACAGGGCATTAATTACCGTACAAGAAGAAAACCCACTCTGACAAATGAAAGTTTAATACCAAACAGTTTTGTTGGAAACTGCCAAAATCCTCGTCTTGACCACTGAGGATGGTGGCAGTATCCACCAAAACTGTTTGGTAATAAACTTTCGTCTGCCAGTGTGGATTTTCTTATTGTCATAGACAATCACGCCAGAGTGATTCCTCCAGCCCATGACAGTAATTTTTTGGTCAGCATTGAAATCCATCTTCCACCTCTGACTGCATTCATACAAATTTGATATTTCTGCACTATTTCCAGTTTTTGTAACAATACTCTTGCTATAATCTCTCTCATCACACCATCTATGTACACAGTGAACAACTATGGTGACTCACCCACCAATCCATCCAAAAACATAAGAACAACACCCTGCTGCATGCACGACCCCCTAACATCCACCCAACAGAATCTTCCTTCCCCATGAGGACAGAGTCTACCTGGCCAGGCTGCCATGTGGCCACCATCCAGCCCTTCTGACATATCAAAAGAGGCTAGATGGAGCCATTGTAGATACCTGTCCAGGATGCAACACAGCACCCTATTATATTAAACACATTATGGAAGACTGTAACGCACACAACGACACTCGCCAACAACACAACATACACTCACTCACTGAAGGCATTGTGGGAAAGCCCGGTTCAACCCTTGGCCTTCCTCAGTATCTCGGAGCTGCTCGGTCAGACATCTTGAGGAACTTCAACAACAACAACAACAACAACAACTATGGTGACATTACAAATCCATGTGTCACTTTAACAAAGACAGGAAACATGTCACCGATTGCTCAATCTTATCTCATACATGCAATAGTAACAATATAGAAGCTCTTTACTGCAGTCATAAGCCTCCCTACCTCTACTCTATACCACACATTTGTAACACCTCTTTTCAGTATCTGCTATCCACCTTATCATAAGGAATCTCTACAGTACTTCTTTATCCCATTAACTAAAAAAATTTATTATTTCCACCCCCACAGACATTCCCAGATGATGGTGTGGCCAAGGTGGTGCGTAATGTGGTGGACTTTGACTCTTGGTCTGGTGACGCCCGTGAGATACTGGTCCGTGTCATGCACTCTAATGGCATTCCCATAGATACATCACCAGTCAATGTCAACCTTGCCAAAAAGTAAGTTTCATTATACTGTCCTGTACTTGTTTACCATTTACCCACTTGAACAAGATGGATTCATCCATTAGGGAATATCCCAGTTATGGATTATATATAGCAGAACCTCAAGCTAAACTTACTATTACCCTATTCCCTATTCTACCCTCCATCATATTATCAAACGATATCACATCATCTGTGATTGTCCATTTGGGATAGAATAACCTGGAGGTTCTTTAGATTTGAGTTACAGTGAAAGCTCTTTTATCCGGCACGAGTGGGACCGAGAACGTTCCGGATACAAGAAAGTGTAAAGTACTTTAAATTTATGTTACTCTATATTCATTCACAAGTACAGTTAAATATCGATTTAACGGACCCCGATGCAACGGATTTCAGTAGGTACATTATTTACACATCATTACATACCTATTTATGTATATATACAGTTGACTCTCATATAAATCCGAGGAGTTCTAATACATAACAAGCGAAATTATAATATATATGTCACGAAATTATATCACTATCGTCTGTGAAGTGTGTGTGTGTGTGTGTGTTCCCACCACTTTTCCTACCCTCAGTCTCCATTCACCCTAGCTCAAGGTCAAGGGAATATATGCCTATCCCATGGAGGTAGAATATTAGTAATTATGAGTTAACCATTAGTTTCAACACTCAGTCATGTCAGGTGGTGCATTTACAAAATGGAAGGTCATATCCTTCCTTATCAAGAAGGAAGGTTTCTCTCGAACAGAGAAAGAAGGAAATACCAGAATATGCTCAATAAAATGTAAACAAACGATATCACGCTATCTCCCCCTTCCCCCTACTCTCCCCCTACCACCTCCCCCTGCCACCACGCATGTTTACGACTCATTTCATTCATGAGTCGTCTGCGAAAACCTTAATACAAATTGTTATACATATATATGCTTAATATGAATTGTAATACTGTATTTACATTTGTAAAGTAACAATACAGTACACTTCTCTTCACTTTTAGCACTCTTCACTCCCTCCTCACTCTGCGCTCTGAGCGGGTGAGCGTGCCAGCTCTTTTTTGCTATATTTATATTTTTATGAAAAAAATGCCGGATACAGGAAGTTTCCGGTTAACAGAATGCTAGATAAAGGAGCTTGCACTGTATATTGATGCAGCTAAAAGAAAAAAAAGAAAAACTATGGAGAGCTCCCTCTCACTTTCACTGGATACTATCAAGTGCTACCACCAAGGAGTGGCTCATGCCATTAATAATAAATTACATTTGTATTGTTTTTGTTTCACTTGGTCACGCTGTGTAAAGGAGTATCAAACTTCACACAATAATTAGTGGGAGATCAACCGTCTTGCAAAGAGAGTACTATAGTGATGATTGTGGAAATAATCCGATCACCTTCAAAATACAATACTCTACTTCTTTGAGCAAGTGTAGATGGAACTAGAAATTAACTTCAGAGAATGTTTGATTAAATGGCTTAGTAGTTTTGCTTTTATTCTCATAATATTGTAAAGGAATGTTTTAAGGAATATTATAGAGGAATTTGGTCTTCATTATGTTATATAATTGTATACTGTACAGTATTTAGAGAAGTTTTTTCTTTTTTGCTTAATTACTTGTGGTATAACTTTCAGCTATCAAGAAAGGAAGAAATGAAAGCTGAAAATGTTGTACAGTAGTCAAGGGATACGTTAGATTTAATGTATACTTTATTTAACTGTTCTTTATACGTAAGCAAGATATTAGTACAAGTACTGTAGTATTGGGGTGTATGCAGTGAATGTTGTGTGTCTCATGATAACTAAATACGAGCACAGAAAAGATAAGCTTTTATCTGTGACTTTGTTAGTTATCAGCCTAGCAATGTTGTCTTATGTTACTACAGTAATACCTTATACTGTAGAGTAGTTTCTACTGTAAAGTACCAGAGATCTGCAAATCACCTTTCTGAAAAAGTAAATGTTCTGAATATTATACAGTAATTTGATCTTCATATATTCAACCAGTCATTAATTAATGTGTTTCCAGTAGGATCATGGATCACAAATATATACAAATAACAAAAGCTTGCATTACTTAATAGATGAATTTAGGACCACAGTTATTATGAGAAGACAGACATTATAGTAGTGAGCAAATCAGACAAATTTCAAAGCAAGTTCCAGATTAGTGGTTAAAATTTATTTGGTGCTAATTGTAGTCACATAAAAGGAATGGGAATAGCAACATACATTTAGGAAACTATATTGTAAAATACCATGAGAAACAAAAGTATTAGCATCACTATGGTTAGATATCAAGAATGGATGGAAAATCTAATTGTTGGAAAAATGTATTGAGCCCCAAATTTAGGTAAAGGACAACACTATGCTGTTATGAGAGGAAATAGAATTAATAAATCATCAAGAAATCACAAAGAGTACATTGTAGGACACTGCAACTTAGAAATGTTATCTGGACCCCAGAACTGTGTCAACATGCCGAGGCACAAGGCACAACACCTATGTTCTGATGAAAGTAACAAAAATGACTTGTCATCATGGTTCAGCATATCTGGTGTCAAAAAAATCAATACTGTAATTTAAATACTGTACAAAGGGTTTCAGACCTCTGATACTCTACTGTGGTTAAAAGGTAGTTGTATCTCAGGGAAAACACATTAATTTTCCAGTAGCTGCTACATATTGTATCTAAAAAAAAATATTTTCTTATCTATAAAACTAGAACTGTACTGCAATACACTGGTGTAAATTATAAGAGTAAATTTTCTTACCAACTGCTACTTTTAGGTACAGTACTGTACATTGTATATCTTTGTCAAATATGTGAAGAACACATTGGTCTTGAATAGTAATTTGTATTTCTGTGTAGGTATGGTATACAGTACAAGTTCTGCACAGTTTTTCGATCATAGCCAAGTGCTATTAATCATGGTTAGGCAGCAAACCTTGGCACTGAGACATTTCTTTACTTTTATGATTTTTTATTGAGAATGTAATGACCGTCAAAGTAGTAGTTACTGGAATTAACCGACTGAAATCCTAGAAAATATATATACCCAGCCCTCGGTTATCGCGCCTAATTGATGCCACTGTCAGTGCGCTATAACAAGAATTGCTAAAACAAAACTTAATAACTTATGGCGAAAAATAAATTTGTTCCATGAGCCTTACTTTTGGCTCCTACACAACAACACAATTTTAACCATTTTCTTACCCACTTTCACCCAAAATATACTGTAAACCTGAAAAGATCTAAAAGATCACTCACTCTGTTACAAACATTCACTCTCGCAAATTATTATTACTATAATTAATTATTAATTCTCACTCTCTCTTTCAGTTTCTAAAAGGGAGAGAGAGAGTGTGTGTGTACATAAATACCTGTGAAAGAGAGAGAGAGAGAGAGAGAGAGAGAGAGAGAGAGAGAGAGAGAGAGAGAGACAGGTGGACAAGGCTTAAGGGTGATGGTACCAGAGAGTCTGGGGAGCAGAATTAGTGGCCAGTGTGAGTACACTGACGCCTCTGACGTCAAGCCAAAGGCGTGATAACTGCTCTAGGACCCATGATAACAAAAAAGTTGGGGTTTTATAGTGTGTGTGATAATGGTGAAACGCGATAACAAAACCCGTGATAACGGAGGGTTGAGTGTATATGGAAATTAATACATGTACACTGCTGTACTTTTTCAAGCAATGCCATAACGCATGCTACTAGTGGAAATGATATTTCCATCAGTCATCTGTATTTACTCTGTTGACAGTGTATTATGAGAAGAAATAAATGTTAATATTCCAAGTCTTGCACTAAAAGTACTATATGAATCAAAGCTTGCACTTTTTATAGCAGTAGTAATAGCATATTGTATAAAAATGGTGAAGTAATAAAAATATATAAAGGATCTACATACTTGTTTGAGTCAACCTGCCAACCTTCCTTCCTTGTTGTCAGGATACCGTTGCCAGAGCCACGATTGGTTGGTCAGTGGCGTGTGACTCCTGGACGCTCGCTACCCTACACTTCCCTCATGCAGCTCCCGGTTCAACACCAGTCACTCAGATACAAGGTAGGAGACTACTTTATACTATAGTTTCAAAGCATTGTCCATCCTCTATCTATCCTTCTCATAAAAACACTTATTCTAAAGAAATAGGTTTAGGAAAGGTTCTTGTTCAGTTGCTGTTGGCATGAATTTGCAGCCACTTGTAAATAATCAAAGGATTTACACCCTAGTAGTAAACCATGGACTGTTTTGTAGTGCTTTGAATCATGGTGGAAAAAAGACTAGAATAATGGATGGAAAACTCATTGGTTTTTAATAACGCACTTGATCCACTGCATCAAAATAATCTCTTGAGACTTATGAAGCCTCTTTAGTCTCTGTAGTACCTTCTAGGGAATTATAGGATTCATGTCTGGCCTCTAATCAAATACTGAACCATGAGACCTGTCAAGTGTGGTGGTGGTATCTGACTTTTTCAAGAATCTGCTGAAGTAAGGCAGGGTTGTGTCAGTGTCCCAACTCTGTTCACTTCCTTAATGGACTGGATGAAATGCTCTTGTGGAACATCAGTCAGTAATTACAATTTACAAGGTGACATACTATGATTATTCCTATGATGCAGTGATCCTCACTAGGATGTTGGAGGACATTACATTGCTCCTCATCCCTTGTTATGAGAACAGCAGGATTGACTGTCATGTCTTGTCACTAGTGAGAAGTCAGTACTGTACACTTATATTAGGTCCCAGGCCATGTGGAAGTTCATAGTAGGAAGGAAGTGGATGAAATGGCTATAGTCCTTCCGCTTCAAGGAGTTCGTTCTGGGTGGGGCAGAAGGTGGAATTCCCCTGAGTGTGATGTTGCCAGTTTTACCACCAATTATCGGGTGGTGGTCAAGCATGAAACAAGTCAGTGAGCCAATATCACCTCAATGTGGCAACATGGGGAAACAGCTCTGTGCTGCTAGGTGTCATATAATTTATTCAAATCATTGTTATAATCCAAAAAAGTGAAACTCATTGTAATATACACACAGTATCCTTTACTATATACAGAATATAAAATTAAACTACAATTTCAAATAGCACATATATGGGAAATATGAGAGAGAGAGGCATGTACAGTCGTGGACAATAATATCCCACCCCTCTTGACTTTGACTTAGTCAGAAGAGGGGCATGATATTATTGTCCACGATAGTACTTAAGTTGATTTGGCAGCATGGCTAGTGGTAAATCATGACGTTTGCCACACCCAGAATGGACTCTTTGGAGCACAAAGACTATAGTTGGCTGTCACCTTCAGCACACCCAGGCTGTATTCCAGTTCTTTTCCCAGTGATTTCTTCCTTCCTTGGTGCTCAGTGGCAGCATTTTGGACTAAGTTATCCTCCAATAAACTTCATACTTTTTGCCATCTGTACTGCATAGTGACTTGATATTTCATAAAGCTGTATCCCATTTTCCAGTAACAACCAATGTTTTATCTTTAATGTAATGGGTCATAATTTTTTTTTTCAGATATTGATTCTATTTTTGCACCCTGTTTTCAATGATAAACATCATTTCATGAAAATATAAGAGTAACAAGTACTGTACTGTACTGTACTGTACTACTTCCTAATGAAAATGATAGGTTTCTGTGATATCATTTCCTAACATGACTGTTGAGTACAAAACATTAATCAAAATACTATATTATTACTTACTGTGTAGCAACTTGTCTTAATTTCTCCAACACCAGAGTGCAGTGAGGCTGGGTGTGACCTACCTAGCAGTAGATGAGATAGAGATGCGGTCGGATGTGTTCAGCGAGCAGCAGAGTTATTGGGCACTACCTGTACATGACACAGCTTTGGTGACTGATGTTGCCGTCATCCCTGGAGGTTCACAGGTCAGTAAAACAAGATGACTTAAGTATCCTGAATGAGCATGTGAACATCAGTGATTAACTACCATAATAATAATGTCATTACTTTACAGTACTGTAGTCATATTAATTTTATTATATTTTTTTTATTCCAGGACCCCCTTGAGGACCATATATATGTGGCTACTGTGGCCCCAGCTGCTATACATTCACTGGTGCCCAAGGAAAAGAACAAACCACTTAAACAAATTCTTTTGCATGAAGTCCTTCCAAGTTACCGCTCGGCCTACCAGCCACGCTTGAAAATGGTAACCCTACCAGATGGAAATTTGGTTGCTCATGAGGAAGTATCAAATACGCTTCTAAAGCTTGATGTGAATTCAGGATCAGTCGAGCAAATACAATTGAGTTCCCAGTTTGAGGCAGCTGCTGAGTCCTTGTTGAAACGTATTGGGGCCACCAAGGTAAAACAGACATACTTCCGCATGTGTAAGGACAATGCTAGCAAGGGACTACTAGCCCTTTGGGAGGTTGGTGGAGGAAGTGTGCTCTTTGTTGATCTTACTAGTGACAGACTTCTCTCTCTCAGTCTCCCACTTGTACTTTCCTCCTTCCACCTCATTGATGACAAAAACCAGTGGATGGCTGTGGATGAGGAAGATGGAAAGTGGCTGCTGAAAGGTGAAGATGACCAATATACTCTCCACCCCATAAATGAAACACTAGAAGGTGATCGAATGAGGATATCTTGCATTTCCCCGCACAATTTGAGTGATTTTATTCTCTCCAAAGCACTCAAGCAGCAAATTAGTGCTCCTAGTCGACTTTTTGCCCCTTTTGATTCTCTAGCTGCAGTTGCTGTGGGATTCCCCGAGTTAAATGCCAGTGAGAATGAAGTGTATGTATGGGATCGTGACAGTAGGCTCAAATTGAGTGCTCCTGTACCAAACAGTGACCCAGTCAGCTCACACATTTTACTCAGAGATGTCGGGCAAGTAGTGAAGGTTGTGGACCAGGCGCCAAGACTAGCATTTGAACACAGCACTCCTCCCCCAGCAACAGGATTATACCTAGAGGTGACAGATTTAATCAATCAGAGTGTAAGTTATGTCCCAGTTCCCCGAACTTCCCAATCTTCTCCATACTGGGCATGGGCTGCTGCTTCACGAACAACACCCTTGTTTATTGTTCCAGTTAGTGGGAATGGACTGATTAGTGTGGATTCAACGGGAGTAATACGGCTCTGGCAGACTGGCAGTGCAAGTTTAGAGAGAGCCCTGACTGAGTGGCGTAAAATGATCGGTGAGGATTCAAGACTGAGGTTGGATGTCGAGAAATTCAGTGGTAAGGATGTATCAGAACCCAAACATGGGAAAGAAGATCCAGACAACAACCCACATGTTGGAGGCAACATGTGGGCAGGGGGCACGGGAGGTCGTGACACAGCTGGCCTGGGAGGTATGGGAGGTCCGTACCGCTTGGATGCTGGACATGATGTCTACCAAGTTACTCAGGCTGAGAAAGATGCTGTGCCAGAGGAAGTGAGACGTGCTGCCCACGAGATGGCCCAGAAGGCCTTTAAGGAACGTCTAAGGGAGATCAGGATGAGTGAATACGATGCAGGTTTGTATGAAAGGCTTGCATCAGGTGTCCAGCCACAGATCAGGGCACTACGAGGAATCATCAACTCCCTGCAGGCCCGAGGGAAGGAGCGACAATGGCTGCGACACCGCACGTCAGGAGAACTCGATGATATGAAATTAATTGAGGGGCTGGCAGGTGAGCGCAACATATACCGGCAGAGACGAGAGGAAGAGCCAGAAGTTGGGGCACCACAAACACATCCCAAGAGACTTCGCTTGGTAGTGGATGTATCAGGGTCTATGTACCGCTTCAATGGTCATGATGGACGTCTGGAGCGAGAACTAGAGGCTACATTGATGGTGATGGAGGCATTTGAAGGGTTTGAAACAAAATTCAAGTATGATATTTATGGACACTCTGGTGAAGAGGCAGATGTACCCTTTGTGGAATGTGATGCAATTCCCCGTAACAACAAGGAACGTCTTGATGTCCTCAAGACAATGCAAGCTCACTCCCAGTTCTGTCTCAGTGGTGATCACACTTTAGAGGCTGCCATGAAGGCTGTGAAGCATATAGCATCAGAGGAATCAGATGAGAGTTTTGTCATCCTCCTGTCTGATGCAAACTTGGAGAGGTATGGGATCAGACCGAGTGAGCTGGCAAAGGCACTGACTGCCGAGAGCACTGTCAACACGTATGCCATTTTCATTGGCTCTTTGGGAGATCAGGCAGACAGGTTAACTAAAGCTTTGCCTGCTGGACACTCTTTTGTGTGCCTTGATCTGAAGAAAATCCCACAGATCCTACAACAGATATTTACCTCAGCAATGATAAAGTAAGTTTTAATCTTTATCATCACCAACACACCTAGTGTGAAGGTCCATGAACCCTTGGCACAATACAGTACATTGTAAATATATAAAAAATATAGTTGTCTTTAGTATCTAGGAATTCCATTTTACTGTATGCATTATAATGCTATCAAGGTAATGCACTAATTTTATATTTTTCAGATTATTGCATATTCTGTATGGGCAGTTTTCTTTTTAAAAATAGAACAGACAGATTATCCTTGTAAATAATAAGGCACTCTTATTATGATATTCTGAAATATTATAAATAAAAATAATTTGTATGGGATAAAAGAAGTTGAAAAAGATTAAATAAATTATATATTTTAGAGGCATCTATCTATTTATCTACACTTATAGCTATTGCTGATAAGTGATGATATGATCCTAAGTTGGGTGGTTGTGAACAACCTGTCCTGTCTTCCATTATTGCTTGCTGTTCAGAAATGTAAGAATTACTAAATTATTCAGTAAATAATCTCACAATTCAGAAGTTACAGAAACATTCTGTATACAACCTGACTGCAATATAGCTCGGTGGACTATAGGCCGATGAAACCAAGAAAAAGACAAGTTGTTCCCATGCTATCCAGAACAAATTTAATTAAATATTGCAAAAACAACTACAATGTCTTGGAGAACAGTTAACAAGACATTACACTGGGACATATATGTTACTTTGGCCCCCAGTAAACCTTGGTTATTATTATGTGTTATGTGTCCCTTATGACTGTTTCCCTTTCCATGTGTCACAATGATCCCTTGTGACCTTGTTGACAATGTGATCATGTCTTTATTATGCTCTTATATAGTTCTGTGTGTCTATTTCCCTTTTATTTGTCCATTTTCTTATACAGGCTCTATCATCTTAGCACCAGTTTCCCTTTATGGCCTGGTACAGTTGCCTGATGAAGTTCATTAAGACCTGACAGGGTTCAGGGTAGGGCCACAGATTTTGTAATAATGTAAACTATGAAATGTCATATACTGTACTATGTTTAATATTTGCAATATAATCAACTCTCATATAACTGAGCCAACAATACATTACATATACAGTATTTCATGTGACTGAAAAAAACCACACAGTCTGGGCTTGACAAATTTTGTCAGGCAACTGTACTAGTTTCACATTTTTGTATAAAATATATTTCTAATCTTACTGGTTACTATCTGGTAAGTCATTGTAAGCGTGGGAGAAAGGTACTACAGTATGTGGATGGCACTATGATTCACCTGGATTGGTTCACACAACCAAATCTTGATAAAGAGGACAGATAGCTTCACATTTCAACACTTCTTCACCAGACAACAAGATGAAAACACCAGCGTATATTATATGTTTGCGTAAGTATACTGTACAGTTGTTAATGTTAACTTTGGTGAAGTTAATGTAGATACAGTATATCTATGGCCGAGATAACAAAAATGGTATAGAATTTGAAAAATGGTAAAGCAGCAGGAGTGGATGAAGTGACTGCTGAAATAATTAAATATAGTGGAGACTATCCTTTGGAGTGGTTAAGGAGGAAAGCAGTTATTGTGCCCCTTTAAAAAAACAAGGGAGAGCAAAGTTCTTTCAAAAACTATAAAGGTATAAGTATTTCTTAGATAAATTTATACAATATTACATACAATCCCATTTTGACAGCTACTGTATATCATTATTGCTTCTTGAAAGGTATTTGATTTGTACTGTATTGTCTCTAACAAGGTTTCCATTGCATTTGGACTAAACTGGATTTTGCAATTTTTGGTAAGACAGTAATCTTGATGGTGGGAGGAGTCCAGTCTGGAGATCTAAGGATAGCTGGTGGTCAGAATGCAGTTAAAGGTACAGTATATTTAACTAATATTTACAGTTTTTTACTTATATTGCCTTAATGCCTTGCTCCTTGTAGCAGCTTATTCCATTCATCTTTGTCATGCCTCAATCCTCCCAGAGTTCTCATATACTGTATTTTTCCATTTGGTTTGCCCTTGATGAACATTAGGCATTAACTGATATTTTATGTCAATGCAAATGGAAGGGGCTGATGTAGAACAATACAGTACCTGTCATTTATTTTACCTCTCCTCACTAAATGTCTGCAGGTCAGTACCCATGGCTAGTGAGTATAGAAGCCACCAATTTTGAGGGTAGATGGTTGCTATGTGGAGGAACACTTATTACACCAGAGTGGGTTCTTACTGCTGCACACTGTCTGGACTCAGAGAGACCAGAGTGGCTCTGGGTGAGTGCAAACTACTGCTATGTCTGAATATACACAATTGATTAAAGATATGGAGATCCACAAAAAACGTATACACTCAAGATCATATACAGTACGTATATATATATAGAATAACAAAACACACAAGATTAACCTCTTTATATAATAATGTAATACTGTACAGTTGCGGCACATAGTCCTTGACCAGACTTCACTTACACCCTGGTCAAGGACTATTTGCCACGACTGTACTTTGACTGTTTACATGAATAGCCTACCAGTGGTGGGTCTTAAGGGGAATTACCATTACTCATTGTTTTCTTGCAACTACAGTAATCCAAACCCTATAATGTTCAGCTCATTGCAGATAATAAGTAGCCTATCTTATGTATTTCAGGTTGTGTCTGGTGAACATGATACAAGTGTAGAGGAAAGCACAGAGCAATACCTCCTTGTTGACTATTTTGTCAAACACCCAGAATACATTTAGTAAGTATCTCATTGCTTGCTTGGAAAGTATAGTGAACTCATAAACACTTACCCTTCAACCTACTTACTCCTTACTATAACTTTCCTTCAAAGGCAATGTGTCTTTGCATCTCAATGAAATTGAACCTTTCTCAGTCTTTTTTTTCTATCACAAATGAGGACATATAGCAGGCCTAATGCCTTTAATTCTACCCTTTGGCATAACTGTATATAAAAAATAAAACACCCCAAGACAGACCCACCACACACAAACATCAGCACTCATAATTATAATAAATAACATATTGGGATATTAACTTCAGCAATAAGTAATTGCTCTTCCAGAGGGGAGAGGAAAGAAGTGACAAGTGAAGAATTTAAAGAAACCATATCATCGTAGCCAAGCCACCATCGAAAGATGTCATTCATCTTTCTCTTTCAGTTGGGAATTGCCTTACCATAATGATGTGGCTTTGGTTCATCTATCCACTCCAGCTACCCTTGATGAGTTTACCAGCCTTGCACCCCTTCCACCAAGCTCTACCCAAGCACTGACAAGTTAGTATCACAGAATAGAGCACAATAAAGTGCTGTGTTTGTTGCATAAGTTACTTTAGGTGATAAAAGTACTAAAGAGTAATTCCTTATCCATAATAAGATATATTGAATAAATTCATTGTCTGTCCAGGCATTCTCAATTAAATTACAGTACTTATATGAAGCCCACTGAAGTTACAAGAGGCAACTATATTTCCTCATAAGGTATATGTTTGTAGTGATGTGTGTCAAATCTGAACTTTCTTATCAGGATGTGTGAAAGCTTTCATTGCACCAAACTGGTGTTCTGCATCCTCAGTTGTTGTTGTTGTAGTTCCCCGGACTGTCTGGCCGAGCAGTCCCGAGTCTGGTTGACCAAAGCCTCGCAGATACTTGTACCCCCAAATGGGAGTCAGGGTGATAGTGAGATCTGTTTCTTGGAAGGCAACAGACAAGGGAACTGTTGGTTCACAGGTATATACCCCTGAGCCAACATTCCCACCGTCTGTAGTCTTCCTTGTTGTGCCACCCAATCGGGCGATCTCGTCAGCTACCCAGAAGGAATGAGAAATAGTAAGAGACAGACAGAACAGGCCATGGTGTGGTAGAGGATGCCAAATTCCTCATTTCTGGATAGAACCAGCCCTCACCAGTACTGTTATGTACAGTACTGTGCTACTTTATATGCCAATACTGTATAGCCATTTCAAAAGTTTTTACATAATAAATCCTGGTAACATTTGTGGCATGGCTACACCTCACAGGCCCATGTGAGGAGGCTGGTTGGGGAGCCATGCAGGAAGGGGGAGCAGGTCCTAGTGTACTACAGTGGACTGATGTTGACCTCTTCCAACCTGACCTGTGTGAGGCAGCCTACCCTTCCTTCACCCCAAACTCCAACATACTCTGTGCTGGCCAGATGAGTGGTGGTACAGGCTTTTGTGTGGTGAGTTAATTTTGTGGTTGTAACTCTTGAGTTGAACATTGTTTAGTGAGCCACTTTTTCAGCAGAAGTACAGCAATTTCTCCTTCTATAGTGGTTGAATTCTGTAAACATAATTTATGACAGTTTTATCAAAAAAGGAATGATGAATGACTATTAAAGGTTATTAAAGGTGCCAGTGAGTGGCAGTCACTGGGACAGAATGTAGCACACACCACACACAGTGTGTATGAAACACAATTATAGCACACATCACAAGGATGATCCCTGCGATGTGTGGCCCAGCGACCTCTCCACCCACCTGAGACCCGAGTCAGCTTCGGCTATGGCTGACTAAGCAGGAAGACCTCAAACAGCCGACTCAAACCCCCCCACCCCCTGCTCACAGGGGTGGTAACCTCTGGCATCAGAGGCATTTTTAACGAGTCCAGAGCAAGGATCGAAAGCTGGGCTACAGAATTGCAGCCACAGACTCTACCACTGTGCTAGCCAGAGGCTATTTGGTAGAAAGGATAGCACAATGCCACTATTCTACTGTGCTTGCAAGTGCTTGTACTGTACACTACAATACTGTACAGTACAGTATTAGATTATAGTACTACAGATAATAGCAAATGTGAACCTTTTGTACCAAGTGATATTTTCTCCATTTTTTTTTCAGGGTGATAATGGTGGAGGTCTGTGGTGCTGGAACTCTGAAGCAGGTGGGTATGTGGTGGGTGGTGTGGTGTCATGGAGGGAGGGGTGTGCCCTGCCTGACAATCCTGGAGTGTACATGGATGTCGCTAGCTACAAGGACTGGATCATCAACACTATCAATGGCTCATAATAATTATCTGTCTCCATCTTTTGCCACACACCAAATCCCTCAGTAGAGTTTGTGAGATCTAAACCTCCAAGTTTCAACCTTATTTATTATAAATCCTTAAACAGGCTGGACTGGACTAGCATACAGTACTATAAAATGTAAATAATCTAACTTTCTAGAAACAGCTCTGCCATCTAAAATCTGTCTTTTTATCTGGCTAATGGCAAATGTTTGCAGGCGATATCAATTGGCTAATTATGATAAGTTAGTGTTTGTCACCCTGGAGATATGAGTAACATATCTGCAAGACATTTGATAGTACAAGTCTTTATAATATTGGCTGTGAACATAAACTGTAAAAAAATATACCCTGAACTGTTTCTAAATATATACTACAATGAGTCTTATGCTTGTATTCCCAAAGCTGCCGTTTCTGTACTGAAAAAAAAAAAATATATATATATATATACATTTGTATATAAGTATCATGCATGCCTAGTTGTACAAGGTCTTGGAAGGATTGTAGGATAGTAAGGTTAGGGTTAGGACTATTTGAAATAACTGAGACAAGAAAGATGGATTTTTAGCTAAAGTTTCATAATGCAGTTTGCAAAATTGAACTGGGGTTAGTCTGATTCTTAATTTCTTTCTAATACTGTATTCATAGTAAGAAAAACAATTTATTGTTCAAAATCAGCTTTATTTATGAGGGAAACATTATACTGTATTAACAATATACAGGTACACTAAACTGTAATATTGAATTTTTTTACAAATATTGAAACTTTATATATATTTATAAATAACATCCTTTTTGTCAGGAACTATCTGCAGTTCTAATTTGACAGGACACTTTAACCAATAAGATAGAAGCTCCTCACAGTATCCAATTAGAAAGTACATTTTACGTGCAGCAAGCTTCTGTTGGACAATTCCTGCGATACGGATCATGTTGTGTTGTCTCTTGATTATTACCTGCAGATGGAAATTTGGGTAAATATGCTGTATTCAGTATAAAATATCAAGGAAGACCACCAAAGACCTAACTAAACAAGAGCAAAACAAACATACACACTATCGGCATTGAGAACAAGAATTATATGGGATAAGGTGTTACAATGGAATAGACACTATACACATATATACATGGAATAAACAACACAAATATAAATAGACCAATTGAGGGCAAAGTGACATATGTGGGCACAAACAATAATGGGAAACATACACCTGGGACATATACTGGCTACTCAACTGAATAAAATATCCCCACACAACAATAGAAAGCACAGGGAGGCTTACAGTATATACTACAAATGACAGTGAGGGGGTCCCACCCACTACAAGTACATAACTTCCTTACCAACACATAAAAACACCTCAAAAATAACAAAATGGTTATAGAAAAAGTTTGGTACATAATAGAGAATACATGTACAGTGAGGGTAGCCCTCAAAATATCAGTCAGTTTTTACTTTTACTGCAAGAAATGTATAAAGGAGTTAACTGAAAAGTGACGAAAATCCTGAAGGATTGGGAATAAGGTATGGAATGGGACCTGAGTGTGCTGCAGGAGACAGCCAAACGAGCAAGGGCATATCCTCATTGTCAGGAACCCCAATAAAGGCAAGACACCCATCCATTAAGTCCCGCACTAACAGGTGAGACATATTAACCCTGAACAACAGCTAAAGGACAATATGGAAGTCCAGAAAGTCTACATAACATAACTTCCAAGCTTAATTAAACTAAATAATGTAAAAATAATGTCCTACCTCTGAGACAATTAGGTTGTGCCAAGTGCCAGTCATAAATTTGCGTATAAAGACATCATCCATCGCCGTCTCTGGCTCTCGCAGACCTTCATACAGTGTTGCTGTCATGAAAAATGCAATTAGAATTGAATGCCTTGGGAGAATTTCATTTATGGTCAATAAAGTACAGTACAATATTACCTCACTTCTTTCACACAGGGCACTGATTTCCGCATGATTGAAGTGAAATATTTTGCTTTAAATGCATTTGACTACTTCACATCACTGGCAGTAACCCATACTACATTTAATGACAAGAATAGAGTTGTTTTTCCAACCTGAAAAAATGGTGGGGGATCCAACCCTAACTCCTTGACTGGAAACTAGACATTTCCTTCAACTATTAAGGGAGATTCAGAACACTTCTTAAGGAGGAAGTACGATGTTGGTAAATCTGGAGCAACTGATTCCTCGAATCTATTCCAAGCAACAGAACACCATTATTTTTGTTCATCTGGTCCTGTTTTCTGGCATACTTTAGAGGGATCAAGGCACTCCAATGAAACTAAAAAGAATAACTCCTCTTAAAAGAAGAAACTGGTCAATATCTAGTTTCATAAGTGACAAGCCTGAGAATATCAGCGCAACATTAAGCACGTTTATACTTGTGTTCCAACTGTTCCAAGACTTTCGGTGAGCTATCTGACATGGTTGGTTGGCCATCTCATAAGTCAATGGTCTAGATCGATCCCGGGTGACCTTGTACCGCCCTGACTGCACCTTCTGTACGGCAGTTGTTGTGCTGAGGCTACGTACTGATGAGCCTGGCATCAGGAAATTGGCCACATTTTGACTGAAGCATGACCTTCCAAACTGAAAATAATAATATAAGATAAGTAATTTCTCCTTCACCACATGTTAGAGTAGGCTAATGAACACAATGCATATTTTCAGTATTTATTTAGAATATTTAAGTTCCAGAAATTGGCCCTGGTCATTTCCTATACTTTACCATGGTTATTTCCCAGTAGTTTGCCCAGGTTACGTACCAGTTGTTTGCCCAGGTTAGATCCTGGTAGTCTGATGATACCTAAGGCCCCTATCACATGGGGCATTTCGTTGGACTGTTTCATTGAACTAAACAGTCATTTGGTACAACCAGTTCGCCGAACTTGAAAACATCCCGGTATAATCCCTAGTACCGGGACCAATGATTTTCTTTAATTTTAAAGGCACTATTAATATTTTCTCAAACATACTTACAAATATTACTTCTTTGTACTGTCGGAAGTTGATAGAGTTTAGTTACAGGTTATATATTGCTATATTTTTTAGATATTATTACAGAATAACTGGGTTTTTGGCTGTGGTCTAGGTTAGGTTAGGTCAGACTAGTTTCCAAATTGTGTTTGTAAACGGGGCATTTCCGAGAGAAACACCATAGATGAAAAGTATTTTAGAATGGTCCAAAATAGTGGATAATGATACTTATATATACAATATGGTGAACCCAAGTTTTCTGTGAATTTACCATTTTTTATAATATACAGTACACGATGGTATACATATCAATACTTATCAATTGCTTTCAATATTTTTAATCGAGAAAAAGTATAGACATATTTTTTACTCCTGAGTAGTTCGGTGAAATGCGCAAATTTTTGTAACATTTCTTCAAACCTGGGGAGCGTGTTTGATCCGACGAAATGACCTTGAAGTTGGATGAAACAGTCCGACGAAATGACAAGTTGGATGAAACAGTCCAAAGAAATGCCCCATGTGATGGGGGCTTAAGGGGATACTATACGTTTGATACATTGGAGCATTTTAATTCCTCCAAAGTACACCAGGAAACAAAACTAGATTAACGTTAAAAAATACTGGGACCTAGCCGGATCTGGCAACACTGCTAACGTTACAAAACGGCAATTCTTTCAATAAATACAAACCTATTGTTCAGTATCCTGTCCACAGCCCTAGGGTTGTAAAGCAAGAATTGCTGTGGGGAATAGGATTGCACCGGATAGGGTTAGTTAGTTAAGAGTGAACTCTACTTTTGTGAACACCGGTCCTGACTTTTCTGACGTGATGAAGCAAATGGTCAGGAATATAAATATAGGACATAAATAAATAGATAGACACTTCCCCAGTTTCTGTAGTTACTTACCAATATCACCCTCCCTTCCCTCAGCACTGCCGACATCTTTGTTATTAATTTCTTATTGACTGTTGTTTACTTGTGTGGTAGTGGTACGATGATAGTAATGGTCCACGTTTCGAACGGGCCTCCTTGTGTTTATTCTATTCCATGGGGCAAATATTACAATGCATTGGAATATATAAGAATATCTTACCAATTCAATACTGGTCAAATTATATAAATTAGACAAAGAAATGGGATTTCAATCACCACTTAAAGTCTTTAATTAACTTAATTAAGTTAATGACACAGTATCATAAAATAATTATAACTTAACAGCAACGGTGCCAAATGTTATTTCAAGGAGGTGTTATATTATCATTGGTTATAAACCCAAGAAAGAGCATAATAATGTTATATATATATAAGACACATACTGTATTTATAGATCAGAAACAGCAGCAATGTTTCCAAGTATGAGGAATGTTTTCTAGACATGGAGAATTAGAGGTACGAATGGAGAAATTATATAAAGATTGTGCAGGAGTGAATGGGGAAATTTTACGGGACGAAATACAGTGTACAATCGAGGTCAAAATAATATAATCATCATATAGGGGTAACTCACGTAAGAATTTGACAGCTTTCCTCTGTTTCTTATAATTATATGATATACTTTTCAATAAATAGGTTAAGTACGATCTTTTAATTTAATACAAACAGCAACACACTACTTAAAACAATAACATCATATGTGAAGGTGAAAATATTAGACAGTAAATTGTTTGAGATACCTATATGTAGATGATTATCATTGACCGCGACTGTACAGTATCAAAATGATGGTATATATATACGATTATCTTCCAAGAATAAACAGGGAATTATTGAGGAAAATAGGAAAATATTGATGTTGAAGTTGGGGAAATTTCGTCAATGAAACCTGGCAACTCTGAGTGAGCAGCAGACGACACACACTGAACCCTTGAAGTTATAGGGGCGCTGTGCCACTGTCTTGTTATATTATATTATTACAACCCTTCCACCACAACCATGAACTGGATCACCACGGCTCTCATGTTCCTGGGCCTCCTTGGCATGAGTTTAGGTTAGTAAAATATGTGTATTAAGTCTTTAAAAGGGAAAATAATGAAAAACTAAACGGATTGACATTACGTTCATGGCAGCCTAGTTAGGGAGGTGACCTAGAACTTTTTTTGGGTGTCCTCACTAAGTTAGTCTATTAAATTATAACGCAGGGGTATTATTACAGGATATTATTAATTACATGATGGTTAATTTGGTGGTGACGTGTGTGGTATGGCAGGAATGTTGTGTAATATAATAAATATGATGTGCATGAACGAGTGAAGGTGTGACAGAATCGATATTGTATTTATTGGAATTGGTCACTCTGTATTGGGCCTTATGCAAAAACATTCGTGGTTTGTACGATGGCGTGGTGTTGGTACGACGGTTCTGTTCTGTTGTTTGTCCATGGAGTCATCGTCGTACTGGACCACACTATCGTAATGCACCACTAACGTTATTGAATGTGGCCCAATGTTACTTGTTACTTGAATTGTTACAATGTATTTCAGCATTATATTTATTTTTGTGATTCTGTTTGTACCATATTACCTTAGCTGCCTGGTGCTAGAATGTTAATTAATTGGCTTTATTTCTGTTCATTTTTGGCACCAGTTTCAGTTTACTTTTCACAATGAAGAAATGCTTTTCCAAAATTACTGTATGACTGCTGGTGTTGATTCAGGGTCACAAGGTTTGGAATATTTTTACAAGTTGCCATTTCGAAAATTTTACTATTACCAGTGTTTATATTTCACAATTATAAACAACTTTTCTATATACCATTTCTTCTGCAAATGCTGCATAACAGTAGTTACCTCATATAGTTAGGTCCCGGTAGTCTGCCCAAGTTAGGACCCGGTAGTGCGTCCCAGTCCAGATTAGGTCAGGTCACTGTATATTTTTTCCTGCTTAGGTCTCGGTAGTCTGCCCAGGTTAGGTCCCGGTAGTCACACTAAATCCTTCTAGGAAATATATTTTTTTCCAGTGAAATCCTGTTGTGGCAACTTGTAAAAATTTACATTATATCTGCATAAAAGGTCCACATGGCAAACATTTACAATTTGTGTATATTTCACAAGGGGACAATGTACAATAATATGTTCATGTGTAATGAATTTAAGAGGAGGTTGCACTTACTTTTGGTATAATAGCTTTTCAAAAATTTCAGCTCTCCAGAGCCTAAGTCTAGTGTTTTCTTGCCATTGTAAACATTGGTCAGTCCCGGCAGTCTGACCAGGTTAGGTCCCAGTAGTTTGCCCAGGTTAGGTCCCGGTAGATTGCCCAGGTTAGGTCCCGATACTCTGCCCAGGTTAGGTCCAGGTAGTCTGCCTTGGTCCTGGTTTGGTTTGGTCAGGTCAAGTAGGGGTAAAAAAAGTAATCCTAAATATCATGGGCAACAATCAATAGAACAAGTAAAAATATGCATGAAAATGTATAAAATGTGGGAACAATCCAGGTGGACCTCTTATGCAGAACTACCCAAAAATGCTGAATGGCTTGAAAAGTAGGCTGGGTAGATAGGCCTACATCTATTCAAAGGGATGGGTCTAAGAGACGAACATATTGTCGGGTCCCGATGCTTGGGGTACGATGGCCATATAAAATGTTTGGGCATCATTCCCCGAGCATCGGGACTCTGTTAACATGTTCTTGTCTATGGCCCTATATTAGTAGCTGCCAAGAAATGGGCTAACAAACCTACTGTTTCCTATAGTTCTATTCTTATGTTGGATATGTGGTTTGCTTTGAAGGCCCAGTTGTTATTGTTTTCCATAATTAGAAAAGTAGTTAGCTATTTTGAAACTTTTCTGCCATACTTTAGCTGAAAACTTCGTTGTCCGATACAGTGTTTCGTTTTCTTTTATTGACACTCGCTCACGGCTGACGCCTACGATATGATTTAGGACAAAGAAAAAAACTTTACGTTCATGCACAGATACCACTTTCGCATCCTAATTTAGAAAAAATCCTTGTTAAAAGTTAACTGTTAGGCAGATTTAGTTCAAATTTTGAGGCATCCTTTACGGTGATAACATATGAAAAATAATGAAGCACACTGCCTGGACAGTCTGGATGCCCTCCTCAGTAAGTTTCCCCAATCAACCTAACGTGCCATAAACAAAGTGTGCCCTGCCACACCCAGTTAAAATAAAACCAGGCGATTCTCGAGATTATTAAGGAGGAACTACGAATTAGGGAGGGGGAGAGGTGCAGCACATATTTCTAATAGTTTGTACAATTCTATAGCTCTTTTCTTCTCTGGCATTTCTATTGAAAATGGCCCATTGTTAGTTCTCAGGAGTCAGGTCCCAGAAAGTTACCATAATCATGTTCCTGAAGGATGTATCAGCTTGGTTTGGTTAGATTGTGTCAGGTTAAGTTGGCGGAACATCAAGCATTTTGTGTAAAAATTCCCCAGGAGAAATTATTTTAGCATGGTCTTAGATATCTGAAAAACCTATTCTCTCAACTCCCAAATCGCTGTTTCTCAGGGTGTCCGAACAACTAGGCTAGGTAAATATGGGGAGTGTTTGTTATATGCTAAGCATGTCTCATAGCACCTCATAACTGTAGAATGTTTATAGCTGTAATTTATTATATACAGAAGGTATGAGGGTCTCGTGGACAAGGGGCATATGCACCACTTTCTTACTTTTGAGTTTTGAGCATTTAAAGTTTGGTACACGTTTTAGGCATAGAGTAATTCAGAACAGCATATTCTTATACAGTGTATCATTAGAATCCTCTGGATCAGACCAATTTATATATCAGGAAAATTAAATAAAACACACAGTGAAACACAAGATGGTATTTTTCAGCATATTGTATTTATTGCTCAATCCACATTAAATTCATTCCCATATTAGAAATCAACGAAACAAAGACACTGAGAAAGTTTCTGTAAAAAATTCCAATAAATACTATTTTTACTGTAATTATTAATTACAAATTATCATAAAATCTTATTGGCAACAGGTTATTTTATTGTGTCTGGCTTCTCATGGCACTTGGTGGGGTGACTGACATAGCGGGGCTGGTAGCGGGCGTCTGATTGGCTAAAAGGCAGTGCTTTAACTTAGGAGAGAGGTAGACGCTTGCCCATTGACTGAGCTGCGGACTATTATTTGCCTGTCACGCTCTGATATCCTACACCTCCTCCTCCCCAACACCACGTGTGCAGATCAGAGGAAATTGAATGTAGTATGCTGAGGCCATATGGGTCAGAATCACAAAATGCTCTTCATCAAGTGATTTTCAGTGCTTCCACCTACTGGAAAACACTCATAACTCAATTTTGATGGTGGTGTCTCATTCACCCCTTGTCCACGAAACGCCTCGTATAGTACAGGAATACTAACATGCATGTACTGTAAACACTGTATACAATAGTGTAGCTGAGTAAATAGATTTAACAGTTGCTTTTTTTCAGCTGGATATTATTTTTGTATTGTGCATTCATTATAACTGCCAGACCTTACCAAGCTATTAAATTTGGAAAATGATAAGCAGTGCTTTACCGTACTGTATAGCCTAGTCCATATTAAATAGAGTACAGTACTAATTAGTTACAAATTGAATAAATAATGTTGAATGGTGTTGCTTTCTTTTCTACTCTCAGTTTTGTCTGTGCATCAGTTATTAGATGGGTGTTATTGGCACAAATTAGTATAATGAATGGACACAGTGAAGGAGAATTCTGAACTTCTATTGTGTGCTTTGTTGTGTTATTGGTAGGTCAGACAAATGATAATCTGGTGTGCCAAATAGAAGACAACATGATGTTTAACAGCCTGTAGGTTTCTTATGCACAGCACAGTACAGTACAATGAATATTTAAAGGTCATGGGAGTCAGTTTTGAAAGACATTCATGGAAGACTTTATCAATTATTTCTTTAAATCACAATACAGTATTTAATGTACAGTTCCCTCAAAGTATTTCTTTACCCCCTGCCGTGGCTGTGGAGTGCATGTGGCGTCGTTGGACATGTTCGGATCACATTTAAAACAGTATGATATCACATCTCATACATTATTAACATCGAAGATTCCGAAAGTGGTTCGTTGTGTTATCCTTAAATATGATTCAACAGGGAGATTGGTCTCATTCATAAATGTGACTCTAGTATTGCTATGCTACTGCATCTACTCCACACACAAAAGAGGGGGTAAAGGAAAACCTTGAGGCAACTGTACCTATCATTATCATATACAGTAGCTATATGTGTTGTTTAGTTATGCTGTTGCTCTGGTGTGCTATTTGGTGGTACAGTATGTAGTGTTTAGTAGAATTACAGTACAGTAGTCTTTTGCTTATTTCTGTAATATACCTTACTTCAAAATTATATGCCCCAATTAATATAGTTGCCGTTAGTTATTTGCAGAAAATGCCTGTATGTGTATAAAGCATTCACTGTTGCTGAATAGTACAATATTAACATGCAACTGTAGTGTACCCTCTTATGTTTTTAATATGTCAGTGCAGTATGATGTTTGAAGAGCTTTCTTCCAGAGCTGTGCAGTCAATATGGATATCATTATTTTGGATCATTAGGCCACTGGATGACATAAGATATCCATGCTGGTACCATGGCAATACCTTACAGGTGTAGTAGACTCCAGTACTGTACTTGTAATGTTACATTGCTTAATGGTAGTTACCTGTAACTAGGTGGTGATTTCATTCTGTTTGAGTATGTTTGTGGACCTGTGTGTGGTTGTATGCTTGTGTCAGTAAGATTGTACACATCTGAGTCTTTGTACTGTATGTTCTGTACAGTATTACAAAACTTTATTAAATTAGGTTTATCAGCAGGTATTATGTGTGAAATTACATTATTGTCATTGCAAGCAAAAGAATATAATTAACTTTTTTCCTTTTAGATTATTGTGATTAGATAATGATGTTTTTATAAGTCTGTTATGGTTACAATGTTTATTTAAGTCTCTATGGTTTTTCTAAATGTTGGAGGATGAGGATGCATCTCGCACTGAACATATATATTTTTATACAGTACTGTACCAGGCTTTTTCTTCAGATTGTAGAATGACCAGACATTGTATAGTTAAGCTAAAAAATCGGTGCTATTAGATCATGTTCCCTCTCCACCATATATTGTACTTAGTTACATTAAGGCTTGTGCATCATGTGATTTGAATAATGAAAATATGGTTCTTAGTCAAAACCCACTTTTAGTAAAAGAGATCAAATTATGCACCAAATCACCTCTCTCCTCACCCTTTATGCATAGTTCTCCAGTCTGATTACTGTACACTTGCCTCTGTCAGGTGCTCCTTGCTCAAAACAGTTAAATTGAGTAGTTTTGGCTTGGATAATACCTTGGACAATACTGTACATGTAGTTGAAAATTTAAGATGTTGGTGAGGGTGTTTTTACCTTTATAGTCCAAGCTAACTGGTTTCTATATCATCTGGTCTCTCTTACAGTATTTTTGTTTTATTCATTGTTTTAATGCCTGCATCATAATGACATGTCCTTAGATTTCTAAGGTTGATAATTCTGTCGCAACAAATAGTTAAAGAAGCACCACTGACGGAGCTGTGTTTGAATCTATCATAATCAGAGCAGTGTTCGAATGCAGTAATTTAGTCATACCATCAGGACTTTGCTTCAGGCCTGCTGTTCAATTGTTAAAGTATCATTATGTTGTATTAACAAATTCTTGTTGGGGAGGGTCTATTATAATTAAAGTGGAGGGCTACTGATTCCTCCAAACTAGGCTATAAAAGAAGTCCCCTACTTTCCCATTGAAATACATGTACAGTATTCTGTTTCCTACAATAGTATCCCTTTATTTATTACAATAAAAGACTATTTCCATAAACAACATTTATATTTCTGCCAAATTGAAGCAACTGCAACTCTTGAATAATGAAGATACAGTACAGTATTTTAATGAATGCATAGATTGTCTCCACTGGACAATTTTCGGCATGAGGAGGATCTAGGGCACCAGTATATTTTTTACCATAATGACATTTAAGTTCTTTCAAGTGCTATGCACTTCATTTGCTTTGCACATTTTGTGGTAGGCTTCAATCCCAGCTCTGCTCATAATTTCTGTTTAAGTAATTGAAAAATATTTTCTGCAGAAATTTCATTAGTTTAAAACATATTGTATTAGGCTAATTTATAGGTGTTGGCCGCAGGTCAGGGTGGAGGCATACAGACTGGAGGTCCAATGCTATGGAATGATCACATGGAGACTCCTATTGTTATACCTATATATGATAGCACAGGCCAACAGCCTGTAGTCCCAGTCAGTAGTGAGTTGCTCACCACCACCCAAGGCCCACTGTTGGATGAGGTTGGGGGTGAGTTAGTGGAGGAAAGTTTGTGGGTGATGGTGTGACAGCCTCGATTCCTTCTTTGATACCGAGTTAACGGTGTTTGATGTGGATATAACCAACCTTCCTCTGGTAATAAAAAGAATAATGTGTGGGTGTATTCATGCTGTACACATGAATGTTTGTACTGCATGAGGGAGATAAAAGTAAAAGTGGCAGGTTTGCATGTAGGTGCAAGGCAGGAACTGAATGAAATAGAATGGTAACTAGTGAGGATTCTATTTGTGGTTGTCTCTGTGTTACTGGTAGCAAATGCAAGAGAACTGCAGAAAGTTGTGGATGAGTTCTATGATGAATGCAGATGAAGGAATGTAGGCAAGAGTAAGGAGATGGTTCTCGGGAGATAAAAAATGATTGACTTTGCAACAACCAACTGGATGAAGGTACCAGAATAGGTGTAAAATAGTCTTGGGATGAGACAGAATGCAAGTAGTAAAGGAATTCAAGTATCTATAGTAAAGTACAGTAATGTGTATGTATGGGAACCCGAAAGAAACTAGTGTGGGAACAGGGAAAACTGGAGGCACTTCTGTTGTTCCCGCCCATTGAGGGGAGTTACCAGAGGGAATGAGGTATTCTGATAGAAGCTGCAGAATGTGCATATGTTGTGTGTGTGTGCATGTTACCCAAAATTGATTACAGTAGTTTCTTAGTTAAATATGATTTTTTTTGTCTTTTTTTCTAGAAATAGAAAGTTAAAATAATTTGCCAGTACCGTAAATTGAAGGTGTCACTGTAATTGGTATAGTACAGTAGGCCTACTGTACTAGGTGTATATTTATCAATAAACACAATAAAAGATATTTGAAATGGTAGGAAGGGTAGTGAAGTAAACAGAATAGAGAGAGAAATTCTTTTAGAATCTGTGCAAATTGTATCATAGTACAGTATAGTAGTAGAGAAAGTCATCAAGTTCAGAACAGAATTTAGTAAAATGTAATTGATACTTCTCTTAAGAGTTTATACTAATTAATGAATGACTCTATACAGAGTCCAGTCCCTGTGTGGGGTGTTTTATCTTGTCTTTTACTGCTGTTAGACTTATCACTCAAGATACAGACATCTGGTTGCCATTGCAAGTTAAGGGAATTTGAAGCACCATAGGACTGAATCACTAAGTACAAACTATAATAGATGCTTTACTATATATGCATCAATGAAATCTGCGAGTGATTGGGACTTCACTGGTGGTGGATATTAATGCCATTAGATAAGGAATACACTTTGGATCAATTCTACTGAAAGCAAAATAAATTAAGCATCAGTAATCTGGGCCTTGCTCTGACATTAGTGTTATTCATTACATGTTTACCCAGGAATAGTATTTGTAATTCCAGGAAGTGTGTTTTATAGCTCTTTATACTGTAAATAGAAAATCTCTGTAAAATTTGTTCAATTCATGGTGGGGTTTGGGGGGATAACTCACTTTCCAATACCCATTAATATTTCAGTACAGTAATTGCAACTTAGAGCTGTTGCAAATAGAATTAACCTTCACCCAACATTTCTTGGTTAGAGTATGCTAAATAAACATACTGTAATCTGAAATTATGGACATTTTTTCATGGAAATGTTATCATGTAAGAAGTACTGTAACTATTACAGTATTGTTGACAAGAATTTAAAATGTTAACTAGAAAGGCTAAACCTCAGAGTCACTGAAAGTAAAGGTTTCTCTCCACAGTGTATGGTGTTTCTTTCCAGACTCTGCAACTGTTTCCCTGATTGTAGCTTGTAGTGTAAGTGTACGACAATGGGTGTGCATACAGAGATGAGTGCCTGCTATATTGTCTGTAGTAAGTGAATATACACTACGGTATACTGATCTTGATTGTCACATACGTGTATGGGGATGAATATTAAGTGCATAAGTGGATAACACTTGAGTATTATCAATGCAAAACGAGAAGGTATCTCCTGTAAGTTACCTTGACTGTTGTGAAGAGGGATAACTGCATGTTGGTTGATCCTCCCATGTAGGATATTTAATGCTGCTCTGTGTAAAGGTCAGCACATTAGTACTGAAAGTATCAGCTTCCTTCTCTGTAACAGTATGGTGTTTCCTCGAGTATTGCATGAATTATGAACGAGAAACACCTCTGATAAAGATAGAACTGAAATCAATCTATGATACGCTGAGCACCTTACATTATTGTAAAACCTTAGACATCTTCACCACCACATATTATCTGAAACTTGTAATACAGTATGGTATATTCAGTCTGATATGCCTTCTGGTTCCATTTCTATCAGTTGTGGTTCCTTGTAAACAATATGTAGGACAGGTAATGTATACTGAATGTGCATGTAACTTTGACCTTTTCAGTGACTATTTGCATGTTGGTCCAACTCAAAACTGATGTGTTTGCTGCTTTTAACTAATTCTTTATTTAATGCTTCAGTTTTACTAATTCCTTCCGGTGCAACGCCTAGATATTGTGATTTATTGTTAAATATTAATACAGTACTGTGAGTTTAAAGGATGCTCTATCAAGAATGCAGAAAATGTTTACACCTAATTCTCACAAGAGTGTTGCATATGTTAGTATTAAGTTTAGAACTGTAAGAAATTTTCATGACAGTTATTAGTTTAAAATTAATATTGATGAGATTAACTTTCAGGCTTAGATGGATATTAGCTAGTCTATTCTCGTGTTAATGAGCAAATATACACCGTTGTTATTTACTGCAAGTGAGGGACCAGTATTATACACTGTAGTGTCAACCACCAGATATACTGTAGTTACTTATCCCAATTATAATATTATAATAACCAGTGTTCATGTTGTGTTGTTGGAACGATTCCCAAGGTTCTAGTAGGTGTCCCTGAGGTAGAGGTAGGTAATTATATGTTAGTTATAGTTTGGCAAAGTGGATGAAGATTAATTTGAGGATTCAAAGTTATTACACAGCATTTCAGAGTGCTGTATACCTCCTATGAGTCAATCCATATTTTCTTTTTACGGTTTAGATTTCATCACTGCCCACATACTGTATACTGTATGGTACATATCTTTTAGGAAATTTATTGAAGTCCATATATAATTGACCCAGATAGGTCTGATTAATCACCTGAGAAACGGTTTATAAGTTTTATTAAACTACATCCTTACTTTATGTCGGAAGATGAGCAATGCAGTGGCAATCACAACAGTGGTTTTAGGAAAAAAATAAGTTTAAAATTTGTTATATAATTAATGTTGCTTTGAGGGGAGTTAAAGTGGAAATACTGTATGGTGTACTATACTGTAGTTGGAGACTTTGAGCTGCAGCATACAGTTCCACCCATCAGTGGAATTAAGAAGAATGCAACAAAATAGAATAGTACAGTACTGTACTTTCTGTAAGTGAAAAAGTGGGAATGAGGAGACTAGGAGAGCAGTAGTTGAGAGCAGATTTGGCATATAAATATAAACCAACAGGGACACTAGCCCTGGTCAATCCATGTTGGGGAGCATTCTAGTGGGAACAGTTTATCCATGATATTGAATGAATGACAGATAGAGAATATATAACATGTCAATATATATTGGTAGTACCTTGCATAATATTTACATTATGATTTATACTTCAGGTGCTGGCAATACACAGACATCAAAACCAAAAGTGGGAGGTGAGTTAGTCTCTCAGCAGCCGCAGGTGATGTACAAAGGCGACAACTTTGTGTTAGAGAACCGTGGTTTCTCTGTCATGTGCAACCTTACCCTCTTCGACCAGCTCAAGTGGACACACAATGGCAACCCAATAGTGGCAGGGGAGGGGGGGTAAGGGTATGAATTTTGTCACAGCCTTGAGCCCCACACAGTAGGCTATTATATACAGTAATTTTATTTTGTTATGGCTTCTGATAGTTGATTACACTCAGATAAACTTCATTAGTATAATTTTTAAATTGTACTGATTTTCTACTGCCAATTATAACATCTCAATTTTTTTAATTAGAATTTATTACAAATTGGAAACTTTATTTAGTAAAAAGATTTCAGAGCCTGTTCGACTTTTGTTACTTTCAAAATGTTTGTGTCTAAGTTAATTGTTTTTCAGAAGTCAAAACAAAATGCAGTGCAGTACAGTACATGAGTTACATTATCCCAAACCACATCTGACCATGTGTTAACGTTCTCCATCATAATACTGTATACAGTACCTTATATTAATATGCTGTTTAGTGTTGATTTGACAGTGATTATCCTATTCTTCAGCTATTGTAATGCAAGTATGAGCTACATGACTATGTATGGTGTAGATTGGGTGGAAGTCAGTTCTAAGCCTGCTACAGGGTAATATCCCATTTCCACAGTATATTAAGTTACTGTTGCACATCTCCTACTTCCATTTGCTATACTGTAGTTGATTTACATGCTGAATAGAAAATACTGTAGGTATTTCCATAGACACCAAATATTTGTACATTTCCTTATTATTATACTGTACTTGGTGAGTTGTCATATAATGCTACAAAATAGCTAACTCTTATATACTTGAGTCTAAGCTAATGAAAATCATCAGTTAGTTAGCAGATCTATTGAGCAGTTTAATTGCCAGCTATCAACCTGTATCCTACCTATTCTTTCCACTTGTGACTGTATTTTCCTTTTTCCTATTTTAAACTTTATTATGAGATGATATATTGTGTTTGTTGCTGAAAAGGATGAAATCCTACATCTAAGATCATGATGAACAATGCAAAGACTGTATTGTTTTCAATATTGGAGAGTTTAATATACTGTAGTTGCTTGTAAGAAAAATATATGCACTAAAGTAATATAAATAGCAATGAAACTGACCATTGCTTACTGGAATTGTTTGCTAAGCAGTCCCATAAGCATTTCTTCCTGTCTATTGGCCTCAAGCTAACAGCCTAGTATTGATTTTTACCATTAATATATTGTCCAATGTTGGCTGATATTGTTGAGGAAGTAGCAGTGGTTGTTCAAAAGGAAATTTTTCTGTACAGTATTATCTTTCGCTTCCTGCTGTCCTTGGCTCACCTCCTCAACCCCAACAGTTCCGGATCCTCTCTCACACATCTTCTCCAAGTCTTCTTCCTGATGGACTTAGTCACTGTGTGTGTAGTTGTAATTGTATATATTGTCTAGCCATTCAGACTAATGATTTGCTGATTTTGTTAAATACTGCAGTTGTGTGAATTTTCATAATAGCAGATTTATTTTTCATTGACTAGCTTCAGTGCTGTATTACAGTATATATAATTTACTTTTAAAGATTGTGATAACAGTTTACATTTTTTTAAATTTTTGCTCAGGGTAATAGGTTGCCAGTAGCCTGTGACTTTTGTGAGGCCCCACGATTATTATGTGAATCTTTGAGGTGTTGGGTGCTACACATGTGTCACATTAGGTGGGGATAATAGAGTCTTTAGGAGTTGCTTCATTTCTACTGTGTTAGCCAACAACACCTTATTCATGTTTTTCATGTCTCTGTTTGGAGAGAGCAGCCATAACGTCATTCATAGAATCTTGGAATATGGTCGGGAATCATCTTCTGCTATAAGTTGGTGACTTGTTAGTGTAGCCAGCATACCTTGAAGAGCACCAAGAACTATCAGAACATAAAAAAAAAAAACGTATAGTGTGGATCCAATTTGACATCCTTTTGATCTGCCGTCCACTATGTATATATATATATACTGTGAAGTCTTGGTAATCTCGGGGAAAGGCCAGAAATATCTGCCTATGATAGTATATTTGGCAAAGCAAGTGGTTATAAATGCCATTATCATTATGGAATTATACTAACATACTTGTACTGACACTTATTGATATGCAAGGTTAGCTTTTCCATATTTCTGTTTACAGAAGAAATCACTCCAATAGGACCCATGAGGTGGCCAGATTTATAAAATTGCTTAATTCTGTGTTATTTATTTATTTTTCCCTCTGTTTATATATTAGGATGCTGCCTTCCTACTTGCTCACTGAACCCTTGCCTCTTATGACACCAGGTATTGGATAATGGAGAAGCCGGCTCCACAAGGCTTCGTAGGGAGCCAGGTAACCGTGGCAAAGGCCCAATTGCGCCATGCGGGAGAGTACAAGTGTTCTTCCTTACAGCAGCGTTTTCACTCGGTGTTCATTATCCGCGGTAAGGTTGTATAAAGAGAGAGAGAGACCTGGAGGTTGTCGTACGTTGTGCAGTTGGAGTTCATTGCCGTAAATTGTTGAGTTGGTTTCCTATCCATATTTGCAGTTGCAGTTATTAACTATGCATAGATTTGTGAGTGTGAGAGTACAGTTGGTGAAGTCTAGTAGTTCTTTGTTCAGTTGTGTCCAGTATTCCTGAACACTTCTGGAGATCTGTAGCACCTTGCCTTATCCTTATGCTTATACAGAATGATATGTTAACTGAGGGAAGAGCTGACTCTAGGATACTTCAGCAAATCACAGCCGATGATGACATATATAATAAAAGGAATTGAAGTCAGTGATGATGTATCAGTAAATCTGTTTCCACTCCAGTGATACATAAGTATGGTAGATTTCTTATACAGCATTTTGAATCCCCAAGCATCAGTTAAAGAAATTCATGATGTAAATTATTATTGATGCCCAATTTGTCTTGTAAGTTGCTTGTTTGTTTCTTGTAAATTTTTATTAATGTTCAATTTGCATATTACTTAATGACTTTCCTCAGTCTTGATATTTTCTTTGAGTATTTTCTGTATACTGTACACAAGAAATAATTGGGTCAGGTATTCCAGATGTATCCAGTAGTGTTCAGAGAATAAATATGCAACTCTGCAGTCAACCATAAAGAATTCCATTTTTCTTGTAAAATCTTTATTATCAATTTTTATTATTGTAATGGAGTACTGTATGTATTATGATAGTATGCAGTTGTCTATTGCCTAGCTTAGGGAAATTTACTATTGATATTCCTTTTGCGTATATAGCGATACTATAGTAATTTTGGACAGAAAGCTGTAATTTGTATCATGTGAACTGTAGGTAATATTGAATCCTTTGTCTTTCATTAAAAGATAATTACTACGGCATAATGAAGTACTGTCCTGTATATGATAATTTTATACAGTATACTGTACTATATAAGGACATAATGTGGGTTTTACATTGTCTCCCGCTTAGTTGAAGAGATTGAACTGTAAAAGCAACTGTACTCTTACACTATGGATCCTACCTTAAGGAGGTAATATAACGTAGGCAAGTATGGAGCAATTGATTCCTCCAAACTATTCCAAGACTACCTTAATTTAGTTGATTTGGTCTTTATTTGCATAGTTTAGAGGAATCAGTAGCCTCAAATCTACCAAATTATACTATCCCCTTAACTTTCCACTTGCTATTGCTTTTGCCTCCAGATCCTATTGACATTATCACTGCATTGTCTGATGTTTTCCTTGACATGTACTTATCCTCCTGACAGTTTGAGTACGGTATAAAAGCTTGGATTTTATTGATGAATTGATATTTTTATGTATTCTGTTACTATTATGCTTTTATTGACTTTCATTTCTACTATTTTGCTTTTATTGACTTTCATTTCTGAACTTTGTCTAGTATGCTTTGGAATCTTGATATCTCAAATTTTGTTAGGCCATAGCTGCATTACAAGTATAATTGTCATGAAAAGAATTATGTGAGGTGAGATTTATTTATTAAATACCATACCAGTATCAGGATAGTTTGGAAGATGATTCAGCACAAATGTCTTGCCAACCATAGGTGGCTAAGCCATTGATTGCTTCTGCATCACAGAGACTGAAAATGGTTAATGATTGAGATAATCTTACTGCAGGTTGTTAGATATCAGTTGTGCAGGCCTTGACAACAAGAAAAAATTGACAGTGGGAAACATGGACCCCAATTCCTTATGATAATCAATATTAAAAGGCATTTTCAGATATCTGAAAAGTCTTCCTTTGCAAAACTTTATAAATGAACAGAGTTCTGTTCTCATCTGTTTTATTCTTTAGTAGACCGATGTCTAGCAAACTGAGCTGAATTGCACTGTCAGGAAGGAGTGAGGCATCAAACCTCTTGATGGATGGGTAAATCACATTTGTATGAAATAGTTGATTTTATACAAAATTGGATTATGTTTCATGTGCAAAAACAAGACAGTATCAAGGCCCCGTATTAACCCCCTCAGGTATAGATGCCAGAAGCTGGGCTACCTAGGTCATTGAAGGAAGGACTACTAACTTTTTCTTAATTGTAGAATGGCAAGTGTGAACATTTCCTGGCTACCCTTTGGAGCCTCAAACAGTCAAAATTGCCTGTTGCTGGACTGCAGCCAAGCACTCTAGTCCCTAGACCACCTCCCACCCTATTCAAGAAAAATTAAGCTAATGATCTGAAATTTCACTACAGTACCAGTATGTACTGATAGAAAATAAGAAAATGACCCAGGGTGTGTTGTGTGCAGTAATGATTATGAGTGTGGAATACTGTAAGGTACAGTTTTGTCACCGATGGTGGTTTGTCTGTAATCCGTATTTACTCCAAGTGGTGGTTTGATTTTGATATGTATGAACTTGAGGTTTCTTACAGCTATGTCAAGGATCCTCCAGGCCAACACTTGAGATGTTTTACGATTCCATTGCAGCTGAATATGAATTTTTGGATTTTAAAATATAGATTTGGATTTGAATTTTGAATCTATTCAGTGTAATACTGAGTGAAGTTGATTGTACTAATACCTTCTAATGATTGTATATTTCATAAGTGGATAATATATGCTATTGTACTGTACTATATAGGATATTTAGTCAGAATTCAAACAAGTGATTGCTTTCCACAATATGAAATGACCAACTACCATACAAATTAATATGGTATAAGAACCCTGAATAAATCATTAGAGCTTTAAAGTCAAGGACAGTAAATACCAACACTTGTCCAGCAAACAAGCCAAAAGGTGTTAGACTGTCCAGGCAAGATGATTTTGTGATTGGTACAATTATAGCCATCAAATTACTTGACCATCATAAAGTAGGTAGTACATGTATATCACTGGATTGTTTTACTGACACTTTCACAAATATGATTTTAGAAAAGTCAATAAATACATAACTTGGGCTCTTGTTGTGGCAGTTTACCTTTGTTCATAAATGGTATTGTGACTGACTCCAGTATTTTTAGAACTGACAAGATTCTCCATTTTATCGCACCAACATCCGTAAAACTAATGGGAAAGAAACAAAAATGCCATGCTAGATCATTTTTATGGGGTTATTTTATTCTTAGAATTTTACATCAGTAGTTTCATACATATTACTCTTGCTATTAATCAGTAGCGAGCAGGATGGGATTGCTCCACATTCACATTGTACAGTATTTGATGAGCACTTATTCTATTTCAGCTCGGAGCCATGAACACTGTACCACTTATTACCAGGATACTGTAGTTAAAAGGTTTTATTTTGATATGATTATTAACTATACTGCACCTGCAGTTGAGTAATTAATTATATGTTCTTCACCATCTATAAATGAGTTGGGTTACATAGTTATTCATAGTTATAGATACAGTATGAGTGTTGAAAAGCCATGTTGCTGTACTGTATGAAGGCTGGAAAACACTCAACCATTCTGCCACCAGCAGTGCGGTAAACTGATCTTCTGTGATAGAGACAAAACATTTTCATCATGTCTATATGTGTCGTGGCTCCTAGTTGTGACATTAATAGTAATGTCCCAAGTGCAAGAAGAGGGTGAGGTGCCATGCTTAGTTAAAACAAGGACAAAAGAAATGGTATTGTGATTACAAAACTGTACTGGAATGTACAATACATACCTTTGTTATATACTGAATATACAGTATTCTGCATACAGTGGACTCTCCAATAACGCGGTAGTTACGTTCCTGGAGACGTCGCGTTATTAAAAAACGCGTTATTTAAACTTAATTTCCGCATAGGAAACAATGGTAATAGTGGGGGTTGCGTTCCTGGACAATGCAAAAGTCTACCTTTTGGGGATTTTGTTACTCTAATGTATGAATAGTAGAGTCAAACTAAAGTATGTAGTTGGTGACTCAAACAACAAAAACCCACATTCTCGTTTTATTTATATTTGTAAAGTAACGGTACACTTTCCTTCACATTTAACACTCGTCACTCCAGTCTGCCTACTCACCCCGCTCTCCCTCCCCACCCCTCTCTCCCTCCCCACCCCGCTCTCCCTCCCCACCCCTCTCTCCCTCCCCACCCCTCTCTCCCTCCCCACCCCGCTCTCCCTCCCCACCCCTCTCTCCCTCCCCACCCCTCTCTCCCTCCCCACCCCTCTCTCCCTCCCCACCCCGCTCTCCCTCCCCACCCCTCTCTCCCTCCCCACCCCGCTCTCCCTCCTCACTCTGTGTTTCCTCCACATCCCGCTCTCCTTCCTCACTCCGCTCTCCCTCCCTACCCCGCTCTCCCTCCTCACTCTGTGTTTCCTCCACATCCCGCTCTCCTTCCTCACTCCGCTCTCCCTCCACACCCCACTCTCCCTCCACACCTCCTCGCTCTCCTTCCACACTCGTGTTACCTTCCTCTGACACCACATCTGTCTTCCTTTTAAAGAATTGATCAAGTCGTGTCTGTTTGGTCAGAGAGCGGGCCTGAGCAGCTCACCCTGCTTCCCGCCAAAAGTAGTGTGGGTAAGCGGGTGAGCGTGGCCGCGTTAAATCGAACAAATAATGTTATTTAATCATATCCCCCCTATATATTATACCGCGTTGAATCAAAAACGCGTTACTCAAAACCGCGTTATTGGAGAGTCCACTGTATCTTCAAAAGTAAGTTGTAAATAGGAATATTAGGTTACCATTTTCAAATTGTACATGCAGTACCAGTATTACAGAAGTTAAGAAGTGATAAAATATACAGTATGTTTGAATGCAAATGTTACAGAGGTGTTAAGAAGTGATAAAATATACAGTATGTTTGAATGCAAATGTTACAGAGGTGTTAAGAAGTGATAAAATATACAGTATGTTTGAATGCAAATGTTACAGAGGTGTTAAGAAGATTGACTTTACAGAGTTGATCTTGTTATTAATATTGAATGAATGTACAGTACTTATGAATATACCTGTCAGGATTTTTGAGAAGCATCTTATTTTGATTGATACATAATGTCTTATTGCATTACAATATTTAATAGTAAATGTGTTGGTACATATTAATTGACTGTATTGATAGCATAAAAAGTGACTTGTTTTGTGTCTGCAGATTCCCCTTCCAGTTCGAACACAGTGAAGAATATAAAGCTTGGTTATACCCTCAAACTGCAATGCAACAACATGACCAGCAGTGAAGCAGTTACCTTTGAACTTGCATGGTAAGTTAGTGGCTCATATATCGGCACTGGTAAAATTATAGGATCTTGCTTGATGATCGAGTAATTGATGTTTAGTCGTCATCATCGTTACCGCCACCCTCGCCACGTTTTATTCATTACAACCATCGTCACCTTTATTCTCAAAGAGGTGGAGGGATGGGTGTTAAAAACTGAAGTAAAGTTGAAATTTTGCTACCACGCTGTTGAATACTATGATATACCACCTATGTAAGATTTTCTAATCTTGATGAACAGGTACAAAGATGACGAGAGACTGAAGGAATCTGACCGAATCAAGATCTTTCAGCTGAACTCATCGTTGATCATCTCTTCAGCTGAGGAGGAAGATGTGGGCTCATACAAGTGTGAGGTGATCAATGACACCCTGGTGGAAAAGATTCCCACTCAGTACTTCAAAGTAATTTGTAAGTTGTCTAGTAGCTGCTGTTAGAATTTATAATGACTCCCAGGATCGTCACTATGGAAGAGTTATGATTTGTAGTGAAAATTTTAATGATGGAGAAAAAAATGAAGTTAGGAAATTTGCAGTGAAAAAATTTATCTTTGGGAAAATATAAATTAAACAGGGCTGGTAATAGTATCTGCCTATAAGTCAATCCTGAATCCAATGGATTGAGTCTAAAACAATATTGAAGTGGGGGTGATGTTGCACAACCACCACCTTGCTATCTATCTTATCTATAGCTCTGACGCCTCGTTCCCTCCGGGAACTCCCTACAAGGGGGTGGCCACGGCAGAAGTGTCTCCAGTTTTCCCTGTTCCAACACTCCCTCCTTACTTGTTCAAACCCTCCTGACCTTTACGTTTCTCTCCTTCACATACTCTTCCACTGTGTTCTGCCTCTCACACCACGTCCCACAACTTCACTTCCATACACCTTCTTTACAAACTCTTCACCTTGCATTCTCTCTACATGTCCAAACCATCTTAATGTATTACGCTTCACTCTCTCAACCACTCCACACACTATACCAATTGCCTTCTCACTCATACCACATCTCTCGTACACACTCTCATTACTTTCTCCATCCCACCTAGACACCCCACATGCTCCTCTCAAGTAGCTCATTTCCACAGCACCTATCCTAGACTGATGAGCCTTACTCCATGTCCATGTCTCTGATGCATATGTCAGTGTTGGTAGGATTATACTGTTTCTCAGTCCCCTCTTCACCTCCATACTCACACTTCTACCCTTCATAATCCTTCCCAATGATCCCGTGACCTGTCTACCCTTCACTGCTCTCTCCCTAATTTCTCCTTCCATACTTTCATGTTTACACATAACTGTACCCAGGTACTTAAACTCCTACTGATATATAACAAAGCACCACCTTGCACTTCTGCAATTATCATTACTCGCACACAAGTCCAAAACCATCAACAATGCAAGCTATTATAAACAAATCCCTCAGATACAATTTTATTGCATATGAATCACTAATATTAATTAACAGTTGGCTGCAATATGCTTAGAAACATAGTAAAATAGTAATGTACAGTGATTGATCATACAACTGCTTGTGAAGTATGCTTCTTGAACATATCACTGATATTTCATATTGTTTCAAGATCACAATTAAGGATGACAGGAAGCTTTTAAATAATGTGTAATTCACAGCAGTAACCAATGAAGACATTGTCAGTGGTAAATCAATTATGAGTTTTTAACTATTTTTTAACACTTAAGTCTATTTTATGCTAGATACCAAAGGGGTAGGGGGCAGTGCAAACAGATGCATGAATTTCTGTAATGAAGGTGTGGGATTTATTCACAAGGTACTTTCATTATCACCTACCTCAAATTAGATGTCATAACAGAGTTCTTGTATGTACTATAGGTTTATATCTGATCATTCACATAATGAAGATCCTCCCATACTACCACACAGGGTTAGAGGTTAAGAACCTGCCCAAGTCTTCGACGGTGACCATGCAGGAGCCACTGGTACTGGAGATCCCAGTGAAGGGCAAACCAATACCAAGCATCAGTTGGATGAAAGGTGAAGTCTGTTATTGTCTTCATTAAAGTTTATGAATTGTTTGTCAATCTTGTGGCAGGGATGGGTTCAAGCACTTTTGGCTGTTCTTGAAGAAAAGTAATAAATATAGAAAATTCAAAGTACAATTGTTAGTACAGTATTTGCTTATACAGGTAGTCCCCAATTTACAAAAATACTGTAATTGCTTCATGAAGATCTTTTGAAAGACAATTTTCTGTATATGATATAATTCACCAAGGTTAGCCCCTTCCCTTGTAATTCTATCAGTCTCGGTACTTCCTATTTTCATTCGTGTATGGTTATTATAAACATGCATGAATTCAAAGACTGATATACAGTATTTATGAATAATGTATTCTACTGTACGGTATGAGTATACATTATGCAGTGCAGGAAAGAGAGGGTGAGAGAGGAGGGGATGGGGAAAGGAAACTCTTCAGATCCTTCCCTCCCTCCCTCACACCTTTTGTATTGAGAGAGACGGGGATAAAATGTGATGAAAAAATAGAGATGCCAAGATTAATTACATTTAGTTTGACAATTATCACTCAGTTAAGATGTGTGTCTATGTGTGAAATTGTTTTTAAGGTCATGGTACTTTCTGAGGGAAGGAGATCAGCACTCACTTTTGCTGGAAAATTGAACATTGTTATTGAAGTGTAACATAGCCAGATAGAAATTAGAAGAAAACACATCAGCATTGATTTCTCCTCAAATGATATTTTCATTATATTTTTCCCCTGTAGATGATCGGTCCATCTCCGATATCTTCAACTCAAGCATGGTGAAATATGAGGCCAATAGCTTCGGTGTGCCCCGGGCCAAGCTCACCATCTCCAGTGCCCAGATGAACTACCGTGGGACTTACACTTGCACCATTACTATCTACTCCATGACCCACACCACTGCCACCTTTGTCAGAGTCAAAGGTATATTAGCTATGTGCCTGTATTTTTCATCATTTAAGTTGGCCAGAGTGAGAGATGGGATCCCAACACTCTTAAGGCTTTCCACCCTGGATTTGAATAACATGAACAACTCCCATTGACTGAAGTGACTGAATATGTAATTCACAGATTCAGTACTATAGTCTGTTCAAAATTTGTGTTCCACTAGCCTCTATCTGTATATATATCGCTATTTCTATCTATCTATCTATCTAACTATCTATTTCTATCTATCTATATATATAAAACACTGTCTGTCTGTCTGTACATTTTATCCCCTTTTTTTCTTTTTTTTTCACCCCCAGCTGAGAAATGGGGGTCAATTTTGTCAATTTTCAACTTTCATGTAGGCAAAAAAATTTTCTTGCAGAATGAAAGAGTTTGAATTTACACACCAGGAACTGAAAACGGGAGCCTCCTAGGTGACCGAATTTGCGTATGACAAGAGCGTAAAAGTCTTCTACTTAATAGTAGAGATGTCTTTATCTGTCAAAACCTAATATTCACATCTTCACCTACTAGTGAAGATGTGACGGTAAAACCTAAATGGACTACGATGTGACATAGTGAAGATGTTACACCGTAACAATTGACAATGCTAATTTCATTCCCTTATGACTTAATTGGACAGCTACCCTCATCAGCTATTCACTTCTTGCTTATTTACTGCAGCAGAGTTCTACCACTCTCATATATTGCTATTGTAATGGACTTTGCTCTTTTTAACTCTTTCCTATATACAATCCTTCTCCAACTATGACCATGACCTTCATGGTATGTTACACAGGCTAATAATTGGAGCAAAACTATGAGTAAAAATTGCACATAAGTTGTCAGAAAATCCAGTACCTAACAAATGCTTTTTTCAGACGTTTACGCGGCACTCTGGCCCTTCCTTGGTATCGTGGTGGAGGTGGTTGTTCTGGGCATTGTAATCTTCATCTTTGAGAAGCGCCGTGCCAAGGCAGAGTTTGAGGAGTCAGACACAGACCAAGGCTATGACCAGTAAGTTCTCCATGTTTGTTTGTTTGCACATCTATTTGTTTTGATGGTTGGGATGCTCTGTGAGTAAGGCACGTGTTATATGAGGCACGTATTATTAGAGGAGTCAAAGCATTACTTTGACAAGTAAGTTCCCATTTGTTCCCTTGTCCTTTATATTGATGATAGGGACACTGTGTGACTTATGTTTTACTAGAGAGAGACAAGCAGCACCACTTTGAGTAACCAGTATTGGTATATACTGTGTGCCAAATTCTTTCATTTTATGGTAGGGACATGATTTGTACTATATATGCTGTATGTAGTTAAGAATATGTGCAACTTTGACAAAACTTGTAAAGTAATTAGAATGAGTCTCTATACCAAACTATCTAACCATAGTTTTAAAACTCGTGAAGAAATATGAAGAAATAAATATATATAGGGTAGTTTCCGTACATTAGTTGTGAGTCTGTCAGTTAGTTAGGGAGTTCCACTAACATTGGTTTCAAATAACAGCTGAGTCTACTGATTTATTGATTTTTACATGAATATTTTTTACTGTTTCAGTCACTTGTCTTCCTCACAATCTTTATTGTTCCACACTTCTGCCCTATATCATCAATGATAATATGTTTCCCAATTCAGCTTTCTACTCAAAGTCAACCTTTGTCAACCATTTCATCTAACTTGTTTTGTCTCTCTACTTTCTTAGAATGCTTCTTTTCATCCAAAAAAAATCACTAAAACACTTCATACAATTTCCATTTTCAGACATCAAAACTTCCTATAACCTTCAGTTTCTCAATCTGTCCTTGATTTTTATGGAAGTTTTTATCCAAAAGAACAATCTCCAAACCTTATTAGCTATTTCTTACCATTTTTCCTTTACAAATTGACCTGGGTTTGCTGGTATATACATTGGTCCTCTGTGTTTATGAAAATACAGTATAAGTGTTTTTACTGTTGAATTACTTGACTCTCTCTAGTAGTTCATACACACCATATTTATAACTTATGTTTTATTTCATCTTATTTCTTTTACAGTGTCAGAATGTGTAGACTATCTGTTTGTTTATGCTGGTAGTTCTGTATTGTTTCATTTTGCTTTTGCTGAGGTAAGCGTGTAGGACATTAGCTCTCTTGCATAAGGGTGGTGTATACATCTTATTTTTATCAAAACCTGTTCTTGAATTAGACATTCTTCACATGCACTCATACTTAACCCACTCCAAATTATTTCTACATTATCTCATCACACCACCAACATAAAGAAATCTGTGTGGTCAGCACATTTAGAGATTTTCTGACTGTTCATGTTTCTCTTGTGGTAAGCCAAAATGTTGAGGTGAAGACTATACAATTCCCATTATGATTTTACAATCTTTTGTTACCCTAGTTACCCACCACCCACATCCATATGAAGGCTCTCAATAAAAGTTAAATTATAAGCAAATCAGTCACATTCTCTGTTCTTTATTTTCTCTGTTCAAAGTGTAATACCGTATTTACTCCATTTAAGTCGCCATTACTATAATTATAAGCTGAATAGTTTGATTTTAGCTGTTTTATGAAAAATAGGATTGACTTCTAACATGAACTGCACCTCAAATTACATTATGAACCATTACTTAAAAATTTTAAGTTGTAAATAAGTAAAAGATTACAAAAACTACAAATGTACATTGTATTTTGCAGAAATTTATGTAATCACTCATGTTTGTTGGTTAGTGAATCAAATACTTTAGTAATGTATGGATGGATTTTGATAAAATTTCATAGGAATGCAGGGCATTCTGAATCCTTGAAGTTATACCGATAAAATTTAAATGAATGCAGGTCAGAAAACAAAGGCAGGAATGAAGAAAACTTATATTACTATATATTGATAATGACGATATTGAAATATGGGTTCGTAAAGTAGTAGACTTTACTTAGCATATGCTGTCCTAGTTCCTGTATTTTGCGATTTCTATCTTAAAAAATGTTCTTGACAAAGCAATTGATAACGTTAGTCTTTCGCTGATGAAAAGTTGACAGCACAGACAGACACACACTTGCAATCTCTCATGTGTTTTATGTATGGTATTGCATAAGAGTATCCCAGTAATACTGTGCTGCATTCCTGTTTTTGGTGATCCCAAATTAAAATACTTGTAGACTTCAATCTTACAAAAGTTTTGGGACAAATATCTTATAGGATGTACATTTCCACTCCAGGTTGGAGTGTACCATTACAAAAAGAAGAAAGTTTGGCTCTTAAGTATAAGACAAACCACATCTTTTGTCATAAGATAAAAAATGCAGCTTATAATGGTATAAATACGGTATGAAGTCTGTTTGTCATATTAACATTCTTAATTAGGGATAGTTTTGACGAATAGCCATTCAATTAACTTTTCTGTTCCTAAAACCTTTACTGTGGTTGCTTCAGGATATAACTTACAAGCAAGCAAAGGCTAGCTAAATTAAAAACATTAGGAGCTACACAATTATCAAGTTCAAAAGTTAACTAATGTTCATAAACTTACATACACAAAAGTGAAAAAATGGAACACTGAAGTAGTCTTCCTTCCTGTCTGTATATGGTCTTCAGTATTTCATATTTTAGTATCGGTTCAAAAATAATTGTAACTATGTATTGAAATGCTTGAGAGCACCCCAGATGTCCAAACTCCGAATAACCAGCAATGAACTGTGCGCGAGAAGGTTAATACATTCACAACTGTTAGGAGGACCTTCATATCGAGCGTTTGCATCCCTTTTTACAGGAAAAACACAGCTGACAACAACAAGAGACAGCGAAAGTAAGTAAAAAAAAGGAAAGAATATTTACATCAAACTTCCTCCCTCATTCATCTCTACTCCAGCCTGCTCTAAAGATAATTTTATTATTACATTTATTTTGATAGAAAACATTTGGGTTTTGTGTATTTCAAGTTATGTATGTTATGTTACTCTTAAGTTTCCTAAAGTATGTGGTACTTCAGTATTTGAAAATGTTTCATGTAAATTTGCCAAGGTCTGATTTAATCACAATATTAATCTAAATTGAGGAGAATTAGTTATGTGGTCTTTTGTATTGCACGTGTATACAGTTTCTTAATGTAACTTGATTGTATTCCAGGGAAGAATGTGCTAAACTATTCTGAGATTTTATTTCATTGTTTCGATATCTAACACTTTTAATCTAACAAGACCCAGGTTCATAATAGGCATCCTTTGGTAGGCTTATTTTCAGAGAAAAAGACTTGTGGCTTCATGTAATTACCTATTTCAAAATGTCATATCATAGCCTTGCTTGAAGACTTTCAGAAAAGAAATATACAGTATACAGACTCTTATGATCTTTGTAGCCAGTCAGGAAATACAGATGTGTTTAGATGATATCCTTATAAATTGAGGTTGGATTCAAATCTATGTAAAACTGAGAATTGTGGACAGATAAAAATATTTTCAGCTTGGCGGGTACAAGGTTCTGAAGTCCTTGTTCAGCCTGGTACTGGTTTTCTAAAGATTGACAGTATTCAGACTAGAGGGCTGAGGTATTTGATATGACAAGCCTCTTCTCCGTATACCCCTTCATAGTCTGTCTTGCCCATGTCTACTTGTGGAAGGATTATGACCATTGTTATTAAAAGGTCTTGCCCTACAGTGTATTTATTCTACAAGACTGAAATAAAGAGATACTAACAACTGTTCAGTCTTTGCATGTTAAATAGTTTATATTGTTCAGTATCATAAGGGTCCAAATTTGAGCTCTATCAGTGGTGGTGTTTTTCTTTTATAAATTATGACGCTTAAGTAAGCCCAATCTTTTCCTTATATTAAATCTATATCCATATATATTTCTAAATGTGTACAGTATTATTATTATTACTGTAGTTTGAAGTTCTATGCTGGTAATGTGTGACATTCATTGCAGTGTTGCAAGATACGGGAAACATTTCAGGTACCAGTAGTACAGTAGTTTATCAGTCATTCCAGTACTATTGAAATGTGTAAAGCTAAACCTGTAGTAAACAGTTCTATATAGATGTATTACACCATTCTACATTAAAGCTCTACATCACATGCCACCCTACAAACTTCTGAATATAAAGATGCTTTACAAAGGTTGCAGTATATTATTAGGGTTTGTATTCATGTACGATATTATATGTAGACAGTTTACAATATACTGTACAGGTATATATAGCTATCTTATCTGTCTCTAGCGCTGATGCTTTCCAACATCCGGGAACTTCTCCCAAGCAGGTGACCACGGTAGAAAACTCTCCAATATTCCCTCTTCCAACACTCCTTGCTAAGTCAAGTCCACCACTTCTACTCATGTTTCTCACCCTCACAAACTCTTCCAACCTGTTCACTCAATTAGACTGGTGTTTTTCATCTCCCACCAGGCCCCTCAATATCACTCACATACAGTAAATCATTGTAAGTTTTCTCTTTTGCATACTCTACACTTGTCCAAACCTTCTGAATTAACTATTATTATATATCACCATCTCAATCATCTCACACTCAACATCCCAACACACACACACACTCAATACTTTTCCCATCCCACCCCATCTAAAGTGTATGTACACTTGCCAGCAACAGTAATAATCCACTTTCCCCCTTTTTATTTTTTTGTTTTCATCTTTTACTTTCAATTGCCCCCATTAGAGGTCACCACAGTAGATCATGGTCCCAATACTGTATATGATTTAGCAGAAAGTGTCGGTATTGAATATTACTGCTAATTTATTATAGGATAAATTATTCTTTAAGTACTGCTTTTAATATTATCAAGAATGAACTAATATTATTGAATACTGTTGTGTTAGATTAATAAATTAAATCAGTTTTTCTAAGATATGTAGGCTATAGGAACTGTACTGTCCTGGATTTTTATAATAAAAAGTAACTGAGTGCCCAGGCATTGTTCTTTTTTGAGATACTGTATAGGATGATGTGTATGGCATTGCAAAGAAATATAATGTATTATAGAGATGTGCAATTCAATTGTGTAATTACTAATGCAGCTCATAATTGTGTATATTATCATGCAGCTCATAAGTGTAATTATTTATAACACTAATTATCATTTAATAAAAACACCACTGAAAGAGTTGGGACTGGAACCCATGCCAGGCTGAGGAATTTTCTATAAGCTAAGAATTCATGACACTTGCAGGGCCATCAGTCAAAATTTGAGCTAAGGAAGGATTCCTACTCATTGAAAGACTGAAATACCTTTGGTTCTTAATATGGTTTATGCAAGTACTGTGTAGTGTATAAAGAATATTGTACCATAGCTCTGAATTATTGGCAATGGCAACATCCATGCCCCATATTACTCCACTCAGGGGAAAAGTGTATAGGAGCCTGAGGCTGGGCTACCATGGTCTACTTATTAAAGGAATGGGAAGCCAACCCTTTTTCAGTGGTGGCATTACATGGGAAAAACTTACTGGGTACCTCGGAGAACCTTGAACCCAGGCAAGATAGCAAAGTGCCAGACCACTCAGGTGATAAGGCACCAGTCACCACTGACTAACCAACTTGTATGAGTCATTAACCGAATCAAGCCTGAGCCAAATATAAGAGAGTCCTCAGCCTTGAATGCGGTCTTGTCTGTGGTCTGTCTGTGAAATGGTATATCTTGCAACTCTTAGCAAGTTGTCAGACCAGCACCCATTTGTTAATAATATATCTCTTCCTGTCTTTTATATATACAGTTCTGTACTGAGATAACCTCAGTATAGGTGATCTGTTTTGTGGCACAGATTGGGGGAGCTAGTAGCCTCTTAATTTGCTGAGAGCATCTTACCCCATTAATTGTTGATACAGCAAAATATTAGAGTAGAGTATGTACAGTATTGTACACTCAAGAATGTTCCATTGTATTCTTCGTCTTCCTCAGTACATATAGTTTAGTTTGTTTGTTTTTTCTATGTAGTGTAACATTGTAGTACCTAGGTTGCATTTTCTGCATATAACTTTTTTTAACCTGGTGAAGATGTATTGTTCTTAGATATCATTGCATAATGTTACAGTACAGTTAAACCTCGATTTAACGGATCTTGATGCAACGGATTTCTAATGCAATGGACACAATCCGCTGGAGATTTTTTTTTTTTTTTTTTTTTTGTCTGAATTTTGGTTTCTCTTTATTTTTTCTCCATTATATTTTTTATATTATATACAGTAGGTACATTATTTACACATCATTACATACCTATTTATGTATATATACAGTTGACTCTCGAATAAATCTGAGGAGTTCTTATACAAAACGAGCGAAATCATAATGAACATGTCACGAAATGATATCACTGTCGTCTGTGAAGGGTGGGTGTGTGTGTTCCCACTACTTCTCCCGCACTCCTTTCCCCCCTACCCTCGGTCTCCATTCACCCTAGCTCAAGGTCATGGGAATATAGGCCTAGCGTGCCTTGTCACCTTGTGTGTGACTCGTTCGTTTTTAGTAATTATGAGTTAACCACCAGCTTCAACACTCAGTCATGCCAGGTGGTGCATTTACAAAACAGAACGCCATATTCGATATAAAGGAAGTTTTTTCTCAAAAAGTGAAAGGAGAAGGAAACGCCAGCATATGGATAATAAAATGTAAACAAACTATATCGCTCTATCTTCCCCCTTCCCCCTACCACCTCCACCACTATTCTGACTTGGAATAATAGCTACTCTGATACGTCCCACTATACGATCACGGCAAAAAAAAAACTAATCTCTCCACCACACAAGGTAAATACATTTAGGTACATTATTTACACATCATTACATACCTATTTATGTATACAGTATATCTGTATTTTCTGTTAATATTTTTACATACATTTATTTTTTTTCGTACCCCTCCTAAAAATTCGTCGCTGTACCGGACTATCGGCTTTAATGGACACCATCTTCCCCCTATTAGTCCGTTAAATCAAGGTTTAACTGTACTGTATATGGTATATGATCATTTTCCTCTTATTTCAGATACATTGGCCTAGGATTCAGGTCCACACAGGGCAGTGGTTAGATATTGTTATATACAGTAAAATGTTTCAGCAGGTGGTGGTCAAGTGGGTTAGAAAGCCTGATTGGGGCCCTACACTCATTCAATTAGAAGAGGTGTAGTGGCCAGAAATTTTTCAGGTCTGGCATATCACTGCTAAGAATCGGGTTGCTTTTCTTTCCTAAATGATCTAGCTAGAGTAGCCCATCATTGATCTTTTCATCCCATGGTGAAATATATGGGATGCTAGATGCATATTCTGTACTTTTAATGCAGTTTGAAAGATATGAAGCCACAGGAGACTGAATAATTTAAATATAGAGTAAGATCAATTCCATTCACTTTCAAAGAGCAGAAGTGTGTTCAAAGTCTGAAGGAATGTAATTAAATCAGTTTCATTCTTTGTCACCAGGTTAAAAAAAAACAGTCTAGATGGGTATACTCCATCTATGCTTCCATTCATGTTTGGATATTTCAATTCATAATGCTAAAGTAATTTATCTTTTTCATTTAACATCAGTGTACAGTACTATCTAATCATTACAGTTATTTCATGTTTACAATTTTTCTTTACAATGGTATGATTGAAGCAAAGGGAGGTACTGCACCTTCTGTTTACAGTGAGGTGGAATATCAGTTAGAACTAAATTATTTTTCCAGTTAAGGCAAAATACCAAAAAATTTCATCCATAACGGCCAGTGACAACTTTATTTTATTTTTACTTTTTCAGGGAAAGCTGTATTAATGTTGACATGCTAAAATATATCAGTTAACGTATAATCAGGTTTTAATTTATGGTGATGCTTAGACTATAATCAGGTAAATTAAAATATGGCAGAAAAATCCCTATGATCCAAGAGTTAGAGATGGGTACAATACTGTTTTACAGAAATATAAAGCTATAACACATGAAAATAATTTTCTGTAAAGTTGTCATACTGCATTGTGCACTTGAATGATTGTGTTGCACCTTCTCATGTCAAGATATTACAGATGGAGGAAGCTGCATTATCTATCTCCTTTTGTTTTAATAATACCACTGTTACTGTTTTATTGTTAATGATGATTGCTATTGTTATTAGTATTATTTATATATTATTGATATTATTATTATTAGTTTATTATAGAATTATTTTTACTACTGTATTAATATTATTTTTTAGAATGTCTATAATGCATGATTTTTTAATCAATAGAGAATGGAATTGCTCCGAGACACATCTAATCAAGCATCATTGTTGGCTACTGTCATACTTCTTCCTGGTGTTTAGTCTTACATTTGGCAAGATACTGGGTGATGTGGACAGTCATCAGTGCTTACTATCTTGATTCTTCCAATCACTTAATATTTGATAATATGTAGAATGATATACACTGTAAGAGGTACACACTGTTCTCGTGCAGATTCTCCAGGAAAATTATTCATAGTCACAGAGGATTCTGATAATGGATCAGTTTCACAGGCTGATGAGACTGAGGGCTGTATGTAAGGACATCAGTGGTGTTGACGATGGTGTGGTACCGGTTCGATGGCTCCATAGACAAACAACAATGCCATCGTACTGGTACCATGCCATCGTCAACACCACAAACTTTTTTGCATACGGCCCAGAGCATCGTATCATACGTTTTGAGTGCTGTTTATACAAAGTTAATGTTCAAAGAGATTACATTTTTGAAGCAACATAAACAGTACACATGAATCAGCTAAGCTTTTGTGTTTAATCAGTGAAGTACTGTACTATGTAATGGATTTACTGTACTGTACATGTATATGCTTTGTGGAGATATGTTCATTATTTCTTACTTGGCTATTATTTTCTGAGAAGAGGCATGGATTTTAACCCTCTCAGTGTGCTTAAGGCGCCTTTTTTGTTTGAGTAGCATAAAGTTGTATTCACCATGACAGTCATTATTGCATATACTGTAGTTCATCATGCATAAAGGGTTAAAGTTTACAGAACGAGATTTTTACCTTGTCACCTATTCCCAGCACTGTAGACTGTTCATTTAATGTTTCCAGCCTTATAGTGTAATCAGCAACACACATGAGGTGTCCCACATTTCCATGCTCTCATTTGTATGAGTGTCTCATATCAAAGCAAAACATTGACATTCTTGAATTATAGAGAGGCATGGATGTTTGTTGAGTTGTGTCTTGGAATTCCTTCATTAATCAAGGTCCATATGGATGATCTCACACTCTTATTAAAACCCACAGATAATGAGAGAGACATAGCAGCAAGTGTGCGTTTCTGCTGGTGAAAACCCTGGCTGAGCTCACCCTGTCCACCCTACCAGTGGGGATATACTGTAGTAAGTTCAGGCCCTGGTGTGTTTGGACCACTTGTGAGTGTGGCCCACATTGGTTTAGACCCAGCTGGCCCAGGCATTTGTTTGTTTGGTAGTCTTTGCAACAACTTGGATGAAAGTTCAGGTGGATTTAACAAGTGGGTAATATGTTATTGGTGAATTGTAGTTTAACAAATATTTGAAGCTCTTTTGATATACAAACCATGTTATAAAAGTGATCTGTTTTGTATAAATGTGGAAGAATCAGTGGCTTTAAATATGCCAATATAATTTTAGCCTCTAAAGTGAAGATAGCTCACACTAGTAGATAAAATACATGTGTTATACAATACTATAGAAGAAAATTGTGATGTAAAAACAGTAGGAAATATAATTTTCATCTACCTGTGTGGATTTTCTTCACTTCTTAAGTGGTCATGTGGCATTCCTTCAGAATGAAAAAGACAATTGGCTGCTTGTCAGTTATTTTGACAAAAAAATTCTGTTCCTGTTTCACTGCTACCTCAGCACAGTTTGCCGAGGCCAATAAATAGGTCAGTAATAGCTTTCCTTCAGATGGTGTTATTTTCTGTGGCTACTGAAAGTAAAGTTTAAGAATTGAAACAAGGTTTGCCATCATGAAAACTATTATGCTAATTTCCAGTATGAGGAAGTGAGAAGCAACTAGCTTCTAAGACCTCTGCTACAGTATCAGGTCTTATAATGGAAGGGGTTTGGCCCAATCTACTGCAGATCCAACCCATTGGCTTGAACTCAGCCAGGTCCAAAGTTACCAGATACCTAGCAGACAAGCATTAAATCAAGAAGACAATTGTGTGTGTGTGTGTGTACAAGCTAGCAAGTGTGCATGTGTTGTGCTGCTCCCACACATGTAAACAAACGTTACCAGTATAACTCGAGTACTGTTAAAATATTTGACATAACTTTCCAATAACAGTAAGATATTGATTGTTTTGGTCATTACAGTATATTGTCATTGTTTTAATCATTTATTCTACTTCAATCTAAGGTTTTAAATTGTTTTAAAGATATTGAACTGTGGCAAATTAGACTTACTCCACAGTACATACAAATTACAGATTTGTATCTTAGGCACCACCAACAGACTTGAGACTGGAACCCATGCCAGACTGAATATCTCAAACCCTCTAGAGTCATACCAAATATACGAATATTTGCAGTACTCATTCTGGCTTGGTTTAATATTTTACTTTTGCCAGTGTTTTTTATATGCCAGTGATATATGGAAGTACTGTATAGCACAGGATCCATATAAGCAAGTGACAAGTAAGAGGAAATTTTATCACTATGGTTTAAATTAATATAATGTAAAAATGCAGTAATGTTACCGGATATACACTGCTGTATATACGTGCAAATTGTTACGGTTCAGTTTATATAGGTAATGTGAGGCATCAGCATAATTGTTGAAGAAAATGGACTGTATCTAGAATGGAGTTAAAGCAGATTTTGTTAAGTCAATTAATATGGCCAAATTGGTAAAAGGATTAATTTTCAATCTAATTGGCATTATTTAGGATCATTACAGTAATATGATTGTTAAATGCATTACTGTATTGTAATCTTTTTACTGTACAGTAGTAGTATTGCTAAAGCAAGAGGGCTATATGCAACACATATGCAAGAGATGGCATGGGCTAATAATAACTGGTGCAGTGAAGTTCAGTGGTTCCATTTATAGTACAGTATGTTGAACCATCATAGACATAGCCATTATTTATCCCATGACATTCCTTGTATTTCACCTATACTGTACAGTACAGCTGAAAATATCAGTGATTCCTGAATATTAGCTTAATGTGCATGGATTGGTGTTGGATAGCTGAGAGAGAGCTTCTGTACAATAATCTGAAAAAAGACTCATGAAATAGGTAGGGAAAATTGACAATCTGTAATGTACTTATGGTGTTGGTACTTCGACTGAAGGAAGGATTAAGATATTAATGGAAAAAGATTTGAGTTAATTTTTAAGATACTTTCTTGATGTTACTAATCTTACCTAAAGCTCTTTGATTATGTATGGCAGATCATAAAGTCACTGTAATTTAATAATAATATCAATGGGTACAGTTCTTTGAAAATAAATATTGAAATTATAAAATTGGTTGGGTATGCATAGTTACTAATAACCATATGAATTCTCCTCCGACACCTTTAGTTAAGAATTGACATGTTTATTAATTGGTGAACTAAAAGGCAGTTCATAATGAATAATGGCAAAAAATTGAATACTACAGTGTTGATTTGCTGAATTTAGATATTATGTGTAAATACCATAAACTGCTTAATTTCTTGAACATTACTGGTAATTCATTCTTATTCATGACAATCAAGAGTGTTATTATGGGAAAAGGTTGAGGAAGAAATTGTAAGAGCTGCATGAAAATCAACCAGCCTGTAGACTCTTCTACCATGTCCTGTTGTTTGAAAGTTTCCAGAAGGGAGGAAGTAATCAGTGATATTGGATTATTAATTATTGGTTAATTCATTAACATTCATTGTACACCAACTAATGAGTCAACAATAATTATTCAAAATACTATAGAACATTGTACAGTACAGTATAAGGAAAGATGCTGAACAAGAATGTTGCTGTATATTGTAAACGTTTCTCAAGATATCTGTTATATAAGAAGATTAATGTTAGTAAAATGTTGGTAAGAATTGTGTAATTTCTCTATTTTATTCTTTTACTGGTAATGAATTGTGTACATATTACAGTTTTCAGAAGTAATTTTTATTTTGTTATATTTTCTAATTGCTTAACAGATCAAAGCGGTGCTGACAGAACTTTACACTGTACTGTACAGTATTCGTTTCATTCTTTTTATCAATGCATGTGTTTGTTTCATGGTATGATAATAGTATGTGATTATACACTTCCAAATATGTATGAGGTAAGAATGAATCTACAACAACCTACTGTACTCTTATTGGTATCTGAGGTACTTGTACTGTACTTTGTTATGTTGTGGAAAATAAACACCATTTGATGAGAGGACTTTTGACAGTTTCACTATTGCTTCTTCTGGTTAAAGGTCAGTTGTGTAGTCAACTGATATTATGGTACTGTCCAGTATTTAAAAAACAATGGGGAAATATTGCACCATCCCTACATAGTGAAGCAGACCAATTTGGTTGGAGAAATAACACTTACATTATGGAGATTAATAGTGCATCTGTGTGCACTCACAATGGGATGGTTTGCATATTTATATATGCTGCAAAATGAAAGGAAGGTGCCATATTTCAATTTGATTTAATAATACTGTACATACCATTTGATATAGAAAACACATTTTAAGCTTGAAGAGGTAATGATAAAACATTGTCAAGAATATCTCGTCTTCAGATCATGTTTATTCTCTACAATCTGCCTCTAAATTGTACATTCTCCAGAGTTGTGCTGGAAATTATGAGTAATTTTTAAGTGTTGGTTGTATTACTAGAAGTAAGTTGTTTCCTATATTGTTAAATGTTTAAAAGGACTTGTACAGTTTATTGTTTTTTGTAGCATATGCACTAGTTACTTGCTGTAAAGTTTTAATATTATACTTTGAAGGAAATACTGTTATTCAAGGTAGAGACATTGCCAGAGTATGAGGTGTCCTAACAGTATTGAAAGCCTCATCAAATGAGTAAACCTTCATTATATCCTATAATCCCAATACATAGCTGTGTAGAAGAGTTTTGTTATTGTTCCCTGCACCAAATTATTTGCTAGTATCCCAAACAAAGGTAACCTGTGGTTTAGAAAACTCCATTTGATGGAAAAACTCTACATAGGATAAAAGGGGCATATGGAAAGATCTTATACATGTTATGAATGGATATATTATATAACACTGAAGAGCTGTTAAAATTGCATTATATTATGGTAGGATACTAAATGCAACTATAATGGTCTCCCTGTAATAGTACTTTAAGGAATACTAGGTAGAATATTATTGCATTATATATTGTTAGGGTATATGTACAACTTAACATAGTCTCCCTGTAATAGTAGTTCAAAATACCTGATTTAGTAACATAAGAAAAAAATACTTAAGTTAAATTTAAAAGTTTGAGTAATTATAATAAGATGTGAATGCAGCACACCCTTAATCTCTGTGTTAAGTATTAAAAAATCAAATATATGAAGACAACAGATTATTCAAATGTACTTTGGTTTTCTGTGAAAGTATAATATCTCTATATATAAAGTATTATTTAATAAAGCAACTAATCAGGCTGAAGATACTCAAGTTTTCCCTTTAAGTCTAATAAGAATAAGTTTGTGTGTGAGTAGAGTACAGTACAGTACATTAAGTAACCTTAAAAGATGAGTCTGCAAGTTTTAATTCAGTTTTCTCCATAGGTGTCATGAGTACAGTACTGTATATTTAATCTTTGATGTGAGTATTTATGTTGTGTCTTTACTCATATCCAGAAGATGTCACAGTTAACATGCAGAACAATTTAACAATGATCTCTGTTAGAGGATCTGTTATTTTCTCATTCTTTACATAGTTGTATTTTTTGCACTTTGTATGGTATTACAGTAGTAAGTAGTTGGCAGGTACAGTTGCAAAACTATATTCTACCCCACATTTGTATGGAATGAGGAGATACGTGACAACTTTCTCTGAATGGGAAGCAGCTCATACGAAGTTCAATAAATGTACCACCCAGGAACTCCACAGAGTTTGTGTATGTTAAATTACATGTGAAATAACATGAGTAATCATCAATACTATATTACAGTACTTGATCAAGATTAAAATTTTTACATAGCAAAGAAAAAATACTGAATAAATGCATTCTCTCCCAGCTTTTTGTGTCTGGTCTATTTTTAATAATAATCACTCACTGTTTACTAGACTGGAGTTAATGGGTGTTTCATTCATTGAGGTTCGTATGTGCTGCTTTCTACTCAAAGTGAGTTGCCTGGTATTTCCACATGCCTTACAAATGTGGGGCAGAATATTGTTCCGCAACTGTACAGTACCGACATGTAGTTAAATGGTGTTGTCCATGATAAGGTGTATTATGTTGCCCACTTAATATGTTTTTCTGGCATGCCATAAATTTAACCTTTTTGCTACACAAAGATAATGTAAGTCGATTTGAAGTTTTGAAGAAATAGTCCTGTTTGTCACAACATAAGTGTTGCCAGGCTCTGTAGACTGATTCCATAACTTTGAGAAGGATGAAAGTGCTTATGAGTAATTAGAACAGATTGAAAAAATAGGTATGTACCATGCATTAATGATAGGGATAAAGCACTCCATTAAAATCGTTCTCTACTCAAAGCCATCGTGTGCATGCAGTTTACACTCACATAGCACATTTTTTAAATGTATAGGTGATTAATATGAGATTTACATTACTTCTATTTTAAATTCATCTGCCTAAAAAAATTAAATAATGCTAATATATTGGATAGGCTTATGGTAAAAATGCAAAACAGTTTGATATATCGGTAACTAATTTGAATATACTGTACTGTATAGGATGCCCTTCAAATATTGGTGATCATTTAATACTGGAAGAGTTAAATGTTTGTGTACAGCACAATGTAATTGTGATTATACCAATACATCTTAAACCTGCATCAACTATTGTGTCAGGAAATATTAAAATTGTATTTCAGGACTGGAGAAGGTATATGACAAAGTCGGTAGAGAAAGTCTGTGGAAAGTACTGAGAATATATGGAGTGGTTGGAAAGTTGATGGAGGCAGTGAAGAGCTTGTATGAGGGTGCAAGAGTGGCAGTCTGGGTGGAGAGTGAGTAGAGTGAATTCTTTAATTTAAATGTTGGATTGAAACAAAGGTGTGTGAAGCCCCCATAGTTGTTAAGTGTTTATATAGATGGAGCCATGAATGAAATACAGGGAAGAGCAGTGGATGTTGGTTAACCTCTAGGGTAGGGAGTGAGTGGAAGATGCCTGTGCTGCTGTTTGCTGACAATACAGTTTTGTTGAGTGATGATGAGTGGGAGTTGCATAGTTTGGTGAATAAGTTTGAAGATGTGCAAAAAATGGAACCTGAAGGTAAAATGTGGTGAAGAGCAAAGTTATGGTCTTTGAAAGGGGTGCAGCCACAGGCTGTGAGGTGAGGTTAAATGATCAGGTTATGGAGAATGTCACCTCATTTAAGTATTTAGGCAGTGTGATGAGTAAATATGGGAGTTTAGAGAATGAGGTACGGGAGATGGTACAACAGGGGGAGAAGGTTATAGGAATGCTGAAAGCAGTGACAAGGAATAGGGGGATGAGTATGGAAGTGAAGAAGACTTTACATGATAGTGTATTAATCCCGACACTGGTGTATGGGAATGAAGCATGGACGATGACGGAGAGACATGAATCAGAGACTGAGAGAGGTGGAAATGAGTTACCTGAAAAATGTGTGAGGAGTAACATGGAGCGATAGATTAACGAATGATGTATGTGAGCAATTTGGTGTGGGTGTGCTGGAGAGTGTGAAAAGGAACACCTCGAGGTGGTTCGGTCATGTGGAACGAGAGGTTGGTTAAAAAAGTGAGGTGGAGGGACGGAGGGGAAGAGGCAGAACAAGAGTGATGTGGAAGGATGGAGTTGAGAGGTATATGAGTGGGGTTGGGTGGGAGGAGGGATGCCAGTTGATGGAGGACAGGTGTGTGGAAGTGATTCATTTGTGGCCACCCCCTTCGGGGATTAAGGCGACTGGCAATAGATAGATTGATAGATTTTATATTATTTAAAATCAGTTAACCAGAAATATTTAGGACTTATAAATTGTTTACCATTATAGATACAGAGTGGACGTCCATTACAGGGATGGACTATGTCAGTGTTACCTGAAAATTATCGGGTATTAAGTTATTGAATAGAGTATACATTGCCATTTAATTATTCTGTTGCCACATATATCTCGTGTCTTAATGTGTAAATTGTTACAGGAAACAAGAATGCTTTGTTTCACTATTTCAAATAAATAGTCTAGTACCTTTTCCCTGTTGTTTTCCTCACCATATGTTGTTTAAGTTCCTCAAGCTGTCTGACCAAACGTTACTTGTTACTTTTATTTATCCAGTCCCACTCAACCTAAGCGCTCTGCAGGACCCACATATCTTATATTTCTTTATACTGTAATTCACTTAAACAACCAAGTGGAGAATCACACCTTATATTATTCACTGATAGTCAAGTCTTTCAGATCATAACACTTGGAGAACAAATAAGTTTCCAGCTTGTTCTTGAAATCATTCACTTTCTCAGTCCTCCTAATATTTGCTGGAAGTTGCCATTGATGGGTATGACTTGGAGGTTGGGTAAAACTTCACATACCTCGGGTCCACCATTTCCAGCTCGCTCTCCATCGACACAGAGATAAACGGCAGGATTGCCAAGACAGTAGCAGTTATGGCCAGACTAAACAAGGTCTGGAACAACCCCAGTCCCACTGAGTAGACCAAGCTGTGTGGGTACCATGCCTGCGTGATCAGCACACTTCTCTACGGCAGTGAGGCATGGACCACCTATGCAAGCCAGAGAAAGCTCAACAGCTTTCACCAGAGATGCCTGCGTCGCATTCTACATATCCAGTAGCATGACAGAGTACCCAGCAGAGGTCCTGGAACGCGCCAACACGCATAGTATGTTCGCCATACTCAGCGACAATGTCACTTATAAGTGACATTATTATTGTGTTTTTTTCGTCGTCCCCGCCGCAACCGCCGCCACACCGTCGTTGCCTCCGTCGCCATCGTCGTTTTTTAATAATTAGGTTTTTTCAATTGTTTTTTTAATAATATATATATTTTTTTTAATATTTTTTTTTATTATATAATTTTTTTTTTGTAATAATTAATTTTTTTACTTTTTTTTTTTTTTTTTTTTTTTTTTACATTAATATTTTTTCGTCGTCGTTGTCGCCGCCGCCGTCCCGCTGCCGCCGCCGCCGCTGCCGTCGTTTTTTTTATAATTTTTTGTTTTTATTTTTTTTAAATAATATATATATATTTTTATATTAGTTATTAGTTATTTTGTAATATTTTTTTTTTCTTTTTGTCGTCGTCGCCGCGGCCGCCCCTGCCACCCCGCCGCCGCCGCTCCCGCCGCCGCCGCCGCCACTGCCACCGCCGCAACCGCCGCCCCGCCGTCGCCCCGCCGCCGCCGCCGTCGTTTTTTAATAATTAGTTTTTTGTTTTTTTTTAATGATATATATATATATATATATATATATATATATATATATATATATATATATATATATATATATATATATATATATATATATATATATATATATATATATATATATATATTTTAATATCTATATTTTTTTGATCAATTAATTTCTGTTTTGTAATAATTAACTTTTTTTTTTTTTTTTTTTTTATTATTATTATTATTATTATTATTATTATTATTTTATTTTTTTTCGTCGTCGTCGCCCCTGCCGCCGCCGCCCTGCCGCTGCCACCCCGCCGCCACAGCCGCCGCCGCCACCGTCGGTTTTTAATAATTAGTTTTTTTTTAATTGTTTTTTTTTTATAATAAATATATATATTTTTTTTTTTATTATTAATTACTTTTTTTATGTAATAATTAACTTTTTTTCTTATTATTATTTTTTATTATTATTATTTTTTTTTTAATTTATTAATATTTTTTCGTCGTCGTCGCCGCCGCCGTCGCCGCCATGCCGCTGCCGCCGCCGTCCCGCCGTCCAAGGCCAAGAGATATCTCTTGGCCTTGCCGCCGCCGTCGTTTTTTAATAATTATTTTTTTTTATTTTTTCTAAATAATATATACATATATATATTTTATAATATATATATTTTTTTTTTTATAATTTTTTTTTGTAATAATTAACTTTTTTTTTTTTTTTTTTTTTTTTTTTTTTTTTTTTCGTCGTCGTCGCCACCGCCATCATTTATTTTCTTAATTAAAGTTGTAATGTACCCTATTTGATTTATTAAAAGATTCTTATATGCATATTGTGGTAGATTACTACCTAACACTAGACCTTTTCAGTTGTGCAAATGCCATTAAAAGTATTGTGAACAAAGAATGTGCACTTTTGTTAAGAATATAATCATATTTTCCACACAAAAAGCAGTTCTAAGGTAATTTGCTGAAATCTAGGGTAAAAAACTACAACATCTAAGGTAATGGCTCTCTCTGCTTGTGAGAGCCCTGTTTAGGAATAACAACAACAACAAATGACGAGGCGTTCCACTGGCTGGCGGATGCTACGCTTAGAAGGTAAAATTGACAGGACCATATGTAAGAAAGTTTGTGGTGTATACGATGGCTCCATAGACAAACAACAGAGTCGTCGTACAGTACCACATCATTGTATACACCACGGATGTTCTTGAATACGGCCGTGAGACATACATTCTATCTATTCGTGTTAACTGTTGTCATAATCAGCTGGTAATGAAGGGTCGTATGCAAGAACATTCGGTAAATATTGAAAGAATTACCGTTATTGCGTACGGTTTTTCTACCTTTATTACTCACTTATTTAGACCATTCTAAGCCTATTTACTTCTATGTAATTTCTTCTGCAAATGCCCCATTTCCAAGATAATCAAATGGGGCATTTTGAAATTAGCCTGACCTTACCTAACCTAGCCTAGACTACATCAGACTACCGGGACCTAACCCGGGCAGACTACTGGGAAATAACCATGGTAAAGTACAGGAAATGACCAGGGCAAAATACTGGGAACTAACTGGATCTGGCAGCACTGCTAATGTTACAAAGTGGTAAGTCTATCAATAAATACAAATTCTTTTAATATTTACCATTGCCATTTTATAGCAGTGTTGCCAGATCTGGCTAGGTCCCATTATTTTGCCCCAGACATCTCATACTTTATTGCGGTTATTTCTCGGTAATTTGTCCAGGTTAGGTCCTGGTAGTCTGCTGTGGCTTAGGTTAGGTAAGGTCAGGTAATGTCAGATTAATTTTGAAATGCCCCATTTGAATATACTTGAAAATCTTGGAAATAGGGCATTTCCGAAGAAAATGCGATAGAAGAAAAGTTTCTTAGAATGTTATAAATTAGTGGGTATTAAAGGTAAAAACATCATAATACCAACCGGCAATAGAGTAGGTATTTACCGGAAAGGAATTAGTAGTTATCCAAGTTACGTGGACACAGTACATGGCAGCCTGAGATATTTGGTAATTTTTCAGTTAATTATTTTGGTGTTAAGTAACGTAATAATAATTTACCCAATTTATGCATACACATAAGTACATACAGTATTTACTTCTATTATGATATAGTATTTTATTTTAAGAGTTAATAAAAAATAAAGTGGGTGCCCTATATCTGAATTTGTATGTTTAATCAGCATCAAAATAATTCTACTTCACCATTTCCAGATAATAATAATCAAATATTAATAAAAAGTAAGGTAATACTAACATAAATTTTGTCATAGACTTTAAGGTGCTGTATATACCATTAATAAATTAATTACTATGTGGTATGGTATTGATAAGTGCTCATCATACTATACTACAGTACATAGGTACCATATCATAATGGAGCTTGTTTGTTTGGAATGATACTTTATTTGGAAAATAATTTGCCTCTTTACTGTCTCATTTTTGACTTGTTAATTTTTTTACTTGCAGGAGAGAGGATGCATGATTCTCCATAGCAATAAAAATACAACTGAAATGTAAGTCACCAGTTTCCTTCATGATTGATAGGGTTTTATTTTTCTGGAATTATTAGTACGGTACTGTGCAATATTATGGTAGACATGGAAGTTGTCTCTTGAAACCTTGATTGTAATGTAATTGCCATTCCCAATACAATTTCTTTAGCTGAGATCTTGGGATCTTCAGTTACTGTTTACATTTGTGACTTGGTAAAAATCAGAGGGTGAATACATGAAGTTGTATATTGTGACAAAACCAGATGCGACCGCCAACTGAAACCATCATGACGGTATTATGAATATTATTAACTACATGTTTGCTTACTCTCATTAAAATACATTAGAAGGCGTACTTAGAAACTTTAACCGCATTGTTAAACAACAGGAGAGGTGAGAGTGGTGGACTAGCAGTGGTGTGCCAGAACTTGGGTATACCTTCAGACTACAGCTGTCAGGGACCACTTCCAGGATTGGTCCATGCCTTCATCTACACACCATGGATAAAGTAAGCTTTGAGGTTTTACATCAGATTGTGGGGAATATTTCACAAAAGAACATGTGCTGTGTTAAGTAAAAGTACTGTAGCCTATTTCTTGTCAGTGTAAAAATAATGAAATTTCATATGTACATTTTCATAGTGTACTGAATTTATTCTACCCTTAATCTCAGAAGATATAGAACTGTGTGATTAATATGAGGAATTGCTTTTCAATGACCCCATGATCTTTTTTATTGGCACTAATTAAGGTACCGGTACCCAATAATGTAATACAGTAGTTTGCCATATGTGCATGTGGACTTACTAGGTGGGATGGAGAAAGTAATGAGAGTGTGTACGAGAGATGTGGTATGAATGAGAAGGCAATTGGTATTGAGTGTGGAGTGGTTGAGAGAGTGAAACGTAATACACTGAGGTGGTTTGGACATGTAGAGAGAATGCAAGGTGAGAAGTTTGTAAAGAAGGTGTATGGAAGTGAAGTTGTGGGACCTGGTGTGAGAGGCAGACCACCAGTTAGATGGCAGAACAGAGTGGAAGGGTATGTAAAGGAGAGAAACGTGAGTGGGAGGGGAGGGCTGGACCAAGTAAGGAGGGAGTGTTTGAACAGGGAAAGATGGAGACTCTTTTGCCGTGGCCACCCCTTTGGGGGAGTTCCCGGAGGGAGCGAGGCATCAGAGCTATAGATAGATAGATAGATTGCCATATGTTCAACGCTAATACAGTATGGCATGGAATCTATGGACTGTATAATATAGTATTAATTTGTTATGGGTGAAAGTTCCTGTGGGTTATTGTCTTTTAATAATATTAACTTTCTCATCAGTGGGGTACTGAGGGAAGGAGTTTACACATGGCCTCCCCAGCACGACATACTAAGCCCACCAGAGGTCCAGTCAGCCCTTCAAATGGGAGAAAAGATTGGGGACCTTTGGCAGTGTGTTCTCATCCAGGTTAGTTATTTAACTTAAATTCCTGTATGTACTGTACAGTCTGCAAAATAAGTTTTGGAACCACTCCTACTGCTAGTGCTACGTAGGGTTGGTAAGCCTATTTCCACTGGCGAGCGGAGCAGAGTTGCCTCGTACTGCCATATTTGGTCACAAAACCGGCAATAGAGTAGATATTTACCTTTTTTTGCCTTCTGTACCAGCATTTGTTAATATGTATTAACTCTGGTGTTAGTCCTGTCCATTTCCATCTAGAAACTTGACATTGAAAGTCCCTTTTTAGGTTGTCCAATACACTGTTATGGAAGAAAATTGATCTCTTACTTTCTAATTTTCTGTTTTTCTTTTTGACAAAACGGTTCACCCTAAGTATCGGTACGTATATAATAATAATAATGGTACAGTAAGGGAATTGTTTTCTATTATTCTTTAAATTTTACAGTACAGTATATGTAATGGCACTACCGTCTGTCATAGGAGCTAGAACTCCTGTTGCTATGATTTAATATGGATGTACCCCACTACAAAATTGTGTGATTTTACTGTTTACAGATTATCCCGAAGGAGGACTCTGAGGTGTACCCACTGGCACGGCCCTCTAGACATTCTCGGGATCTACTGGCTGATGTTTCATACTCTCAGCTTTTACACTATGTCTCCACATCCAACAATAAAAACCTCTGGAAGGACGCATACAAAAAGTACTCAGGTACAATCAGATTCTAAAATAATGTATGCTGCAACCAGAGGTCTGTGTAATTGCTTGGCCTGTGATGCAGTATGTTTATATATTTCAATATCCATCCATGACTGAAGAGCATAAGCATGTCCTAGAGGTTTTACAGAATCAATGTTTGTTTTTTGTAAAGAAAACAAATTTCCACAACCAAGCCATATTACAGTATATCAGTGACTCCTGGTAGTAATAGACACGTCTTTAGAATTTGAGTTTCCATATACTGGTCAAGTGATGCACCTCAGGTATTTTTATTACGGTCCATTTATTGAAAGATACTTCAGTAATGTGAGTATAAGCAAGATTCCCAGTAGGTGATAGTGGCTAAGGGCTTAGGGATAATTTTGATGAGAGTTGGAATAAAAGTAGAAAGGATCGAGGTTGGATACATGGGAACTGACTTGTGGGTTTTGTGGGAGATGTAGGCAGGCTGGGAAAGGTGTGAAGGATGCAGTTGGGGGGCATGAGGAACTGGTCCAAGTGTGTGGGTAGTATATTTTGAAGTACAGTCAACCCTCGCAATATTGGACAAATGCGTACATGAGGCTGTCCGTTGTTTGAAAATCGGCTGATTTTTGCCAAAAAAAACAGTACAGTTGACTCTCACGATTTTGAGTAACTTATTTTTTATTTAACGCTGTGTAATATATACGGGGGATATGATTAAATAACGCTCTTTGTTGGATTTAACCCCTAAAGACCGGTTGACAAAATAGACCGTCATACGGTAGAAACCGGGTCACACTATATACTGTTACAGCGATTTAGAGATATTTCGCGCCATGTAGGGCTAGTTTTTCTTGTCGTTGGGCGAGAAAATACACTCACAATATCGATCCGCTACCCACTCAGTCGATTCTGGGACCCCACGATGGCTGGGCGATTTTTAGGTATTTATCCCTTGTCCGAATTTGTGCTATAACGATCATAAGACAATATCGTAGTGAATATATGTACGTGAGTGACACCATGATATTCCTACAAGGTTACAAATTATTATTTAGTGTATAGATCATGACACACGATACATAATGGGGTAGTAATAAGAAAATAACACCACAAAACACACCCATACAGGCACAATTGATAGTAAATATACGTGTTTCCTTCGGTACAAGTCGGTTTGTTTATCATTTTCTAAGTGACAGTTACACGATGATATATTCCTACAAGTGTTCATACTATTTTTAGTGTTGAAATCATGACATACGATACATAATAGTAGTAATACGAGTGAGTTGACAAGGGAGTTACGCGGGAAACTGAACTCTAAGCCGTGGTCGAGTCTATCCCGCGCGTACATACAGACATACTGCAGATTCACGTGCAGACATGGTCTACTTAAACTCGCCCTATCTCCACAACTATTCATCGTACAGCTCTCCCTATGGTACCATTGGAAAGAGGAAGAGTTGAAGGTACGGATGGAACAATTTTGAAGTCAGTACACTATATAGGTTAAGAGTGTGAGCGTTGTGAATATAAGGCAAATCGAGGAATTTTGACGCTAGCAGCAGGGTAGAAATGTCGAGGCAGTGACCCCCCCTCCCGGTCTGCAGGGGTTAAAGTGGCCATGCTCACCCGCTCAGAGCGCAGAGTGAGGAGGCAGAGTTGAGTGAAGAGGCAGAGTGGAGTGACGAGTGTTAATAGTGAAGAGAAGTACAGTATACTGTACTGTTACTTTACAAATATAAATACAGTATTACAATTCGTATTAAGCATATTAAATGCATACAACAATTTGTAATAAGGTTTTCGCAGACAACTCTTGACTGAAATGAGTTGTCGGCATGTGTGGTGGTAGGGGGAGAGTAGGAGGAAGGGGGGAGATAGCGTGATATCGTTTGTTTACATTTTATTTACCATACTCAGGGAGTCTGGTGTTTCCTTCTGCTTTCTCTGTCCAAGAAATACTTCCTTCTTTATATGGAAGGATATGACCTTCTGTTTTGTAAATGTACCACTTGACATGGCTGAGTGTTGAAGTTGGTGGTTAACTTGTAATTACTAAAAACCAGCGAGTCACACACAAGATGACAAGGCACGCTAGGCCTATATTTCCATGACCTTGGGCTAGGGTGAATGGAGACTGAGGGTAGGGGGGGAAGGAGCGCGGGAGGAGTGGTGGCAACACACACACACACTTCACAGACGACAATGATATAATTTCGTTCATTATGTTCATTATGATTTCGCTCGTGTTGTATAAGAACTCTTAGTAACACTAATGGTAACACGCTTGCATTTAATAACTTTGGGAGGCATAATTGTGGCTCATACACCACCTAGCAGACAAATTTTGAAATTATGGACATTCCTCCGCCCGACCGGACGTTTGTCCGGACAGCAGACCCTGTCCGTTATAAGCGATATCCGTTATTGCGAGGGTTGACTGTACTGTGGAATTTTGTTTCTAATGTTGCAACCTTGGAACTGTAAACTGTTAGGCCTAGCCAGATGTGCTAATGCACCAAAGCATTACCCAACTGACTTGAATAATGATATTGAATATCTTATGGCTTCTACACAGAATACTGGAAATAAAAAAATTAACATGATTTTTATGGCCATATCTTCAGAGCATGGTGTGGCAATGCAGTGGAAGGGTGGAATGCAGGTGGGGACAGAGGGACATAACACAGTGCTAAGAGAGGTGCTGCATCGACTGTATGGCTGCAAGATTATCCCCATCCGGTAAGAATAGTTTTTGTGTCCTTTCAAATCACATTTCACTCTACTGTAGATTTTATTTAATATTCTGTGATACTTTACTGTATGTAAATGTAAGCTCCTCCATGTATGATAATTTTCCTGTTTTTATTGTAAACTGCATTGTATGAATATGTGGACAGTACAGTATGTGAATCTGAACTAAAAATATATAAATAAAAATCACTAGCCATTGAAAGAGCTGGGATTTTTAAACTCATTCTCAGATTTTAATTTAGGTATAGTAGTATATATGAAGCAGTTACTGTGATAAATACCCATCCATGGCTCATTTCATTTCTTGGTTTGATCCTTTAATTTAATTTTTTGGGGTGTGTGGGGATGAGGAGTGTAGGAAAACATGAATTACTGTCAGGCATAATGTGTTGTGATGTTGGTCAGGGAGGAATGTGATGTATGGCAGGGTGGAAACCAAGGCAGAGTTGGAGGCTATGGACCCCACACTAGTGTTCTGCCTGCTCTGTGCGCCATAGAAGACGAGTGCCACATATTCCTCATCCTCAGTGCAGCCACACACAACGTTCACCATGCTGTCTCCTTCAGGTTTGTCTTTTAGGCATTCTGTATTGGAATTGATCACTCTAGCTTACTTTACAGTTAGGTATTATAACTTTGATGTAGGCCTACTTAATTTGTTCATATGTATCTATCTCAATCCATTTCTATTTAGGACAGTGGCATATATTTAACAGTATGCAAATTGAGCTTGATGACATTAGTGCAATAGCCACTATAATTTTGTTGATGTTACTAAATTTATTATTAATTTGTATTGTGTATTCTTGTACCTGACAGCCCAGCCAAGCTGAATGAATGTGAAACACGGCCTCTGTTTGTAGTTTACCAACTGCTGGAGGCTGCCCGGGACACTCACGATCGTGGTCTACATATGGGTGATATCACACTCCGCCATCTCTTCATTGACGATGCACTCTACCTCTCTCTCCTCCCAAGTATCCCAGACAGCCTGATCCGACCAGAATTCTCTAGGCCGTGTCGTAGGGAGAAAGTCCATGAATTTTCAAGAAAGGATGGGGTATCAGACACACTAATGCTTACCTTAGACTCATCAATGTGCCAAGGAGAAAGCGGTAATCATGCAGAAGTAAATGTGACTTCCTGTCAGCAGGCAGAGGCCAGTGTTGATGCCCTTAATGCCCCCTCACCTGGAGGAAAAAAAGGTGGGAGCAGCAGTGATTGCTCTCCACTTCTTTCAGATACAATCAGTGATGAGTCAGCAAACTTCTACCAAAATTGTCATTCCTTTAAAGGCCTAGTGGGTTATCAGAAGCTTTTGTCCAGTGATGAAGCATTCGATATCTTAAAAAAAGTAAGTACCTGAAAAATATAATGCCTCTTATACTTTTTTGTTATTATTTCTTTGCAGCAGGTTGGTGTCAGTAGTATGACCTTCAGAGGTACAGTATGAGTATATGAAATATAATGAAATGTACATTAAGTACCGGTATGTCAAATAATTAAAGAATAACACAATATACAATAAATTATCAGACCGATTCAACACCTTTAAGGGAGAGGCCTCAGTGACACCACACCACTGATCATTGTGTACAGTATAAAAGTCGAAACTGACAGTTCACACCTAGGGTATGCGAAGTGGAAGCGAAGGAGACTAGTTATAGAAAGACAAAAGCTGTGTTACCTAACCAAAGTTAGAGTTTTTACCAGGGCAGCATTTTCATAACTTCTTTCATGTCAGGCCTCATATAAACCAGTACAGTAGTTGTCAGAGTCCAATTGATGATTCTATGACACAAATGAGCCAGTTATGGTAATGCCTAGATTGTGTTAGTACAGTTGATGATAAAGTAAGTGAATGAAAATAAGCTTACAATGAATTGCATGTATTTTTATCATGATCCAGCTTCAGCAGAAGCAAACTGTTATATTGTGTAAGTATCTTGCATGTGTTGGATGATTAATAGCACAATAGTAGGAAAACAAATTTAGATATTTCTTCGGAAATCAGATTTTCGCTTCATTCATGGTGTTTTAGTTATTGCAATACAGTAACTGGACTTATATACAAATATATTCCATTTATACTGTACAGGCACATTTATCTAGTGTAACCTATAGTAAAAAAGTAGGGTCACTTATTCAGACATTCCTTTTCCAGCTTTTTAATGTCATTATAATTATTATTGTTTCCACTGATATTGTGTGTAGTGTAGAGTAATTCTTTTTGTGTTTCACTTTCAGGCAGATGGCAGCAATGGTCAAGATGCAGACCTTGAGTTTGTATTGCAGTGCTCCCTTGTCCACCTCACTCAGCTTTGGGTTAGTGCATTTACCATACTTTCCATCTTAGGAAATTTTTCCCTAAAAAAAATGGATGGAGTTGAAAAAAAATTCAGATAATTCATCATCATCATCATCATCTATATTTAACGTCCCAATTCCCTTACTGGGCTGGACGAGCTGAGTTTCTCCCACTCCCTGCGGTCATACGCACTTTCTACTTCAATATTCAGCGTTCTCACATCCTCCTCCACACAACACTTCCAGGTTTTCCTTGACCTTCCCAGCTTCTCAGCTTCCTTATTTACTGGCCACGTCTCCGCACCTTACGATAACACTGATCTCACACAAGCACCAAACACTTTTGCCCTGCTCCTCAGAGATATCTTGTTATTGACCAGCAACCCTGCATTCTCCACTTTTGCCATGTAGCTTCTATTCTTGTTCTCACTGCAGCCTCTGCTCCAGACTCGCAAGACAGCATCTCCCCTAGGTGACAAAACTGATCAATAATCTGTAAACTTCCTCCATCCCCCTCCAGAATCACTCTCCCCACCCTCTACTCTCTCCCACCTCTTTCACATTCTGGACACCTGTAGTTTTCTCCTACCTGATTCACATTCCTAATCCCAGAACACCTCAAGTGACACCACTTGTTACAACCACTACAAAAAATTGAGTTAACACCCACCTCTTTGCCACAACAGCTACATGGAAATCTTCCCCTGTCTTGCCTCTCCATATGTTCCTTTCCTGTAACCAATACTTGGGTTTTCTTCATACTTATTTTCAAGCCTCTCCTTTCCATTCCACTTTTCCATCTGTTGAACCTATCAACCGCTTCTTCACTCCTTGCCGTTATCATCAGCATGTAGCAACTCCCACAACCCCCCTTCTCTCTCCTCCCTTGTCGCCTCTTCCATTACCACAATAAAGAGCAAAGGACTCAGGGCTGATCCCTGATGAACTCCCACCTTTATCTCAAACTCATCTGATATTCCTACAACAGTCTTAACTCTTGATCTGGTGTTCACATACAGAGCCATCACCAAATTTATCAGCCTCTCCTTAAAGCCCATCTGATTGCCACTCTTGCAACCCTGTCAAATGCCTTCTCCCAATCTACAAAAACACAATACAGCATTTTCTTCTCTGCATATTTCTCCTGTAATTGCCTCATAATAAATATTGCATCTATCGTTGACTTTCCCTTTTGAAAACTAAACTGGCACTCATTGATAATAACTAACTTCCTCAATCTCTCCTCCAGCACCTTCTTTCATAGCTTTATTCCATGTTCCAGTAACCTCATTCCCCTGTATTTTCCGCAAGACAAAGCATCTCCTTTCCCTTTATAAATGGGAATTGTGAAATTCTCACCCCATCTCTGGCATCTCCTCCTCTTGCTGTACCTGTTTGATCACTTTTGTCACCCCTCAGATACCCAATGTGTCCAGATGCCTTCATTATATTGACTGTCAGTTCTGATGGTCCTGGTGCCTTCCCTAGTTTCATTTTATCCATTGCATGTTTGACCTCCACTGGCCCTTCTATTTTGTCTACATCATCTATTTCATAAGGGTTTTCCTCATTTAGCAGTTTTTGAAAATACTTCCTCCATCTCTCCTTCACCGCTTGTGCCTCCCCCAAAATGCTTGTGTTTTCATCTTTAACACATCTGGCTCCAACCACATCCTTTCTTTCCTTCCTCATTTGCTTTGCTACTTTGAACATTTTCTTTCTACCTTCTGCACTATCAATATTCCTATTCCATTCTTGCGAAGTTGCTTCCTTTGCTTCTGCTACCTCCCTCTTAGCCTATCTTGACTTCTCCCTATAAACTCTATTCTCTTCTGTTCAGTCCCTTTACCATTCTTTGAAAGTTCTTTACTTTTCTGCTATTGCCTGCCTCACTTCTTTGCACCACCACCATGTTTCTCTTTCTCTCCATTTTCGCCCATTTGTTTCACCACAAACCTCCCTTGCTCAGATTATTACTATTTTTATTTCATTAACACACAGCAAGAGTCACCACAATGCCGTCATGTTATCTTAGCCATTATGTGATCAACCAAAAAATATTAATATGCCTGTACATCACATACCTATAGTTTTATTCATAAAGTTTCTTTTGTTATTCTCTTCACTGTACTTCGGCAGACATTTTAATAAGAGAACCCTCAGAGAGGGGCTTTTGTAGTATTGTTAAATGTGCTGCCTTTCACATGTACTTCTTCACCTCAGGTTGGACATCAGCTGACCACCTTGGACTATCTGTTGTGCCTCAATTATTTTGCTGGGCGACGTTTCAACTCCCCCCACCATCACCCCATTGTGCCATGGGTTATGAACTTCTCCAGCCGGGAATCTGGATGGCGTGACTTGTCAAAGACCAAGTTCCGCCTCACTAAGGGAGACCAACAACTGGACCAGACCTATCAGATGGCTGCCAGTCAGGGGCAAGGGAAGCATTCGGTGAGGGAGTTACTTCTGTCTGAGTTTGAATAAAACTGTCATTGATCATTTTATGACAATAGTTTGTTTATTGTCACTGATGGTGTAGGTTTTTTAGTCTATATGGTTGGTTGAAGCTCTCCACTTAAAAATGTTTTCTTAATTACTGTACTTTATTTACATATGTCATAATAATTATTGTGAGAATAGTTGTAAAAGAGAAGAATACATCAAGAGTACTAGAGAATAATACAAGAAAACACAAGTCAAAGCTTCCCAGTCACTTGACAATAGCTCAAATCAGTGCAACTTTGCAATGTTTGGCCTCTGACTGAGTTCCTTAAGCTACAAGATCACAAGCTGTCCATTAAGTACATGAAATATAAAAATGATTGGATATTGATTTCATGGTTGACATTAACTTATCTTGCTAACCAAAAGTTGGTAAAAGTTTCATACTTAGAGTATTTTAAGTCATAACTTCATATTACAGCATTTGTAATAGAAATTAGTAATGTTTTTATCAAATTTGCTTTATCAATATTATAATTTAAAAAAAATTGAAATACAGTAGGTTCGCAAAGTGCACATGATAGCAGTACGCTTTTCACCTATTGAGCAACAAACCCCCCAAAAAGCATCTTTTATTATCTTATGCGAAATGCTTTCACCGAGAGCATTTTTGTCGCTAAAAGGGGCTCAAGTCCGCAGCCGTTCCCTGAAGAGCCTCTAAATCCGGTTTCCGCATGCCACTAGCCGCTCCCCTTGTTCCCCATAATAATATTGCCCAGGGGAGCTGACTTTATTCTCTTTTCAACGTCCCCCCCTGTCTACATCCTATTTCTTTTTTTGTGTTGCTGATTGCTTCATTTCTAGTTTTCCCTAATGTTTTCTCTTATTTTCCACATATATAGGCTAATAATTCTTTGATCTTTTCTATTTCTTCTTGGCTGTCGAATTTAATAAAACACTTCCTAGGCTAGAGTCAGTGTTACTACAATCAATCCCTTAGTTCTAGCCCAGGCCTTTCCAGTGGTACCATCGCAATCGCTGCACTGTATATAGCCCATGCAGGCTGTTGTGCGGACTGTGATGAGTTATGGTATTTCTACTCTTGACAGGCTAACAGCTAAGTTGTGCCAATAACCCAGCAATCATTTTGATGTAGCTGTATCTCGCTCTCTTCATTATGTGTTCAGTTGTGAATGAGATCAACATTGAATGCAGTGCTATAGTCGTTGTATACTAACTTGTCCCCTCGGGTGTGGAAACACCAGTCCGCACTGCTGCCACATTTCCTCTTTCTCTCGCTCTCACTCTCCCTAATTTTGACCTCTCTCACACCACTGGCTGCTTGAAAGATAGCAGTGTTATATAAACTCATAATAAGGCTGCATAGTTTCAAAAATTATCTGAATTTATGGGGTAAAACAAGTAATTTGATCTTTGTATACCATGTATTACACTTGGCAACGTCTGTGCTTGAAACAGTGTTGCCTATACCACGTAGGCCTATCCCGCTATGTGTCAGCCCAGGTCAGTGACTCATTCATTCCTTCATTCTCCCGCCATGGAAGGTAACAACGCATCTCACTCTCGTGTGCTGCACAGACTCAGATGACGATATTTCGGAATAATGTCGATGACAAGGATTAGGCGTACAGGGGATACATTTAAAAAAAAACGCGCCTTGACTTTTACCCCAGTGGTGGTGTGGAAAAAATGTCAGAGAGAGACAGAGAGAGAACAAAAATTAAGAAAGGAATATTTCTCAATTCATAGGGTAGGTGCAGGATCGGGTAGAATAATCCTTGTTTCATCAGGTCCCAGTAACTTTTCATGGAAAATTCATTGTAAAAAAAAATGAATAAAATTGTATGGTTAGGTTTCAAATTACAAGCCAAACAATATTAAAACCTCTGGGCAGGCAGACTGTCTGTTTGGTAGACAGGAGAGTGAGAGAGGTCAAAATTAGGGAGAGCGAGAGCGAGAGAAAGGAAATGTGGCAACAGCGAGGACTTAGTGCTCCCACACCCGAGGGGACAAGTTAGTATACAACGACTATAGTTGGAGTGATGGTGTGGTGGCGGGTGAGGGTAGTGGCGCGACCTTGGGAAGACCATGTTATACTGTCACAGCCACCTTGGAACCCTATCTCACATTTCTAGTGTGCTTTTGTACTGTTATGTCTTTCCTAACAACATATATTCTTTGCTTCTGTGACTTATAATCAAATCACAATTACCAAATACTGTACTGTACCCTGCATTATGTATATAACATGTCTGTAAATTGTCAATTGCGGCAGTTACCGCCCATAAATAATTTTTCCCATATAAACATGTATTCATACTACAGTATGCAATTTATACTTACGTGAACTCCTCTGTCGGCCACATTCTTGCTCAATATGCGAACCAACTGTACTGTACAGTAATAAATAATATGCATATCCCATTACTAATGTATCAATGCCAAAGTCATGCTAATCATCAGCACCTAATCAATTGCACTAAGAGTTAACAAATCATCTCCTCTCTCCCCAGGTGGCACACCATGTAACTGAGGTGTTCAGTGAGATCACTTACTATGTGTACAAGGCTCGAGTGACCCCTCGGGAACTCTTAACCAAGTATGTGCGACAACAGTGGGTTCCAGAGCATTACCCTTCTACAATTGCTCGCCTCTATGCGTGGACACCAGATGAATGCATTCCAGAGTTCTATACTGATCCTACAATTTTTAAGGCAAGAAGAAATGGGCTTATTTTTGCTTAGGAATACCATAACAAATGTTACATAAACATTTAATTTTATATTAACCTTTTGTTCAGTAATGGAGACTCCTTTGCTGTGGCCACACCTTATAGGGAGTTCCCAAATTTGTCAGGGCATCAGAACTATAGGTAGATAGCTAGACGTTGAGGCAATTGTTGCAGGATATGGAACAGTCTCAGACCAGAAAATGGAAAATTTTGCAAGTAGGGGATTAAAATATTTTGAGTTGTTGACAAAGTATTTTTTGTGACTCCAACAGAGCCAGCATGAGGATTTGGGTGACCTGGGTGTGCCTGAATGGTGTGTAAGCGTAGAGGAGTTTCTCGCAGTTCATCGTGGTGCACTTGAGGGTCATCGGGTTTCCTCACGCCTTCACCACTGGCTAGACCTTAATTTTGGACATAAGTGAGTGCATTGACCAAGATTATAATGTGCCAGGCTGTTTTTTTAGCTGACATAACTTCACTTCCCTAAATAAGGTTATTTAGTGAAAAAGCTTTCAGATAGATACCGGTAGTTGTTTTCAGATTATAGATGTTTGGAATTGAGGGAGTCACTTGTACATTTGTATAGAGTATTCACACAATAAGGTGTCTGTTTTGCATCATAGGCTGTCTGGGGGAGCATCAGTCAAGGCCAAGAATGTTTGTCTCCAGCTTGTTGATGCACACACTTGGTTGGCCACAGGAGGGGTAGTGCAGCTGTTTGCTACCCCACATCCTCCTAGGCTCACCCCTTCACCTTACCTCGGCCGTTCACCTCCAAAGTTTACTGTTTCAGCCCATCACGACACAAGTGAGTAGCTACCAAGTCGTAGGTGGTAAACATTCGAGGAACCCTTAACTAATGATGATTCCTTTCATTGCATTTTCATTACAGATTGTTTTACAATGCTGTATTTTTACAGAGCTGAAGAGCAATTATAAATAGTGTTTTTTATGTGTGGATATTCCTTAGAACCTTGCATTAGGTATTTTTATTAACCTTTCCAGTGTAATATTTGATTTATGTGGAGATGATATAATTTTTTTTCCAGAGACTGAAAAGTGTGAGGAGCAGAGTGAGGTGGATTCTGCCCCTGAGCGCCAAGAGGATGAGATGGAAACTATAAACAAATCATTGGAACATTCACGGAAACTGAGTAGGTCCAGGACATCTCTCTGCGAGGAACGACTGATAGAGTTGCCCATGATACAGATACCCCAAGATTACAACCCACTTGTTGCGCTTAACCAGGTAGAGATGCTTTATAACTTCGTTCTGAAGGCATCGAGGAGAATTCCAGAGGTAATCAAGTGTAAGGACACGCAGTTAGCAGTAAAGCAAGCAGCTCACCTGAGGAGGGTACGGGACATGCAGGCTATTGGATGTGTCATAGTGGAGCTGTTCTCCCCTTCCAGATGTCGTGTACTTGGTGCTCGGGCTTCTTTGGCTGAACGATATCTCCATGCTTGCAAGCTCTTAGCACATGACCAGACTGACATACCACGTTGCATCCGTCATGCACTCCAGGTTATATTCCAGGCCACTAACCCAAGGGAGGAACAGTGTGGTAAGGACATACCTAGTAAATATGAACCCGTTTCCACAGATGGTCTGCCACCACCCAGCCCTCACCAGCTCCTCCAGTCTCTCATTAATGTGGTGGTTTTCCCTTCATACTTTCCAAAGTTATATCAGTTTGTGTGCAATATGAGACAGTACTCATACTTGCTGCATGAGGCCCAGAGGCTATGTGGTGAACCTACCAGAAGAAAAGAATTCATCCTGAGGGTAGCAGAAATTAGAGTCAAAACAGCAGCTAAGGATCTACCCAACTTGCTTCCCTCCCTCTCTTCAGAAGGCTTGGACTTACTATTGCCTTACTTAACAGAATTATTTGAGTACCCTGAGAGTGCTGTGACTGCTGCATGGTACCTGACCAGTGCTTTGGCTCAGGCACTTGGGCCAGAGCGTGCCAACAAACATCTCCTCCCTCCTGTAATGAAACTCTTTGAGGCTGAAGTTGTGACAGACAAACACTTGAAATTGTTCCACCGCTCTTTTTTGCTGCAATTGGTGGTCTGGCTGGGACTCCATACATTCCTTACACACTTCATCACACCACTAATTGAAGGTGTGGGAGGCTACAAAGAAGTACTAGGACGTGCACACCTCACGCCAGACATCGTCAGGAAGCAGTCAACTACACTCAAGTAGGCTTATCTACTTTACTATTTTTTTTAAATCTTTAGTCCTTAAAAATGAATTGTTCATCTAACATATTTACGTGAATACTAATGAAGATGCCTACCCATTTCTAAAACCAAAGTAAAGTTTCATAATTAATATAAAGAAAAAATAAATTAAAATATGGCTTGAGTGCACAAATCTTTTCAGGAAATGTTTAACTTCATTATTTCAGATTCACTTTGGTGTAAACAAAGCAATTTATAATTTTCCCCAACTTCAAATTGGCAATTGGCACCCCCCTAAATGCTGTGCCCAAGGACTTATGTCCCCCCCTCGCTGTATCCACTGTATCCAAATGTCAAGGAGAACTTGCAGCCTATATATATATATTAATGACTCCATGAATGAAAAATTTATAAGCAAGCCTCATTGGCATACAGGATATCCCTGTCATTGGATATATTAGGTTAATAAAGTAGACATTAGTTGAATGCATATCTATTTTAAGTCATTGGTTTGACTTGACGCAACACATCCCATTTTGACATAAATCAAATCTGGCATATCTTTTGAAAATATGCAATAATTTAAGCTTCATCCCTAATGCTTCTTGCCAGGCACTCCTCAAAGCTGCCCAGTCCACCACCCACATAAATCAAGCTCATAGCCTCAGTTCTCATGCAGACCTTTTGGAAGTTAGGTGCTCTGTGTGACACTGTCTTATCTTGTATGAAATTAATTCATTATTATTATTTATAAAAGATTAATTTGTTGTGTTTCCTCACCAGGAGTGTGGATATTAGCTTGGGTGGAGACAATGTAATGTCTCCTTGTGAAGATGACTCTCACTCCAGTGCTCCTCCAGAGCCCAAACCTCTTAAACAAGAGACAGCAGGTTCAGCACATGTGGAGGCTGACCTCACAGATGCTGAGGCTGAGCCAGGTCAGCACCTATTATGGATTGTGCAATGGGGGAATAGAGCTACACTTGCAAAATTTGTGTATCCTTAAGTTATTCATACCAGTAAAAATAATATATCAAGAACCATATACAGTGAAAGCTCTTTTTTCCGGCATTCTGTTTACCGGCAACTTCCCGTATCCGGCATTTTTTTCATAAAAATATAAATACATGTATAGCCAAAAAGAGCGGCCACGTTCACCCGCTCAGAGCGCAGAGTGAGGAGGGAGTGACGAGTATTAAAAGTGAAGAGAAGTGTACTGTACTGTTACTTTACAAATGTAAATACAGTATTACAATTCGTATTAAGCATATCCAATGCATATAACAATTTGTAATAGTGTTTTCACAGACAATTCATGACTGAAATGAGTCGTCATCATGTGTGGTAGTGGTGGAGGTGGTAGGAGGAAGGGGGGTGATTGCGTGTGATATAGTTTGTTTACATTTTATTAATATGCATACTCTGGTTTTCTTTCTCCTTTCTCTGTTCGAGAACAATCTTCCATCTTCATATGGAAGGATATGGCCTTCCGTTTTGTAAATGCACCACCTGACATGACTGAGTGTTGAAGTTAACTCGTAATTACTAAAAACTAAACGAGTGAGTCACACACAACACAGGCTAGGCCTATATTCCTTTGACCTTGATCTAGGATGAATGGAGACTGAGGGTAGGGAGGGGAAGGAGCACGGGAGAAGTGGTGGCAACACACACACACTTCACAGACGACAGTGATATAATTTCGTGACATATTTATTATAATTTCGCTCATTATGTATAAAAACTTCTTGGATGTATTTGAGAGTCATCTGTATATATACATAAATAGGTATGTAATGATGTGTAAATAATGTACCTACCAAAATCCGTTGTATCGGGGTCTTTTAAATCGAGATTTAACTGTACTTGTGAAAGAATGTAGAGTAACGTAATTTTAAAGTACACTTTCTTGTATCCGGAAATTTCTCTTATCCGAAACGTTCTCGGTCCCACTGGTGCCGGATAAAAGGGCTTTCACTGTTTATTGTATTGTACTTAGCAAGTTGGGTTTAGTTGACATGTTATGGTTATTGCAGAGGTTTTTGTATTTGAGGGTGGAGAAGATGAGGTTGATGGCAGCTCTCCTGACACCCCCCTGCAGGAGCAAGATCAATCTGACCATCTAAGGTGGGTGACATCATTGGCATCATAATCACTATTTTTATCATATTGAGAAGTAAAGTAGTATGGTTGTTGAATGCATGTATCACAAAATTATAAAAATATTATGGAAATAATGGATGTACAGGAACAAAAGAATAGAATTGTCAGTATAAGCATGAAGTGAACGAAAATTGCTGACAGAGAAAGGTAATCTGTAGACTGCAATTAGAACAGTGTAGTACAATAAAACCTCATCATCCATTGGTAATTGGTTTCATCTATACTCTCCCATGGATCTTCCCTTGATAAGTTTGAGCCAGTTATGGTTAGAGTCACCAGGCTGGTACAATGGTCGTGTTCTTGCCTCACACCTACAGAGTTGTGGAATCAAACGAACATATATTACAGACCAACTCTTTGGATAAAAGTTTTGTTTACTGTAACCTTATTGGATCAAATAATACATACTGTATTGCTAATACAAGCATAACCTGAACTCTGAGGGGTTAGTGAGGAATACAATTGTAATCTAGTAATGTACAGTATTTCTTACATGAGAGACAGTATTGTTTCCCACTTTAATTCCTAGTCTTGAATGAAATGGTTAAAAAGTTATGTTGTGTAAAACTGATTCTTATGTTCTTTATTCTGTTGAACAGATCTCCAATGGCTTCTGAAACACTGAGTCTGGATGAAGTATCCCTGCAGGAAGGAATTGGTGGTTCCATTCCTTCCCTGTGTCCATCTCCCCATTCACCATCCATGAGTGGTGGGGAAGGAGAGGAGGAAGGGATAGGGAGTGGTCCTGATACTCCAACTCCACTGGGTTCTGTTTACTCTACTGCATCCTCCTCCTCAGTGACCATTCCAAAATCTGGGTTGAAATCTGCTTCAGGCTTTTCTGCTTCTTTGCCTGACTTTAGGTTAGCCAAGGATAAAATCATCACAAACATTGACATTGGAGATAACTGTGACAAACCCCTGACTGGAACTGAAGTTGGAGATGGTAAAGGATGGACTCTGGATGAAGGGCGACAGAAAGTGGAACTAGGCCATAGTATGTCTGATGTCTGTTGTGAAAGTGTGCTGTGGTTGGCAGGAAGACTGGGTCCAGTTCTTACTGCCCGTTACATCACTCGCAACTTGTTGAGAATGTTGACTCTTTGCTACCTTCCTGACTCAGGTGCTTTGACTCCCATACCCAGCCTGCCTGCTGATGACCTCTCAGTCACAAGAAAGCGCATCCTTGGTGACATATATTCCAAGAAAGTTCTCCATTGTCTCTCAGAAATTGCATGTAAGTTTGTATTATAATGATAATATTTCATTTGTCACATAATTATATGACTAGTTTATTACAAAGCAGTTCTACTGCACTCTTCATCAGCTGTGTTTACTTCTATTAACAGGCCTATATGGAGAACAAGTTATATTGCTACAGTACCTGTGTCACATTTGTGAACTGGTGGCTTCCTGTCGCCGCAAACTATCCACCACCATGGAAGGAGGTCTACTGGGAGCTATGGCACTCCTACAGCACCTTCTGCCTTACCTCACAGATAGTACTTTTATGGAACACTTACAGGTGTGTGTCTAGATAACTTGTGACATTACTTGTATTTGTATGCTGTACTGGACAGATATGCCATGAATATGGTCCAAAATGTGCTGATTCCAAAATATTTTTTTAGTTATAATGTAGAGTACATTGCACAGTTTTCAAGTGATGTGTGAGCAAACATAAACATAAAAAATGATCTGCTACTAAAGTCCCTAAACCTGTGACCTGTTTAAATTTATTTGTAAAGATTTGGAGTTCTACACTTAAGTTAAAGGGGTTTTGAAGATACGGTACAATAATGCATATTTCTTCAGCTCACACAAGTATACTATTCAAACCCTCTAGTGTTAGGAATATGATTAAGTATATTTTGTTGAAATTTTGTATACTGTAATTATTATGCATCCCCTGCAGGAGACACTGATCCGCAGTGCCGTGTACCCTGTTATCCGGTTGTTATCTTCAACCAAAGTAAATTTCCCTCATGGTGGAGCAGCACGAGGGGTACTGGCCTGTCGGGTGATAGACTGCCTTTTTATCATGGCACTGCGGGTGGGCCGGGAGATGAGTAAGAGCATCCTCATGCCTACAGTTACCCGACTCCTCACCACCTTTGATAAATGCCACACCACATCTTCATCATCCACTCAACTTGGCATGTCTCCAAAGTGTGTTGGGCAGGTATTTTCTTGTTGTATATGCTGGGTACCTGGTTGGTGCAATGATTTTATTTTTGCCCCATTCCGATGAGGTTGTGAGTTCAAGAATTGCCAGTGTGCTTGAACTACACTCTCCTCGTTTTTTACGCGAGGTTAGGTTCCTGAAGGGGACACAAAGTAAATTTCGTGTAAAGTGAATTGTAAATTTCCATTAGAAATAATAGTACAGTGAAAGCTCCTTTAACCGCTCACCCACTCAGAGCGCAGAGTGAAGAGGGAGTGACGAGTGTTAAAAGTGAAGAGAAGTGTTCAGTACTGTTACTTTACAAATGTAAATACAGTATTACAATTTGTATTAAGCATATTAAATGCATATAACAATTTGTATTAAGGTTTTTGCAGACAACTCATGAATGAAATGAGTCTTAAGCATGCGTGGTGGTGGTAGTGGTGGAGGTGGTAGGGGGAGAGTATGGGGAAGGGGGGGAGATAGCGTGTTATCGTTTGTTTACATTTTATTGAGCATATTCTGGTATTTCCTTCTTTCTCAGTTCGAGAAAAACCTTCCTTCTTGATATGGAAGGATATGACCTTCTGTTTTGTAAATGCACCACCTGACATGACTGAGTGATGAAGCTGGTGGTTAATAACTCATAATTACTAAAAACAAGCAAGTGACAACAAGGCAGGCTAGGCCTATATTCCTTTGACCTTGAGCTAGGGTGAACGGAGACTGAGGGTAGGGGGGGAAGGAGCGTGGGAGATTTTGCTGAAGATAAAGGAATACCAGCTTTAGCACTTTTCTTTATTTTTTCAGCATTATCATGTATTGAGTGCAAAGTACTTTCATGCAACTGCATCGATTGTTTTATGACCGACGTGCTCTCGCCACGATCGTACCTCGCCAACACTTCTAATTTCTTTTCCAAAGTTATAGACTTTCTCTCTTTTTAGACTAGGAGCACTAATTAAATCTTTTGCTGGCCATTATTAATGCAAAATGAATAACAGTACTGTACAATTAACAATATTTGCAGCAATATAAAGATAGATGAGCGAAAGTAAATACAACACACGGGATCCACTAGGCGTAAACACAACACACGTGCTCCACTGACCATAAACACAACATAAGCCTATGTGCTCCCAGCGTGACTGACTGAAACTGACTGAGTGACTGACTCATCAGTGAGGCGTCACGCGTGGGTGGCTTGATGCGGAAGGGGTGGGAGGCTCCTGTTCGTTAGTGTTATTTTAAGAGTTCGTGTAAATTGCATTTATTTTATTTTTTTCATGATACGTGCTATTTCAAATTCGCGTAATTTAGGCTCGTGTATGTATGTTGGTAGGGATAGCACCCTTCTGAAACTTCTGAAGTGCTATAGAGTATGGCCTATATGACCAAGCTCAGAATTTTTTTTTCCAAATTTCTCGTGGCAGGTTTAACTACCCTTGAATCCTCAAAATGTGCCCCATAACCCAAAGTCATATTATAGAGCAGATATACAGTGAATTGAAAATTGATGTAATAGATAATGTAATAGAAAAGATATGTATGTTAAGAATACAAATATATTCTAATTGAATTATTTTTCCTGAAATTTGGGCTTTATCTTATTTGAAAGTCACCTTGCTTGCCATATCCACTGATGTACAGTATATGATTATTACCTCTGCCAAGGAGGTTGTACAGTATACTATATGAAATAGTTGGATTACAATACTGTGCTAGATTTATTAAATTTAATTGGTTAGTTTTCCTCATTCCTTGATAAATACAATTTGTAAATCGTATGCAATACAATATGTACCTGTACAAGGTTTTATCTCATTGGAAAGGATTTCGCATTATTTTCCTTTCCTCAGATCACTGGAGGCAGAGGAAGTGCTTGGTGAAATAGAGGAAGTCGCAGGCAGTTCGAATAATCTCCAAGCAGCTGTAGGATCTTCTGCTGATTCAGTGAAGGCAAAGGTGATCTTATGTTAAAGAAATTGTACTGTGTAAACTAGTGTTTGTCGGTTGGTTGGTAAATTGCAGATTTTTATCATATTTCAGAGAATGATTGGGAATTATGAAACCAATGCAATATTTTAGAGGTTAGGTATTTTTTAAATTTCTAAATGTGATTTTCTTTTAAATGTATAATGTTCCAAGATATGCGCAGTGATAATTGAACATATATGGACATGTTTTTGTTTAAGAATCATTGTTTGCTCTCTTCCTCATGAAAACTTATCCTCATTGACCTACTCGTATACTTCAGTGACAGTGAAAAATAATTATATAAAATGTTTTACAGTGTATAATATTGTAATTTTTGGGTTGCTGTTGTAAATTATTAAGGATCACAGGTATAAAACTTTAAATTTGTTATTGATTTTTTCTTTCCAAAAACAATAGGCACTGGAGGAGCTGAAACGAGTGATGACCCCAGAGTTGGCCTATCTCTCATACGTGCCACTTTGTCGGTTTCTGGGAGCATCATATATGGAGGCTGCACTTCCTAATCACGACCTGCTGCGTTCACTTTGTCTTCAATATGATGAGAACAATCAGGCTCATCATGCTGCTGGTTTGTCTATATTATTATACAGTTCTGAATTTTCAGGAATGGATAGGGTTTATCGAGTAATTGATGGGCTTACCCACTATACTCAAAAATGTTTTGTTACTTAGTTACCATGACTTCAAATCAAATCCAAGTTATTTCATTCATATTCATTCATTGAGAAATCTGCTTTCTACCTACACTCAACCCACAATTTCATGGATTATTAGGGGGAAAGAGGCGTCCGAGAACCTCAATAGTTCCCGAATTGTTACCAATTACCAAATATGTTTTAATTTTGCAGCAAGCTCACACCCACACACAGCCACTCCACATGAACACTGCTGCACACACAACTTATAAACTACAGCATCTAAGTCTACATTCTTACTCACTTTCATATGTTTTCTTGCCGTAGTATCACCCTATTGCATTGTTCTACCAGCTGAAAACCACTGCATAATCTTGCAACTTTTGTTTTGTCTATCTATCTATCTATAGCTCTGACGCCTCGTTCCCTCCGGGAACTCCCTCCAAGTGGGTGGCCACGGCAGAAGTGTCTCCAGTTTTCCCTGTTTCAACACTCAACATGTCCAAACCATCTTAATGTATTACGCTTCGCTCTCTCAACCACTCCACACTCAATACCAATTGCCTTCTCACTCATACCACATCTCTCATACACATTCTCATTACTTTCTCCATCCCACCTAGACACCTCACATGCTCTTCTCAAGTAGCTCATTTCCACAGCACCTATCCTAGACTGATGATCCTTACTCCATGTTCATGTCTCTGATGCATATGTCAGTGTTGGCAGGATTATACTGTTCCTCAGCCCCCTCTTCACCTCCATACTCACACTTCTACCCTTCATAATCCTTCCCAATGATCCCATGACCTGTCTACCGTTCACTGCTCTCTCCCTAATTTCTCCTTCCATACTTCCATGTTTACACATAACTGTACCCAGGTACTTAAACTCCTTCACTTCCTCCATCCTCTCACCTCTCAGAGTTATCTGACACTTAGTCCCAGTTGATACTTCCACTCTGTACGGTGTAGCAGAGTTCCTGCACTTCAGTTCCTGCTCTCTCAAACACCATCACTTTACTTTTATCAACATTCACCTTGAGTTTCCTTCGTTTACATACAGACTGAAATTCATCTACCACTCTCTGTAACTCCCTTTCACTCTCAGCCATCAACACAGTGTCATCTGCAAACAAACTTGCCACCAAGGACCAATTTGCTTCATTCAGCCTCAATTTCACCCCTAGACCATTCACTTTGGCTTCCATCTCTCTCATACAACCATCCATATATATATATTGAACAGCCATGGTGACATAACACATCCCTGTCTCAGCCCTACCTTAATATTAAAACTCACTTAGATCACCCTCTACTGCACACATGCTGTTGCCTCTATATCTAATATAGTTTGTCTTTTCATGCCGTGTTCATTACAATCACTCACAACACTTCTACCCGCTTCCAGTTTCTTAATTAATTCTAGTTGCTGCAGCACTTTAAGGTTTCCTGGTATGTTTTGTTTGATTAGGTACCACTGTGGGAGACTTTGTACACTATCTATGGCAATACAATAAACAATGGAGAAATGCTTGGTTACACAGAGTGGCATCAGGACAACAATTGATCACTGACTCAATAGAGCGATGCCATGTATCTGATATCGGGGAATTCGGGGTCCACAAAATCGAGATTTGAGTGTCGTAATTACCTGCAGTAATACAATGACTGTCAATAGATAAAAAGAAAACCATGCCCTTATAATATTCAGAGAGGAGAGTCTAAAAACAAAATGGAAAATAGAATAACCCAAGGAAAAAAAAAAGAGATGGTGTGGTGAAAGCAATACTGTAGTTAGAACTAAAGTCAGGACAAAGTAGAAATCTCAATAGGCCACGCCCCCTTTCCCATCAGTGCCGTGGATAACATAACATGTTCTCGTACAGCACTGACAACATCTGTTATTAAATCCATTGAACAATAAAAAAATGTTTTAATACCTGTAGTTTTGCATTTATTTTGTACAATTTCTCTCTTATCGAAGTACTTGAACACATTAAGGACAATATTTCGAGCTGGACTTGGGGTATAACTGAAAATGGAGTGGCAGATGCTATCACCCCCCCTCCTGAGCAGCCAGTAAGGCACTGATTAGCGAGTGTCGTTAACTCGTCTTATATAGGCCTGGCAGATCTCGCCACCATGAACCGTTAAACATAATTTCAAGCATAATTAAATATCCGATTAAAATGTTAAGTTTCTGAACTCTGATGTTGTTATCAGTGTAATGATCGACACACTAGAAACTGAAATATGAGTTGCTGAAAACTGTAAACTTGTGACGAAGTTAAAATTATTAATTAGTGTACTCAAATATAGTTATTAATTATCGATGGTGCTACAGATACCACTGCCAGCCATATGAGCACTGTCTAAAGGGGGTGTGGCCTATTGAGATTTCTACTTTGTCCTGACTTTAGATGTGAATACAGTGATTGAAAGAGGATTACATGAGGAAGTGTTTACACTTATAATATCATAATGATCATGAAACTTTGGTATTATATGAATATGAGAAATCAGCATTAGAACTATAGAGATGGATATGCTTGGAAGTGTGTGTAGAGTGCAAAAAATAATTGTTCTTAAAAGGTGTGGTGTGAGTAAATCACTTGATTAAAATGTAAGGTGTTCAGAGATGGTACGGACTTGTGGAAAGAATGGTTGAGACTAATATTCATAATCATATCAAGAACTTTAGAAAGGAAATTAATGTAACTTTAACTGTTTTATCTCTTGTTCCAACAGTATTAACCAATGATGGTCTTGGTATAAGTAATGGGTCAGGTGAAGTGAGTGGCAGCAGTATTGGTGGTAGTGGTGGGAGGAGGAGCAGCGACCACCGCAGCCCCAATGTAGCCATGACTGGGAACAGGATTGATATCAAGGTAGCTTAATTTCTTCCTCTGTTATCATAAGTTGTGTTAGAGACCACCTGCCGAAATGTGGCACTAGTGTGGGATTCCAGTGCATTCATTCCCATTCAGTTTTCATATGATGCCAGTAATGTAGATGTAACACATTCTTGTACTGTAGCTGGATATTCGAAGAAAATTGAGTTTTTCCTATAATAGTTTGATGATATTGTTGAGGTTATAATTTGTAAATGTAATTGGTATTACCAACAAATGAAATATAATTCCTAATATTTTTGTGAGTCTACATCAGTAACCTGGAAAATGGTGACAGCTCAGAAAATAGGTAATTACTGTACTGGTAAAATTTATTTGCATTTTGTTTGGCATCATTGTGTAACATACAGTACGATACTCAGAAATTTATTATCTAATATTTGGTTAGGAATAATGTGTTTAAAAAAACCCAATTGTGGGACATCCAGCCCAAAAATCACTGCTGAAGTGGAAGGGTTAAAAACGCAGTCAAAAGAATGCATTATAATTAATATACTGTAACTGAAGTTTTGTCTAGTATTGTACTATAGTGTACAAGTATATTATTATATTACAAACTATTCCAACCCACCCTCAGCAAAACCCATTGGAAAGTTCAGTATTATCCCTGTTATGCAAGTCTCCTTTGGTAACGGATTGTAAAGGGTTTTCACTTCTTTCATCAGGATACAACAGACAGCTTCTCAAGTCAGCGCTCTGACCTGCCTCCTTCCATTGGCTTTTCTTCATCTATTGACATTACTAAATACACTGGCAATAAGATGGAAAACACTCAAAGGTAATAAATTCTGCTGCAAGTGCATGGTTTAACCTAGTTTTATAATATTAATTCTGTCTCTGTTTTATCTGTAATGTTATACTGGTACCTATATTTAAGTCTATGAATGCTCTTCATCTGATACCTGATTCCAGAGATCATTAGGGATATGAGGAATGATTATCAATTTTTCATTCCATCTTTGTAAGGTGGTAAAGGATACAGGTAGAAAAGTACTAACAAATAAAGATAGAGGGAGTATTTTGAGAGCTGATAAATGTAAAAAATGAGAGAGAGAGAAAAGATTGAATGCAATAGAAATAGTAATACAGGATGTGCAGTGGATTAGCAGGGAGAAAGGGAGGCCAACTATGAGAAAGATGAAGAGTGGAAAGATGGTTGGACCTGATTAACATACTAGTAGAGGCATGGAGATATTTAAGAGAGATGGCAGGAAAGTTGTTCACCAGATTATTTCACAAAATCTTGGAAAGGGGAGAGGATGCCGTAGGAATGAAGTTATTGATACCAATCATTAGACATCATCATCAAACACTAGTTTTCTATCTCCCAATGTGGAGATCCTGATTCGAGAAAAGGGGAAAATAAAGATAGGTTCAAAAGACAGTAACATAACTTTCACTCACATTCACAGCCCACTACAGTGAAAGCTCCTTTATCCGGCATTCTGGTAACCGGAAACTTCCCGTATCCGGCATTTTTTTCATAAAGATAAATATAGCCAAAAAGAGCTGTCACGCTCACCCACTCAGAGCGCAGAGTGAGTAGGGAGTGACGAGTGTTAAAAGTGAAGAGAAGTGTCCTGTACAGTTACTTTACAAATGTACATACAGTATTACAATTCGTATTAAGCATATTAAATGCATATAACAATTAGCAGACAACTCATGACTTAAATGAGTCGTCGTCATGTGTGGTGGTGGTGGAGGTGGTAGGGGGAGAGTAGGGGGAAGGGGGAGATAGCGCGTGATATCGTTTGTTTACATTTTATTAATATGCATACTCTGGTTTTCCTTCTCCTTTCTCTGTTCGAGAAAAACCTTCCATCTTGATATGGAAGGATATGGCCTTCCGATTTGTAAATGCACCACCTGACATGACTGATGAGTGTTGAAGCTGGTGGTTAATAACTCATAATTACTTTAGTAAAATCGAGTCACACACAAGACATGCTAGGCCTATATTCCTTTGACCTTGAGCTAGGGTGAATGGAGACTGAGGGTAGGGGGGGAAGGAGCACGGGAGAAGTGGTGGCAACACACACACACACACACACGTCACGGACGACAGTGATCTAATTTCCTGACATGTTTATTATAATTTCGCTCATTATGTATTAGAACTTCTCGGATTTATTTGAGTCATCTGTATATATACATAAATAGGTATGTAATGATGTGTAAATAATGTACCTACCGAAATCCTTTGCATCGGGGTCTATTAAATCGAGGTTTAACTGTACTTGTGAAAGAATGTAGAGTAACGTAATTTTAAAGTACACTTTCTCGTATCCGGAACGTTCTCGGTCCCACTGGTGCCGGATTAAAGAGCTTTCACTACATTATCATTATCCAAAACAAAGTCATTGTATAAAGAGAAGAGTTATCAATTATCTGATTTTATGTTGAAAAGGCAAAATATGATCACTGAAAGCTGGTACTATGTTTAAATACTGTAGTACTCACATCCTCCAACCCTACCTCAACACACTTAATGCCTGGTTCACCACAAACAGACTTAGAGTAGCGCCCACCAAGTCAACTGCCATTCTTCTCACCAACTGGAATACAGAACACCGCTACACACCACACCTCACCATAAGCAGCACACCTATACCACAAACACACACCCAAAATACTTGGCATAATATACAATACATCCATGACATTCAAACAACATATCACGGCCATCAAAAACAAATGCATTCAAAGACTTAAAACCCTCAGATCACTTGCCAGCACAAAATTTGGATACAACAAAGAAACCACAACCACAATATATTCGATCAGTGATGGTTATGCAAATCCTGCCTGGGCCTCAAACTTTACTGAGACTCATCTCAACACCCTTCAGACCATACAGAACAGAGCCCTAAAGACAATCATAGGCTGCATAGCTACCACACCTGCAGATCACCTACACCATGAAACCATAGTCCTCAAAATCAAGGATCATCTTGACATGAGAGGCACACAAACACTTGCTGCAGTCTCCACAAACCCACACCATCCACTACACTACATGGCAAAACACCCAGACATGCCAAGGAACATCTAAGCAACACCCAGTACACATTTACCGTAAAACACCCTAACTTTGGACATTTCTTACATGTTTTAGTGAATAACTCAACTTTATTCCTGTTGTTGTCATGTGGTAGCCAGGGAGTGTACTGTACCTACTGAATCCATATAACAAAAAAAATTAAGCACGCTAAATTTGTGCTTTTTCCAATTTTCAAGTGTCCGAAGTTAGACAGAAATTTCCTAACTTCGGACAGCTCTTCCCAACTTCGGACAGCTTTTCCCAACTTTGGACAGGATTGTATTTTCCCTATAAACATGAGAATAGTTAACAGCATCGATCTCTGGACACGTTGGCTGAACTTCGGACATCTGAGGAGTGTTTTTTTTAAATGTAAAAAAAAAAATGCCGCATTCATGGCCCGAGTTCTACATATATAAAGATATACTGTATATCCAAAAATAGCTTATTTTTTAAGCACATAAATTGAGATCACAATAAGTTGCATCATATGACATTTTAGTGAGGTATTCTTGGCACAGATCTAACTAAGAACTATTCAAAAACTTTTCTAGCCGAAAAAAAACAAAAAATGCATTGCATATACTGTACACAAAACCAAAAGAGGAAGTGACCTCTTCCAAAAAAAAAAAAAAAAAATCACCTAGATATCAAGTTGCTACCTCACTGACTCAACAAATTCATATTGAAATAACATAATAGGACCTACATAAGGTACACAATACATAATAACATAATTCCAGATACTGGAATGACACCCACACCCACTTCTGGTATTCCTTGACTTGATTACCTGTATAAAATACCATAACTAAAATAACTTTTTTCTTCAAAATAAAATTCACTACTGGTTAAGGCACCATACTGTAGCACATTACAGGCAATAACTTTAGTACTGGTAGTACTGACAATCTTGCAGAGCTATATCACATAATATTTGGGCTACCGGTATCACTACTTAGGCCAAAGGTTTACATCTACATTAAAAAATCATCCTTTGTTTGCGGTCAAGTACCGGTACAGTAATAATATGTCTGTCCGAAGTTAGGACTTTTTTCTGTAAAAAATAGAAATATTCATTAAATAACCATAACATGGTTATGCATGCATATATTTTAAATTTGTTTACTGCCCAATACTTAAAGAGAGCATCTATGTACAGTATATTTGTACCATTTACGTTCTTACAATTGAAACTCTCTGTTCTGTGTCAACAAAGTTTTGCAGGGTTCGAAAATGCAGATTTTTTTCCATTGCATTTGTCGAAGATTTTTACTCACACATATTCAAGGAATTGTAATAGAATTTATACAAGATAGTCTTTGAACATTCCCCTAACTAACACTATTGTTATTTTCCAGTAAAGTTGAATTATTAAATGTTTTCGCGAAATGTCCGAAGTTATGGCGTAGTCCAAAGTTATGGTGTTTTACGGTACTATAATTTCTCACACCCTGCCTACCCCAAACCAGTCTTCAGAAACACATCCATAGTCAAATCACTCATCAGTCCATCTAAACACTCAAAAACAACACCCAGCTGCATGTACGACCTCCTGACATCCACCCATCAGAATCCTACCTTCCTCGTGAGGACAGAGTTCACCTGGCCAGGCTGCGGTGTTGCAACCACCCAGCCCTTCTGACATATTAGAAGAAGCTGGATCGAGCCATTGTAGATGCCTGTCCGGGATGCAACACAACACCCCATTCTATTAAACACATTATGGAAGACTGCAATGCACACAACCACACTCGCCACCAACACAGCATACATTCTCTGAGGGCACTGTGGGAAAGCCCGGTTCAGGCCATAACCATTCTCAGGAGTTTGGGGCTGCTTGGCCAGACAGCTTGAGGAACTTCAACAACAACAACTGTAGTACTTATTGTAATTGTTATTTAAATTGTCATGGTTATATAATAAACTTTCACTTTAGTTCTTTGCATTTCCCAGGCACCTGAGGGGCAACTGGCTGGCCTACTGGGAGCATGAGATTGGCCGAAGTGAGCAGGACGCACGGTTCAATTTCAAGCAGATAAAGTTGCAGACATTTGTAGGGCATACAAACAGCGTAAAATCCATTCATGTGCTTGATAATGAAAACTCCTTCATCTCATGTAGCAAGGACAAGACTGTGAAGCTTTGGTCTCTACGGAACCAGGTTGGACTATATTTTTGTAACTCCAGTTCACATTATCATAGCCTGTAGGAAAACTAGCCACTTTTGGCTTCTCCCAGGAATTATATGAAAAAGTTATGTTCTATGTTGATGGACTGTCTGTATTGAGTAAGGTACGGCCTTCTTGAGATCATAAGTTATGCATGTTGGTGTAGTGTTTTATACTAGAGAGTGGGCAGAGAAAGTTTTGTGTAAATTGTAATGTTTACTGATATTCATTGATGTTACTGCTTTTCCTGTGTGAAGCCTGCTAAGCAAAATGCTCAGTCAATGTGTGCACTGTTTAAATGCCACATACTTAAGGGACAGTTGCATTTCCTAATTTTAAATGTAGGAAATGTGGAAGTGCATTGGTGGTCAATTATTAGATGCAATAGAAAAGAAAAGGAAGGGATTTATGGTTAGAAAACACTTACCGTAATTGGAATGTGGCAGAGGATGAACTATAAGGAGTAAGATTTATTGATAGTAGAATTGTGAAATATGTTTTGCCGATGTTCTTGAGCATTTATATTTCATGGACAAGGCCACACCATAAGAGTAGCCAAAAGTACTACAACCACAGTTTATGAGCTAAAGATTAATATCAGTTTTATTTTATTTACTGTATGTGCTTTTCCATCATATTTCTTGCAACTCATTCATAGGTCAACGTTTATTGTATTAATACTCTCTAATACACTGTACAGGGTGATGGAAGTGCCCACATCTGTGCTCAATGGACATATACAGGTCACAAGAAGTCAGTGTTTGGAGTCACGTTCTCAGATGCCATGCGGTATGCAGCCTCATGTGATTCTACTGTACATGTGTGGGACCCCTTCATATGTGCTGGGATCAAGCAACTTGATTCACTTCGCCACAGTCCTGTCACAGTGAGTTTTTATAATCAGATCACCTCTTACTATATGTGCCAAGAGAGTGCAGGTTCAGCTTTATAAGTCTTTACTCATGTGGTAGATTTCTAAGGTTGTATATCATTGTCATCATTTATTTTTGTACACCCTCCAGTACAGTGATATCCATCATATAGCATAGGCATCAGAACTTTCCGGTATAATTTCAGGTGCTGACAGCCATGATGGCTCCTTCAACACAGCTAGTGGCAGCCACAACTGATGCCACACTAAAATTTATCGACCTTCGTACCTGCAGCTACACCCATGAGTTCAAGGTCAGGATAGTTCACGTTTATTAGTATTATTCAGTACTGCCTACAGCAGGGTAAGAAACTCATGCTTCATTATATATTTTTACTCTTTTAAGAAGTGATGGATGGCAGTTGTATTCTTAGTGTTAAGTTCTGACTTTTTCATCATCATCATCATCATATTCGGTTTAACGTCCGTCTTACATGCTGGCATGCATTGGACGTTTTTTAGAAATAGCCTTCCAAGCTAACTCCTCTTTCTCTCAAATCCATCCGTATCACTTCCCCCCCCATGTTTTCTTTGGCCTTCCTCTACCTACTGAACCTGCTACATCAATTGCTTTACATCTACTAACCCAAGCAATCTCGTCCATTCTCTCAATGTGACCAAACCACCGTAGTCTCCTATTCTGAACACATCTCCCAATACTGTCCAGATTTAATCTTCCCCTGAGTTCTTCTGATCTAAATCTGTTTTTAAGGCTTCATCCATCGTATCATTCTCATGTCATTTCTCTCCATACAACACATATCCTCGACCCTTATGGGCCAAGTCTCACTTCCATACATTATCACACTGCGCACACATGCCTGATAGACTCTGCCCTTGGTTAACAGTGGTAACTCTCTGCTGATTAGTAATGGCAGAAGTTCCCTAAACTTACTCCATCCCCTTCTAACTCTTGCCATCATACCTGCACCAGCTCCTCCTTGTGCTCCAATGGTATCTCCAAGGTAGCAACACTTTTCAACAACTTCAATTGCCTCACCATCCAAATATACTTTCTCAATGTCTGAGTCGTCAGCCACCGCCATTTTCTTACACCTCTTGCACATGAACCGCTTGTTATCTTTCAGTCTACCAGTAATTCCACTGCAATTCTTGTGTACCCAATGCTTACAAATACCACAAAATATTGAGTATGCTCCCTACTCCCTTTCCACAAACTGAGCACTATGTAATATTTTAGCACAACTCTATGAAGTAAATTCATGGTTTTCTCTTTATATTATAAAATACAGTACTGTATTGATAAGATTATAATGAGAATTCTTGAGATATTGCTGCTTGCAGGTATCACTTGGTGGGGCAGGACTTGTTCGTTGTGTGGATACAAGTGGAGATGGTCGCCTTGTTACTGTGGCACACTCATCAGGAGTCATATCAGCTCTGGATACTCGAACTGGCCACCTGCTTTCAACATGGAAGCCACATGAGGGAGAGGTAATCTTCTTGATGTAAATAAATACAGTATAGTACAGCTGTAATTATTTGTGAAATTGATTCCACAAAGGCTTGCACTTTATCACTTCATGAATCTGTTTCATTGTTCTTAATACTGTACAGGTATTATCATAAAGCAAAAGGTAAACATATACATAGGAGCTTTTTATCAGTTTTTACAAGTGACCCTTGTACAGTGCTCCCTCATTATCGACGGTTTCGTTTTACTCTACTGTACTCTCATGTGACTAAAAATTATTCTAAACTTTAGCAAAAAGTATGGAGAATGTATGTTTTGAATGGTTGTTTATTCTAAAAGGGTAGGCCTAAAATTACGAGTGTAGTGAGTGAGGGTGATGGTTGACAAGTTCAGTTATCATCAATAATCCATGAGTTTCTACTCATACAAATACATTTCCTTAGTTTATATTAATTATTCTTTGTCATTTTCTCTTACAATCACTTGCACTTTTCACCATATCAACTGTATGTACCGGGATACGTGTTAAAAGTATTAATATTGCCTGTTTTGAGAAGCTGTTCACTATAAAGGGGTTAGGTTTATCATGTGTGTACTGAGGAAGTGGGAAGTTGGTTAGGAGAGTGTACAAGAGTGAGGGGGAGGGGCGGAGGGGAAGAGGCAGACCAAGAGTGAGGTGGAAGGATGGAGTAGAGAGGTATATGAGTGAGAGTGGCACTGGGTGGGAGGAGGGACGCCAGTTGACGGGGGACATAAGTCTATGGAAGAGATTCATTTGTGGCCACCCTCTTCGGGGATTGAGGCGTCTGGTAATAGATAGATAGAAATTTATTCAGGATTCATGGACATCTTGCAGTTGAAGTCACGTGAAGTATATTAGGTTCCAAATCATCCCCTTTTTATACAATATCTGCATTCAGTCATCTGTTGCGTTTGTATGCAGATGACTGATCATAAAACAAGGGTTGCTAATACACTATCCCAAGTACAGGTATCATGAAGAGGCATGGTTCTGTATCTTTTTACCTTACAGGTTCTATGTATGAAGTGGTATAGAGACGGTACCTTTATCAGCTCGGCTCTTGACCAAACAGTGTCCGTTTGGAGTGTTGAAGATAGTAAGCTTAAGTTCACTCTCAGGTAAGTTCTTTTACCATATTTGTATGTATATAACTGAATTACTTTAACTTGTACTTGAGAGTAGGACTGACTTGCAAGACACACTATGCAAACTATTCTCAACTTCTTTCATTCTTTACCTTGGGAAGAACATTGGCAATTGGGATCATTGTAAAGTTGACTCTGAGAAGGATGTGTTCACCAAAACTCAGTCAGTACTTTGCTATTAGGCCCGGGACATACGGGTGCTTTATGGTCACCACGCAAGGACCACACACACTTGTCAAGCAGTAGTGACGCTGTAGTGGGGACGTTAAGGTGAAGAAAACCCACAATGGTAAACAAAAGATATATTATCATACAGTTTTGGCAACAACTGTCACCCTCTTCAATGGTGAATAGTCAAAAGACGACTCTTGTCGTTCTTGTGTGATGATCATAAAGCATCTGTGTATCCCTGGCCTTAGACAAAAAAGACACAATCACCTATCCCTGGAACCTAGTACTTGTTATCACTGCTTGATATGCATGACTCACAACTATTGGAACTGACAAGCAAATAAGTGTCAGGCACATTGATACAAAAGAAAGGTGTAGGAGATAACATTAACAGATATACATGTATATATAGTAGGCAACTACAGTACTGCATGTATGAATGCAATGGTGCCACACTCCTAGGTTGGTCACAGGTGGATAGTAAATAACTCCTGGCTGCAATAGGAAAGATAGTTTGACTCAAATATTAACATTAAAAATAGTACAGTATATTTTAGTAAATAGCTACTGCCCTGATTTTGTTTTATATTTATGAGTGTGTTATTAATAATAAATATTTTTTTCACAGAGGACCAACAGAGCCGGTCCATTTGATGAGTTTATATGGTGATGAACTTCTAACAGGGACTACAGCAAATCGTGTTGGTGTACACACTTCAGTGTCCCCCACTGCATCTTTCTCCTCGACACGACTGCGTTCAGACACATTTAGGGGTGTTCTCACAACTATGGCAGTACTTCCTCTCAATAGAATCCTCCTCCTTGGTGCTGATAATGGTACCATTAGGTTACTTTGCTGAGCTCATGGTACTTCAGGGATAATTTGAATATTTGTTTGGATGATTGTGATATGAAAATGTATAAACAAGAGAAATAAAAGTCCTATTTAATGTGAGCTGAGTGGGAAGGATTTCTCTCTTTCTTTCCCTCTCTATTCCTTTACAAGGAAAGGAGTAAAAGAAAGTGTGGAAGAAGGGAAAAGGATACCAGTCATTCACTGACACCTAGTTTCCTTTTGGAAATTGTCCAACATGAGTTGATAATAGTTGAAAAGCTTACACATTTCTGTAATCATATACTGTACTGCAGTTTTCCCCTTCCTGCTCAGTGGGAATTGCCTGTAGTGTTACAGGTAGTTTCATAAGTTTTGATGCTATTTCAGCCTCAAGTTTAAAATATTTTACCTCGAACTGTTCCCCATTCCTTACTGATGTGAGGAGCAAGGATGAGAGGGAGTACTAGTGTATCTACTGGAATGACTGTAATATACTGTACAGTCCCTTACTTCTAAAACTTATACCCATCACCAAAGAGTAGAATAATGTAATAGCTTTGCTCTATAGCCAGGCTATCATTTATAAAGTACACTATTGTATGTATAAAATTATTATTATACTGTTCAGTATATACAATGAATTGTTAGCCAGTATTTGAACTGTGCATTATAGATGATATTTATACATTGGTGATATAAACTGGAAAGTGTATCATAACTAAATATTGTATTGAAGTATGACAATTTTACAATACTCCTGTATTCTGATACAGAAATATGTTATATTTACAGAATTGTAATACAAAATGTACAAAGATTACAAAATTAATTTTCAGCATAGTCTGATCCACACAGCTTAAGCATTCCTGAAGGTTTTGGGCAACTGTATTTTGAAGGGCTACTTGAGAAATGTTACTGCTGCCTTGTACGTGTATTTTAGTTGTTATTCACCATTTCTAACATAGTGATCTCTCAGTTCATTCATTGCCTCAAAGGCAATCAGAAAATCATTTATGGCAAGGGTTGATGACTGATACCATTCTCTCTCTGCTATCTGTTTTATGTTATATATACTACTTCCCTTTCTCCGTTTTTTCCATATTATGGCATCTGAGGAGAATAGAGATGTTTGGGATCTGTTTACCAACCTCTGACTCCTTGTTTATCATCACCATCTTCAATACCTAATTTCCCGTTTTTCAAGGGGTGGGGAGGCTCTAGTGCCAGTGCAGGACCCTCAACAGGCAAAGGGCCAGTTCTAAGGCTATGTGAACCTTGAGTGGGATAATTGTTAGAGAGCAGGGTCCCCAACCCTTACTCCCCCAATGTATAATAGGAGTTACAAGTTTGACTATCATCATAAAAATGGAGGTCGATGGGGATGCCACTTCCCTATGCCATTTACTTGTTCCCTTCAGGCACTCCCCCCTCACTCCCCAGGAGGTTACCACAGCAGAAGAATAATAAACCCTCCCTATTTCAATACTCTCCCCATGTTCAATCAACCCTTCCCCCTCCACACATGTTCCTCTTACTCATGTATTCTTCCACTGTGATTATCCATATGGTGGTTACCCGTTCTCACCCGACCTGTTAGTCTCACTCTCATACACCTTTGTAAACTCCTCATCTTGCACACACACACACACACACTTACTTCTGTCCTTTAATCCCCCATGATGATATTGATTGATTTCCCTAACAACTCGGGCAAGTATGTGAACTAACAAATGATGAACTCTTAAACAGCAGGTGTCAACTATACTGTTCATACTGTACTGTCTTTCTAACACAGCGAATGTAAATCTTGAGACAATATTAAGTGGAAGAGAATGAAGGTTCAAAGAGTAAGTAAATAGGTAACATGTTATGCAGCAATAAAACCTTCCTCCCTCTTTTAGGCTATATGGGATCTAAATGTGTGTAATGTATGCAATTTTGACTTTACACCTTTTACTAAAGTGAGATCACTGTGCTAAAAATTTGAAAATATTACAAGCACTTTGTTATAATTGATTCAGTCTTTGTTTTTGATGTTTTAGAAGGTTTACTAGATAATACACATAACTATTACAGTGTATATTCCTTTAATAATTTTTGTTGCTGTACAACTGACCAAATAGGCCACATCAGGCAATGAGAAAATCTTGCTGTCACACACTTATTTTTTATATGTTATATTTTTTAAACCAATCAAATTTTCTCATTCATATATCATCAGATCTATGGCCTAATCTAAATGTTTAATTATGACTTCTGTGAATAATTGGCTGCTGCACCACAGTTGGATATTAAACATATTTTATTATTAATTGTAATTTCTTATCATTAATTCAGTACTGTAGTTTAATTTATATTATAAACCTTACAATAATTGTGCCTAATAACACATTAATAGCTCCAATCTCATTGGTGGCATGCAGATGAAGGTAATAAAGCACCACATTTTTCTCATGAGACTGCCTGTGGTTGCGCCCGGCATGGTATTTATACTCCTTAAGTGAAACCCGGTCTGAATCCAAGAATGCAAGAAGGAGACCCGGCTTTTCGATGTTGGAGATTCGTTGAGTGCCGGTGTAGCAACAAGAGGCGAGCAGGATTGTAACACCTCCCCCCTGACCATAAATAGAAGACGCCTCTATAAGGATGTAACTGATGGAAATGTCGAAAGATAGGAGCCATGGGACTACTTTGCCAATTTATAGAGTGAGAGATTACTGATTGCTCTTCCTTTCACATCCCTCCCCTCCCCCTTCCACTATTTCTCCCCCAAGTCCCAATCCCATTAGATGAAAGGACCTCCAACTATACCAACAAGAAAAGAAAAACCAGCCCGGACCATTAATTAATTGCAGGAGTGACAGTTGGGTGATTTTAACCATTGTATATACTATACTGTATAGAGTTTTAGAGTTGACATTGAAGCATCATTATTGGGTAATAGTCTAGTATTATTGCCAGTGGAATAGGCTTACCAATTTTTTTAATATGTAGTTCAATATTTTTAATATGAAGTTCAGTTTTTTTTAATATGAAATTCAGTTTTTTAATATGAAAGTCAGTTTTTTTTTTATTTGAAGTTCATCTTTTTTAATTTGAAGTTGAAAAGGTGTAGTTCAAATATGGCGAAAATGAAGTGTTTATGGAGATTGTGTTTGGGGGGGCGCACGGGGCGCGGGGGAGGGGGTCGTATCTCCCAAAACATTAAAATGCGACGGCCTTGAACAATAAATGTATTAAAAAAAACACTATAAAACATTGCAATCTGCAAGCCTTCAGTCCAAACCAGATTATGATTTAATTATATCAAAATATCTTTTCACTTCGAAAAATTGTTGAAACACAGCGCTTGTTATTAAATTGATGTTAGTTCATATAACTACTGCTGGGCTATACATTATTTTTCCGGTGGTGGGCGGGTTCTCTGTAGGAGGCGAGCGAGTCCCTTCAACGTTGTCAAGGAAATCCAGAGTGCTGCCTAATTTGGGAATTTACCCCAGACCAAGGGAATTCAGGGTGGATTGGGAAATTCATATTTCTCCCTCAGTTTAAGGGAAATTTTTACACGGTGCATGATCTCGAATTTCGTTGACTGTTCCCCATATTTTAATTATTCTGCTGAATTCAATAAATTTGAGTTCAGTAATTTATTCTTAGTGAACGTTTTATGGAGAATGAAAAGAAATCAGTTACAAGATGTACGATATACGTTAGGTATAGAAATGACACTATTTCAGAACACCTATAGCCTATATATAATTTGATTTACAGTCGTGATCAATAATAATTAATCATCCACATATAGGTAACCAAAATGAATTGCTGTCCAATGTTTTCATAATAATATGATGTTATTGTTTTGATTAGTGAGTAGCTGATTGAAAGATGGTAGCCTACAGTACGTCAGTGGTGGACTAGCTTAGGCTATAAGTTTCAATTCATATATGGATAAGTCAGGATAACTCAAAAACAGATTGTTAACAAACGTATTCACTTTCCCAAATGATGTTATTGTTTTGAATTTTGAGTATCTACTTGTAGCAACTTAGAAGATATGATGGTACGCATTGAAAAGTTCCACAGCTAATTAAAGAACAGAGGGAAACTTTAAAACTTGTATACATGAGTCACCTCCAATGTAGATTATTATTATTTACCACGACTGTACTGTAGCCTACTTGAGAATACTGACACAGAAAGAAAGATTTTGGTAAAGAGGATATAATTATGAAAAGAGAGAAGATCTCTATATGTAGTGTAAATTGTTTTGCTGTCATCGTTCATTTCATGTGTTACAGGCCTTTGCATTCAACTTACTGCAGGTACTATAACATTCACACCTGCGTATATATTATGGTGTCCTTCAAAGTAAACAAAAAGAGTTGGGGAGAAGGAGGTCATGAGTGCTTCGCTTCGTTCGGGATTCGAATATCTGGGTGGCTCAACATTGGCAACGCCCAGTGGTCAAAGCGGGAGTGGAGCCAACTGTACATACATCTAGAGAAGCATGGTGGTGGAGAGAAAGATGTAAGGAATACACTGGAAAGGAAAAAGGAAACAAAGAAACAGTGGGAGCAAAGCGGATCAAGGGATGATGAAATGGGGTACAACAGAAGTGCAAAGAAGACTGCACGTAATACATGATAGCAACGACAGGGGAGAAACGCGGGAGTGGAGCCAACTGTACATGTGGTGAGGATGAATGTACAGTTGCCAAAAAAGGTATTGCGACAACTATTGATACAACATTAAATATATTAATGTCCATAGTTGTTTGTAGGGATTATAAGTATGTATTACAGAAGGATACCCGGTATGTATATTTCCTTCTGTTATACATGCTTATAGTTCGTACAAATAGTTTTGGACACTACTATGGCTAAAGTTCTATCAATAGTTGTCGCAATACCTTTTTTGGCAACTGTACATGTACAGTCGGCAGCACAAGTTCGCTTCATTTCCACCTGCGTATAGGCTATGTCTTAGCTATAGTGATGTTGTAATATAATTTTAATGCATAAATGACAGATATATTTCTCATATTGTAGATTACGTATGATGTTGGAATAAAAACTGGTTCAGAATGAAACTATCTGGTCATATTAGCAATATTAAGTACATGAGATGGAAGCGAATCTATGCTGCCTACTGTAAAGTCAAGGTCTAATGTACTGCAACCTGGTGAATAAAAGCGAGCTATTTGAGTTAATTTTATGAACCAAAATTGCACATACCATAGCTATAGCTTCGGATCATTTTTCGAATCCATCTCATTGGAAGGTGTTGCAGTACATTAGACCATGACTTTACATGTGTACAGTACATGTATATAGGAAAACCCAAGCCTACTTCTCACATTAATTTACTCACACGGGCTTGCACTTTAAATTGTTCCATCTCACAACTCACCCTTTTTATAACTCATGTAATGTACACTGTACAGTTGCGAACCAAAGTTTCGTTATCCCCTTGGCTGACAGGAAGGCGAAGACAGTGTTAAAGATATGCTGAACGATCGGACAAACCAGTTTGTCCGATCGTTCAGAATATATTTACCACTGTCTTCACTTTCCTGGCAGCCAAAGGGGTAACGAAACTTTGGTTCGCGACTGTACAATGTACGTACTGTACATCCATGGCTGATAGTGTTGGAACAGGGTCCCAAAGGAGTGTTGGAGAGCACCTGCTGTGAACAGAGTTCGAACAAGTGAATTTTCCAAACCAACGTTCGGGGGAGCACCCGAAGCCCTTGTCTCAACACTGGGCATTTGGGTCCCCTCACTTGTTTGGTTTAGCGCTTTAGCCCACTGTTTTTTGGCCCATCAGCCGAGATAGATATAATATAGGAGTCTAGAGAGAAGAGTGTAAAGTCATGGTCTAATGTACTGCAACACCTTCCAATGAGATGGCTTCGAAAAATGATCCGAAACTATAGCTGTTGGTGTGCAATTTTGGTTCATAAAATTAACTCGAATAGCTCGCTTTTATTCACCAGGTTGCAGTACATTAGACCATGAATTTACCACACAATACAACACGTACCCTGTATAGACATACCCAATAAACCCAGTGTAATTTCTTGTGATTTTGGTGCACACCCAGGTAGTAACAACCATACAGACGTTATAATAATCATTATAATCATAAGAGCATGACACACAGTATTTCCAATTGTTTTGCTTAGCTAATACTATTACCATATGCTTCCATTAGACAACTTAAAATATTCGGAAGTATTAATTTCTTAATCATTGTAGCCTATATATGGAGAATTTTTCAAATTAGTAAAAAGTATCAAAAATATCCACACAATTCCATTTTGTATCATTTTGCTAAAAATCAGCGAAAGGCGTAGGAAAGTACTGCATCATCAAAATGTATCAACATAATGATACTTTCGCATCCCAACTCCCCCCTAACGGGAACTGCCTTGACGTGGTGGTGGTGGGGGGCTTGTGTGTCTCTGAGACCTGGCGACCTAGACTAGAGGGGGTTCCGGCCCCTGCTCTGCCCTGATTTCGGGGAGAGAAGGCTTCCCATGCTAGGAAGGTCGCCACTCGCCAGTGAGAGACCCATGCATTACCCCGTAGGGGGTATTGCTTGTAGTAATGTGGGCAATACTTTAAGGGTTTTGGTGCCCCTTCGGCCCTAGCCACTAACTTTCAGTTCTTCAACTGTTCCTCTTTGCTTTTTATTTCCTTCCTGCTTGCTGTCACACCTCTCTATCACCTTTTTCTGACGCTATAGGACCTCGATGTTGCGGCGCCTAATATCCATAAATCAATCGTATCCCAACTGGGAACCCAGAGCACTGCCTGGGACTCTGGGATTCTGGGACAGCCTGCTGGAATTCTGAGCTGGTCAGATATATAATAATTATCTAATAGTCACACATTCAAATCTAAGCAGAAATAGTAATTTTGCCATATGCACCAATATTGTATGCATAAGGTAGAACAGGGAAAGTACACTAAAATACTCTTCAGTGTATTTAATATCCGTTTATTCCATGGTGATAATTGGAAAGATATTACAGACTTTAGTCATTTATTATTAACCTAGAGCGCAACATTCATCTTTTCCACCCTTGTTGTTGAGATGGTCATGTATTGTTACGCTTTAATATCGAACCTGTCCCACCAAAGACACCTACTTCAATAAATACTTATTTCTTATAGATAAAATATAAGATATAAGTCTATAATATACTTTGGAAAAATATTACAACATGAGAATAAGCAACAACATTATAGGATTAAATTTAAAAATGGACTAGTTTCAAGCGCGGTGTTGATGTAGATCGTAGAACACCCATGGCAAAATCAATAGACACTTAAACTTGATATAGAATGTGAGAGCCTGAACCTGTGTAAAAGAAAAGAATATAAAAATATGTAGAGTAAGATGATTGGATTGTATATACTTTCAACATTATTTAGACTTGAACTCTAAATAAGGTGTTCAATACTATAGTTTAAAAGGCATTCAGTTCACATGTAGCCGTGTCGGCTTGTTGTTGGTGAATACTATTCATTTATACGTCCGATATGGATTTTTTAATTGAAAATTTAAAATATATCTTAAAACTATGGATTTTTGCACTTTGTTAAGGCACCCAAGACATTTTGAAGGTAAGAAAGTAGTGTGGTGAGTTAGTGAAGAGGAAAATATCATTTGTTTACATCTGGTGGGAGGCCAACCCGCCACCAACAACCCAACATTCATTGTCACCATTTTCAACTTTATTCACAAAATCTTGTAAGGTACCTCACTAGCTTTTTATGGTAGCATTTCAAGATTATATTTAAAACTGGGAGTTGAAGGGTGAGAAATATTGCTTTGCTGACTTGGGATATCTCTCATTCATGGTCTTGTTTTTATAGCCAAAGTTAACCGTAAGAATATTATGGAATAATATTGAGAAAACTATTAAGTATATTGGACTTATTCCAGGCTGCTCCTGATGTAGACTCAACCCTCTGGGAACATAGTGACTTTCCTTATTACAAACTTGGCAATAGTTTCTTCTGTTATAAATTCATTTTAAGACCTCCAATATACATATTTGGACCTTGTACAAGAGGAATTCACATGGGGCAATACTCGGCTGGTTTTGCTCTCTGCTAGCAAGATTTTTCCAGCCGCTAGCAAAGTTTGATGATAGAGGCTGAAATTGCTAGTTAGTTAACCAGGTTGCGAAGACCGACCTGTTGGTGTTTTTCAGCCAAGTGGCGGCAATAACTGAGTTTGGTGTTTCCTTTATCCCAGTTCTTCGGCAAACCTCTTTCTTGTCCTTCTCTTTATATTCTTTATCCTACCTTCTCTGTATTTTCCCTTTCCCTCATGTCCTTCCATCCTCATCATTTTCCCATTATTATTATTATTATTAATAGTAGTAGTAGTAGTAGTAGTATTTTTTTCCATCTATCATTATTGTCACTGGGTCTTTCTTATTTCTCCCTAGTGCTTCATCCTTTCTTCTCCGAGTCGACCAATTGTGTATAAAGCGACAACCAATGATGTGTCCACAAACGTTTCTTCTCTTTCATAGCCAAAATAACGGCAACAGTTAATAAGGCTTCCTCGTTGGTCGAGGTATCCATCTTCAATCTTGTTTGTTTGCACGGCCTCGCTACCGGCTAGTCTGCCAGCTCACCTGCTGATTACACCCGCTCGTGTGTAGGCTTTTGTTGAAAATTGCTGCAAGCTACGACTAGACAGGGCTGGCTGGAAACTAGTGGGTAGCAAAACCAGCTGCGTATTATATACCCCTTGTGAAGCCGCCTTTACAGTAAATATGCATGTTGAATGGCTACTGGGTATCCCTATCTTATTTAGTTCTGTATGAGAGCTCAACCTGGACTAAAGATATACCGGTAGTATTAACACAGGATATTAATTTTGTTACCTTTCCAATGGGTGATATACAAGCTCCTTTCCATAGGCCTAATGTCTTTTTGACTCGAGGTTTTCATAATACAATGTTGTATAGTGTGTTTAATAATGATCACATCCATCATTAATAAGTGTTTTTTGGAGATCTCTCCCCCCTCTCCCCACTTAATCTCCAAAAACACTTATTTTCGCCAAATATGAACTACAGATTCTTCTGAAAATCACGACACCACATTGAATAGAATTAGATAGACGTCACCTGACCTAATCTAACCTAATCAGAACCACGGCAGACTACTGGGGGCTAACGTTAGCAGTCTACCGGGACGGTGTAAGCATTTGGTGACCATTTTGAATTGGTATTATATGTACCTTATTATTCGAGAGCTGTGGTCCGTTTATTGACGTCGGTTATACTCCGAAGATACGTTACAAGTCTAAACTGGCTTCATTATTCTCAATACAGCATGAGAGCCTTGATATTTGATACTACGATTATAAACTGTTAGGTAGATACGGGAGTAATGGAAGTGTGTTAATGGTATAAACACTTGACACATGTAATATAAAAGTATTCACATTGGCTTTATTTAATAAAGAGCATTCTGGTTCATGATTCTTATTCAGTTATTGTGTAAGTATTTTTCAGCTTATAGTGCTTGATGATAACCATTGAATACTATACGAATAACGTATACAATAATGTTAACTCAGTTGTTTTTGTGTTACATCATAATATTAAAAAGTTAATCTTATTTTTTTATCTATCTATCTATTGCCCGACGCCTCAATCCCCGAAGGGGTGGCCACAAATGAATCGACTCCATGAACCCCTGTTCCCCGTTAACTGGCGTCCTTCCTCCCACCCAATGCCACTCTCACTCATATATACCTCTCAACCCCATCCCTCCACCTCATTCTAGGTCTACCCCTTCCTCTCTGTCCATCCACCTCACTCTCGTACACCTTCTTAACCAACCTCTCACCTCCCACGCTCCACATGACCAAACCACCTCAAGGTGTTTCTCTTCACACTCTAGTACGTCCACATCCACACCACATCGCTCACGTACCTCTTCATTCATCAGTCTATCTCTCCATGTTTCTCCACATGCACTTCTTAGGTAACTCATTTCCACCCCTCTAACTCTTGATTTATATCTCTCCGTCATGGTCCACGTCGTTTCACTCCCGTACGTCAGTGTCGGGATTACCACACTATCATGTAACGTCTTCTTCACTTCCATACTCATGGCCCTATTCCTTGTCACTGCTTTCAGTGTTCCTACAACCCTCTTCCCCTGTCGGTACTGTATATAAATACCGGTAATTGATAACCGGGTGTATTTTCGTACTTTTATTAAAGTTTCCACTCATTTTTCACCTTCCCAAGAATAATTTCTCACCTCTCTTGTATAGGCACCCCCCTACCCTCCCCAAATCCCTCCTTTCTTCTCCCTCCCACCAGTGAATGGTTCCAGAGAGCAGAGCTCACAACGAGATTTTCGAAGTTAATATCTCGGCCAACGTTGACCAGCTGTACATATACAGTATATACAGTATCAAGATTTTTTTTTACAGAAAAAAATTGATGGTATTGATTATGGACAAGCGCTTGAATAATACCCTCCAATGATAAGTATCTTGGATCGATCTCATGTCTTATCTATATCATTAGTCTTGTTACTCATTACCCTATGTGGTAAATATATTGGTCGTTTTGAGGCTAAAAATTGTGCCATCCTTTCTCTATCTATATATCTAAATGAAGAGACTCGGTTTGTCTGTCATGCTATACAAATTGTCATGTGACCACCTACAGTACCAGGAATTCACACACGGAAAGTGGACGTACATGAGAGGGGACAGAGGACATTATCGTCACAAAAAACACCCCACTAATTACTTAATTACACATACTTCACTTATTATCGTATGCCTGGCAACCCACTCGGTTTGTTTACATTCCACACTGCCACTGCTGGGAAGGGAAAGATATTGTACCATTCTTTTACCTTAAGGGCATAGTTAACTTTCGTGTGTAGCACGGGCTTCTGTAGCAACGGTCCATGTTCGAATAGATAAGGTCAGGTTGGTTTGTCTGGCAACAAGAAATCATTACATTACTCATTTCAATATAAAATATTGATTTATTAATACCATTACAGGCCAACAGGAAAACTTATACCCGGTACTAAAATTTGCAGGCGGAGATCTGGTAAAGAATTACCATGATAATAACTGAAGGACATTATACATATTTCTCATGGTAAATATAGACATTGAATAAAATTTAGTTGACCCACAAGAATAGAAGCTGTGTACTAATTTCCTCTTTATTTTTATTGGTAGTTATGTTTACATTTAAAAATAATTTCTCAGTAATGTGAACTTTAAGCCTGTTATCCTGGAGTGTGTTTATTATGCTGGATATTCAAAACACAAGGAGTACTGGTGCAAAAATTTAATACAATACAGTACGGCCTATACAGTATTTCCAGAATCATCATCATCATCATATTTCCAGAATACGTATACTGTACTTGCCATCTGATGGTTGCAGACATATTTTTGGCGGCACATATACTTGCCACCCGAAGTGAAAGGGTTAGAGTTTACAATGTAATAAATAACTTATATATTGTATTGTCCTTGTTTGTAGCTGTCAAGAAACTTACTGTAAACAATAAAGAATTTTCCATACCATCACAATGACGTGGTAAATCTGTCATGTTTGTGTTATATCGTTGATGTACAGAATAGCCTAAGTTAGTACATATACTGCATTACTGCTTACAGTCCCCGCCTTACCCTGCCTTCGTACACCACTCCCAAGCCCCAACCCCTCCATCACCTTTCCCCTGACTCGAACTGTACTGGCATGTGTTTTGGATACGAGAGTCAAAACTGGCAGTTCACACCTTGTAAGGTATACACATTGACAACACTGGAGTGATTATCCTGGAAGTAGAGGTGGCTGTACATGCAGAAATTCTAGTCTTGTTATTTACTGGTACAGGGGCCGGATATTCAAAGCGCGCAAAGGCGCCTTTTTTGTTCCGAAAGCGCCTTTCAATCGTGGATTTTCCCAACCGTCGCATACTCAAAACCTTCCCTGGGTGCAGCCATATTGGAAACAACTGCTATTAGCGCCTTTGAGCAACGGCTTTTTGATTTATAAAAACAACAATATGTGAGCAGTGAATGATAGCTCTTCACTCCTAATTAGATGTAATACTGCCATATAGTAATGGTTGCCATAGAATATAAATAATGAGTAGCAAGTTATGATAGTATAAAAAAATTAATTTTATGTGGACTCGTGGAAGTATATATGGTAGGTGATAACCAATTCTTATAGCTTCCCACTTGTTGCAGTTCATGGCATGACGGTCATGTAACTAATTTAACTTCATGCCTATTTGAACTGTGTGTATTTTTATATAATACCGGACATATATGTATATATGTTTGATCCTGCCCCCTTTACAGTAAATCTTCGCCACCCCTGTATATTATATCTTATGTAATAACCAACTCTTGTAAGGATTTGTGCTCGTGATTGTGGCTTCGTGAAAATTTTATGTATATTATAGCTAAAATAAAGTAATAATGGCTATATCAGTGAACCATTAAAAATAATTAGGCTAACGGTATGTAACCGATAATTATGTAGTGTAAAATATAAAAAACATTTGATTCTTGCTGAATCAGTTACTGTCACAGACCTTTTATTTATATATGATCCGACACTGGACATAGGCTTCATGAAGCCCGTTACCATGGCCCAGGTCAACTGCTACGCACACACACATGTCACGACTTCCGAACTGGTACCCAGCCACAGAGGGAGGGAAGTGAGGGTAATTCCCAAATTCTGCAGTCGTTATGGTACAAGTGAGGGTGTTTTTACGACGTTCGGTGGCCTTATACTGTAGTTAGTGCCTAACCAAACAATAATGCCAACAAAGATAGGTTAGGTCTACAGTACATTGGTAATGACGATTTTGATCTTGTTACACTAAATAGTTTATTCATAAGTATATATATTAGTTACACAATTATATCATATGGGGCAAATTAATGCAGCCATTAATACCCTATTATGGCTATAGCCTATACGATTTATAAAAAAAAAAAAAAAAAAAATTGGCCATCTCCATGTAGTCTAACATATAGATTTTTTTTTTCGTGTGTATCATAACTCGATAACTACTTTATTTCATATGAAAACCTTAGATACTTAATTAATAATATAACTAAAATTAATGATAATCATCAAATTTATTAAGATGCTGAAATGTGATAAATTTTCCTAGTTAATTATATACTGTATATTGTCTATAAATTTTAATGTTATGTCATTTGTCTCTTCATTAAATTTTTGTTTATTATTAATCTCTGTTATACTGTACACTCAGACCGCTTTTTGAATTACTAGATTATGATTAGTTTACATTTCCTAAGCACACTTCAATAGGTATGCTGTGATTGGCTGGAGTATCAAAAGGCTCATTTTGAGGATTTGGTGCAAAATTGCCGAAAGGCACACCAAAGGCGCAATTGAAATTCGACCTGCCGAATCAAAAGGCGCGTTTTGAGTATCCCACCCCAGGACTGAGCCATACTTGTGGGTTGTTTTTTTCCATGTTCTCTCCTAACTGGTGGTACTGTCTGTACATATGAAGGATCCTTCCCTCCTACTTTTCCCATTTCTTTTAACTGGTACCCTGCATTGACATTCAAAATGTGTTTATTGTGGCATCATATATAAAGTTTCCCAATGTTGTATATTAACAAATTATTTATATTTAGATTGAAGTATGGAGAAACCACATGGGGGCAGTTGCAAGGATGACTCCCCTGACAGCAAGAGTGAGAAAGGAACAACCAGCGGGGGTGAATTGTCCTCATGTGGTTCTTCGTCAGGTAGGTGATTGGGCTGCTGTTTATGTATTGGTATGACTTGAAATGAATTAATTATTATATGTACAGTAGTAACACAACTTACATATGTACATAGTTTATACTTGGAATAAAGTGGCATTAGTACTAATGAGAGTGTACTGGTAGCTGTCAATTTAGGGTATACACTTTCACATGCACAGAAAGATGGTAACATATTACTGGTATTAAGAATGCATCAAGGATACTTACCACAGTTGAACAACACCATGGATATTAGTATTAGTTAACAATGAGGGTAGGCTAAGCTTTATTATAAGCAATTCAATATTCTTATAGTTAGTAAAATTTAGTTTTATTCGTGTATTTTTTACAGGTGGTGCATCCACAAATGGTGAAGGAGGAGAAGCTGGGGAGAAAATGGAGGTAGAGGACACACTTCTCCTGTCCTCTTTGGCATCCCTTCCAGCTAGCTCATCTATAACTATCACCAAGGCATCTGTGGCCCAGCAGAAGTCTTCTCATTGCTCCTCCTCTTGTTCCTTGTCCTCCTCCTCACCACCTTCAACCAGCACCTCTGGGCCAGCCACCACCAGAGCAGGTAGTGAAGCATCAGGCCGGGGTGTGCTGGGACCAGACATGATGCCTACCATACCTCTGGTACCAGTTCAGGTGCCAGGCGGCCGTGGTAGTACTGTTACACTGCCCAAGGTACGTGGCCGGCCAAAGGGCATGCCACTTAGCCCTTCCAGAGGAGGAAGTGGTTTTCAAGTGAGAAGAAGCATGAAGATCAAGCGACTAGGAATGTAAGTATAAAAGAAAATATTTTTTCAATTGAAACTTTCGACAAGACCATGTGCTTTTCATATCAAATAACAGCTTCTTTTCTATATCTACAGATATAGATATTTCCTATACAGGTATAGATATTTCCTTACCACAGCATGTGGAAGAAGGCATAAGTCATCCTTACTCTATAATTCAATACCGGTAATTGACCAAACTTAATAACAGTACTAAAAAGATTTAGCCTAAATCACCCACCATTCTATTCAAATCCATTGTGAAATGGCAGGTTTTAGATAGCTTCAGTAAGGATAATGTAACTAATTGCAGACTTTTGACACATTCCCCAAGCATGCTTTCGTTAGCATAATTATAAACACAGCAGTGTCCTTTCCTTGAAGAGAAAATAAGCACGAAAGTGGGACAAAATTATATGAACTTTTCACCTATATATGCATCTTCAGAATACAAAGCAGAACATGTACAGTTGGACACAGGAATTTGTGATACAGCTGAGGTGGTAAATGCTTTGCTCCTCCCAGTATCCAATTCCTTAATGACCAAAAGATTTACCAGGGGCAGAAACCATGATTTGGGATATTGACGATAAGCAAATACCGGACAAAAGTCACTGGTTATAAGAGAGAGACAAGCATCTTCCACCTAGGCTGTACTATGAATACCTGTGTCCAACTGTACATCAAAGGAATTTAAACTGTACTGTAGTGGATTGAGAGATCGAATGGACATGGTGTAACGTAAATCCTGTATTAGCCATACATAATCAATTTTTGCTAACTTTACGGCATACAATGGCACTTTATTTTAAAATTTAATGGTGTATGGGTAAAAAGTGTATTATGTTATAAGGATATTATAGAAGCATTAAGTTAAGACTGGGAGTAAATATATTATGCATCACAAATTTTGCCAAACAAAACCTACATTTTTGGGAGAGGATATACAATCATGGTCAATAATAATAAACTACATATAGGTAACTTACACAAGTTATTGTCTAATGTTTACATGTTCCCATATGAAGTTATTGTTTTGAATAGTAAGTACCTGATTGAAGTAAATTAGAAGATGCTGCTCAACCCATTTATTGAAAAGCTTCCCTGAACGAACAGAGGGAAACTACCTGTACATGAATCACCCCAATGTTGATGATTATTATTGACCACAATTGTACATGTCACAGAATATTTTATTTTGAATATACTGTATAAGATTCAAAACGAGTATTGATACTTATCAGGCGTGGTCGTGGTGGGCGTCGTCTGACTCACAGTATGTCTCTGGAGGAGCGGGGTGGAGCTGGGGCAGAGGACTCACCACTTCCCTTGGATGATGAGGCTTATGCTCAAGATGACATGTGTATTGCCCCATCTTACCAAGACAGATGGTATGTTGCTGAGAGTGAATGAAAGTGGATGGATAAATAAATAATGTACTGTACCATATTTATTCAGTGTATGTATTCTGCCTTTCAAGTTTGTTGTTATATGTGCAAATTCTTTATATTCTAGTTGAATGTTCACACAAAAATAATTGTATCCTATGCAAAGGTGAGCCATGATGGTGCAGGCATCCCTTGTTGTATACCAGGGATTTATTTTTTTTATATGGGATGTAAAGCTGGATTTACTATGACAGTTCTTGAAATGGCCCCCTTCATCAAGGGTAACTGAAGCTACATTGTTTTGATTTAATGTATTGTATAGGTAAAACTGAAACTTGTCTCTTTCTGATTTCTCTTTCCCTACCAGGTCTTGAACTCATTGAAGGTAAAGAAGGGCTGGATGATACTCATTACAATGTCGAGCATTTTAGGGTGGATGGATTGAAACATTTAGCCAAGCATAGATGTACAGATGAATAGAGGGACAGCCATAAGCACTGCATATACAGTATTACAAGTAAGGTATATAGATACTTAGGTTTAAATAAATATGTTTCTCTTCTCATATAGGCCTGGTCGTGTGTGTGCTCTGTGCTGTCTTGGTGAACAGAGTCAGTTGGGCCAGGGGGACTTAGTACGGCACCACCCTACCCCGGGCTACACACTTCCTGAGAAAATAGTCCCCTTACCTGAGGACAATGATGGAAATAGCAATCCTCTACAGCAACATGAGTCACCAGTAACCAAGAAGCTCAAAATTGGACATGCAGGACTTAAGTAAGTCTTAAGATGTGTATTATGAGTACTGTTTACCAATCAGGTATTTTATCTACTTCTACTTTATCTACATTTTGCTCAGCTGAACTTCAAAGACTCGACATTCTAAACCATATTGCATTATACTTTGTTGCTATCTCGTTTCTTCTACCTGAATGTGTGCCCAATGGATTACAGGCAACTTGGTATATTGGCAAAGAATACTCTCTTTTCCCTCCTAATTTCAACCATGTGTTAATTGCAGAGAAAAGGGCAAGTCCCCCAGGAAACAGGTTGGGGAAGCATTACCTGAACCTGTTGATGAAATATCTCTTGTGGGCCACATTGAGCAGCCCAGTATATCCACCTTGTTTGAGACCTCAGGTGAGTAGTATGACCTTGAGTGAAGTGATGTAGGGAAATTATTTTTAAAGCTAACTTTTAAAGTGACATTCCAAAAAGTATTTCTAGCTAAAAACAGCATATCTTCTGTATGGAAAAAATACTTTCAAGTGTTGCATCATTGTAGAATTTGGAAAGTTGCTCTCATTGGCTTTGATTGCTCTCATCCCTCACTTCGTACAATAAACAAAAAGTCATTTTGGGTATTATACCCATCCTTATCCTTTAATGAAAATTTGTACCTATGTTGAATTTACCATACAGTGTATCTTTATTTTACATCATGAGTGACATGCTCTGATATTTCCTGTCCAGGAAATATGACTTTTTATTTTCTGAAAAGAATCCCAACTGAGTTGGTTTGGACATGTAGAGAGGATGCAAGGTGAAGAGTTTGTAAAGAAGGTGTATGGAAGTGAAGTTGTGGCACCTGGTGTGAGAGGCAGACCACCAGTTAGATGGCAGAACAGAGTGGAAGAGTATGTAAAGGAGAGAAACATGAGGGGCAGAGGGGGGGCTTGACTTAGTAAGGAGGGTGTGTTAGAACAGGGAAAACTGGAGACTCTTCTGCCGTGGTCATCCCTTTGGGGGGAGTTCCCGGAGGGAACGAGGTGTCGGAACTATAGATAGATAGAATCTCAAATTAATTTACAAGGAACAGTTTCTTTCATAACTTTTATACAGTAGAAGTCCTGTCTTTTGGTACTTTTGGGACCAAGTAGGTGCCGAAACATTGGATAAGAGTCTAGCATGTGATTATTTGTAACAATAAGCAATGAATAATTAATACACAATGATTTTTTTTTTTTTTTTTTTTTTTTTTTTTTTTTTTTGAAATACAAAAATCAAGGCGTATTTATGATGTGTATATGATCCGTGGCTGGGTGTGTTTCTTCATTACAAAAGAAAGATTTCCACTTGTTGAAGCCATTTTTCAGTAATAAATGTTTGTAATAATAGAGATAGGCCAAGACAAAGCTCACCACAAGTTCATGCTTTCGAAAGGGACGCTCAATCACAAGGGCTGAATACGGGATAAACTTGTTGTCTCGTACGCACTAATCTTACCCTCTCACACAAGAGCCCGTGTAGCTAGCCACTACACAAGATGGAAAATGTGCCAAAATGTCGAATAATTATCACAATGGGACTTTAATGGACAAAAAGGGGTTAATCTTGTAACTGGAAAATTGATATGATCTAGTGGATAAATTGGAATTAATACTGTACATACACAATACAGTACAGTAATTCTAATCTCATGTTAGAAGTAAGGACAATGTCCATTGAAAGGCTGTTCACTCTAAAGGGGTTAGGCTTAAGCGTGAGGGTAGGGAGGGGCTGACGGTAATATTGTTAAGTTTTCTCCAATAGTTCTTGAGTTTGTACTTGTACAGTACACACGCATTTTCTAAGTTGGTATTAAATATTTTTAGAATAAATATCAGCTGGCTGACTGAACAACTAACCGTTACTGACGCCGTGAACCCATGCAATTTTCAAGTAACAAACTTTCTGTCTGATGTGTAACAATTGTCCGTTAAATCGAGGGTCGAGGGTATTTTTAAAAAGTGCCATAAAATCGGATGTGCCAAAACATTGGATGCTGAAAGACTGGGCTTTTACTGCATTGTCATAATTTTTGTCTGCATATTGTTGTCTTCATAACGTGAATAATTATTTTGAAGGTCTGGTTAGTTTACACCAGTTTTTTTTATATTTTGTATTTGCTTCCCCATATTAATTGCTTATTGTCCATCAGTAACTACATTTTTGCATTGCCTGTCATCCCTTAGATTAATATGATTATGTGTTGCTCCTCAGGTCACTGTTATGTACACTACATGTGTGCAGTGTGGTCAGGAAGTACAGAGGTTACATCAGAAGAAACCCTGAGCTATGTTGACCATGCTGTTGTCACTGGAGCTACACAACGCTGCCCACAGTGTGAAAAGTTTGGTGCTACTGTTCCATGCAAGGTATTTACTTTTAGATTAATAATTTTGTTATTGAAGGGATATGGAAATATTAATGTATTAGTCATGTATTTATTCGATTGTAAACTGTTTCTTGCTACGAGTTGCATGGTGAGTCTTGAGCCAACTTAATTACACTGATAAACAGTCTGATTTACTTACTATTATTACTATTAGCATGATAGAAGCAGGAAATCCAACCAACCAGACATTACTGGATAATTGAATGATTGTGGCCTTTTGTTGATATTCCCTAATGTCAGTTTGAAATTAATAAACGTGTTTAACAGAACATTTTATAAAATTTACAATCTCTTTCCAGGTGACAGGTTGTCAAAAGTCTTACCATTTTCCGTGTGCGATGGCTGCAGCTACAACCTTGGATCTTAAGAGCTTAACCATGGTGTGCCCAATTCATGCAGACAAAAGTAGAGACCTGTGTAAGTATCTTTGTGCTTAAACTGAAGAAGAGGGTAAAGAGGTACTTGATAATTACCATTATCATTAAGGTAAATGGGATTGTAATAATAAAAATGATGATTATTTATATTTGCATCCCTTCTTTGATGGGACGTGAGCAGTGGACCTAGCGTGTGTGGTGTGTGAGAGCTGGTCCTCGGAAAGCAACCCGCCACTGCTCTTCTGCTGCTCGTGTGGCAACCATTATCATGGATCCTGCCTCAAACCTACTATCAACCCAACACCAGTGGTTCGGGCAGGATGGCAATGCCCTGATTGTAAATCGTGTCAGGTAAGAGAAGAATGCATGGGTATTTGTGTGTCATATTAAGTGCTGTCTTTATTCTGTTTATTCAGATCATCTCTTTATAGTTGTCTGATTTGTACAGTACAGTACTACTTTCTGGTATATCTCTTCTGTGTTGGGCTTTGTCAAGATTCCTTGAGGATGTTTTTGATAAAGGAACCTTATTGTTGTACAGTTAGTGTTTTTTTGTACAATGTTTGTAGTTATGTTTTAGTTACCATACAAATGTAGTTGTCTGTTCCAGTAGTTTGTAGACGTAGACCCAAATAGCGTATAACCTGGTGTCTTAGAATTCTTTTTGTATAGCTGTTATTTCACAAATGTCTATGGTTAATTCCCCTTTCAATTATTGTTTTCTTATGAGTATCCAGTATATATTTTTGACAAATTATGTAAAAGTGAATTTTCCTGGTGTTGCAGTTAGGTGGAGGTTACAGGCTAATCCTTTGGTGATAAAGTTGGTATGGGTTATTTCTTGTTTGTTGACCTTTGCTATCAGTAAATGTATCCTCACACTCAGTTACCAAACTTAATTTTCATGTCTGAGCATTTCCTAAAACCACCCTGAAATTTATGAAAGCAGAATTCCATCTTTATTTATGTATATTTATTTATCTATATTTATAATATAATATATCACCACATCCCATGTGGCACTCTAACTCTGTAGGGTGTTATAAAGATGATCATGTCTGCTTCTGCTCACTCAAAAACTTTCACCATACGTAATCTTATTAATACAGTATTCATCTTTAGTTTCCTTCTTTTGCATACAACCTGCAGCTGCTGACTTTCAGGGTTTAATCATTTGTCACAGAGGAAAAAAAACTAATCAATTCCAAATAAGTGGCTGTACTCATTTAACAAGTTGAACTGCAAGCACGTTTAGGGAAAACTGTATAGCTCATTTACTGCTGAACTGTAGAAACTCAATATATATCCATAGTATGATGTCTGCCTACACAATATTTTAATGAAATAGCAACACGATAGAAGCCTTATTGAATTACACCACTGCTACTTTGAATTACATTTTAGGACCATAATGGGTCCTAGGTTAAGCAAGCTATAGCCAAATTGTTCTTTCCTTCTCTTCATTTATGGAGAATATGAAAAATCTGTGTGTGAGGATATTCATTATGTTCAATAGAATTACAGTAAATTTGAAATGAGTTTAATGTCATCTACATTTTCAGTGTCTATTTCCTGCATCATCTAATAAAATTTGGAAATTGGACACTTGATATTTTGCCATATATGTAGTGATTCTGGTTTATTCATAATGCTAGGCGTTTTTTTTTAACCAACTTTTTCACAAACAACAGTAAGTGCATTGGTTCTCTTATCATGTTTTATTCAGATGTAAATATTTAACACAAATACTGGTAATAAAAAAAATAATCCTGCATGCTAATACAAGAAGCACCTGTGTTTACTGCTTTCAGGGTTCACACCTAATAATGATGGTCTGCCTTCACCTCACTCACCCTGGGGTGTTTAGCTTAGAGCCATAACTTGGGATCTTAAAATGAAAGTTTTCCAGTATTCTTCGCAATAACATGGTGCATGTCCAGTAATCCCGGTGTGTCTGTCCCTCCCTCCCTCCATCCCCCATTCCTATACACCCTCCCCCTCCAATGGGTGTGCAGATGTGCCGGCAGCCGAGCGATGAGATGGTGTGTGGGGTATGTGACAAGGCGTACCATGTGATATGTGCCCGCCCGTTTGGCCTCTCCCTCTGCAGAACTGGGTGGAAGTGCAAGGTAAAGATGTTTGTGAATGGCATGCTGCTTGCTCGCTGTGTGTACTGCTGCACCCTCATGCTTTCCTGCTCTTCTCAGTGTTGTGATGATGATCTAGCTCTTCCATTAGATATTTTTTATTTTGAAGCAGATTTAAAAATAATTATTATTCTTAGCATGCCAGCTTAATTCTTTACTGTTCTGATGAGAGGTTTGCCTGTCATAAATGTTTTATGCTGAATTGTACTGATGAAGGGTTTGCCAGTCATAAAATAAATAATTTATAATTAAATAGTTTCCCACCTGTATTGTGTTTGATGATGGGTGCTTGTTGTTTAGAGAGTCTTGGGAGTTGGTAGATGCTGCTTCCAGCCCTACTCTCCTTCTAAGGTACTCTATGTATACATATGAAACATAAGTCTGTGAACTAGTGTAAAACAGAAACAAATATTTTCCACTTTGGTATTTTTTACCAGTTTTTGCACTAAATCATATATGGGTGGAGAGGAAGTTTATTCAGGTACTCTATAGAGCAATCAAAATCATCCTATCTTTATGAATTTGTTTGTCATAGTTTTTTACCAGTAGGGTGTAAAATATTTGCTTGTCAGGTAACATTCTACTCAGTTATTGCATTTAACTGTGCGTTTATTGTCTTTTTTAAACATAGCATGACATATTACAACTCCTATGCTTTAAAACAAGACCAGAATCAGTTTACTACGATCCTTATTAAGTGAGTTACGAGTGGTAGAATAATAACATGTATATGTGGCGAGTTAGCCAGCACAAGAGCAGGTGCCATATGCTGCCTGTTTTTAACACACTTGCATAATGATAGTGGGTTAAAATAATGTTTATAAACCTAAGTTTTTCATACTTTGGTACATGTATTTTGGAGTATTTAAAAAGAAAGAAATTATGAATGGAATGCAATAAGTATGAATGTGTAATAAATGTTTTGTCAGAATTTTGCATGTTTATAATACCGGTATTATACATATGATCAAGAATATTTAATCCTAGCACAAATCTAATTTTGTGTTATGTCATTTGAAGAACAATATTGTGGTAAGTTTTCACTTGAAATACATAATACAGTTAGCTTTTCTTTTACTTTTCTTTCATTATATAATATATGAGTGAGTGTAAGTGGCTTCCCCATCTCCCACCATTCTTTCGAAGGTGCAGTCAGCCTCGTATCCCCTACGATACAGGGGGGAATGAGGGTTGGGGACCCCGCTTTCTACCAATGACCCCACCAAAGGCTCAAATAGGCCCGGAGCTGGACCCCTTGTCTGTTGGGTTCTGTGCTGGTGCTAGAGCCTCCCCACCCCTTGGAGTTGCCAAACTGGGTTAAATTGGTGTCCTGCGGTCCCATACAGTATATCCACATACAAGTAGTGACATCGCACGCTGGGGCCGTTAATCGCGGGAATTTTGTCATCTATTTTGGCGCCTACTGTATATAGTAATAAGAGTCCATTCATTGTGTTGATCTCTTATATCTTCCTGAGAATACCAAATTATGGGATTGGGCATGACAGAAACCACAGTGAGTGAGTGAGTATTTTATTGGTGGGCTGGTACCCCACCACAGGGAGGCCACCTCCCTCGTTGATCCAAGGAGTCTGGTTAGTAGAATCTGAGCACCAATCCCCAAAAGGGAGTTTTGTGTTACATATGTTGTGATTCCTGAGTCGAGACACAGCTGATGTATGTGACTGTTTCAGGAGTACAGTAACATTTTACTGGAACTAGAATATATAAATAACCTGTTTAGTGATATTCTGCTTTCATGACTATTTGACCATGAGAGCAGACCTGATAACTATTATGATCTATTGCTGTACGGACTTCCAGCACATGGGGTGCTATTTTCCATAACATGCAGCAGTCTTCCCTCCTCTTTTTAGTCCCTTAAAGACTGTATGTACAGAAGGTGTGGAACCACTTGTAGATCTTGTAGTAACTTGGACTTGGGTCCACAACACTGGTTATGGGATCGGAGAACTTCCCCCCAATCACCTAGACAGATGAAGGCTTCTAGCTCTCCCTGGTTCTCTGAGTTCTGGTCCCATCTCCTTTGGATTTGCCTCAGTAACCTGGGCATATATGGCCAACCTCATATGTATTTTACTGAAATTTATGTTTTTCACTGTAATCAGACTGTACCAGGGGACTGTGGGGCAGGGTTATCTGCCGTGGGAGAACAGCAACAGCAACAACAACAATGATAAATATTATGATCTTTAGGCATAACATAAGCTGTATTTAGCTATACATTAATGCAGATGGATAGTTACTGGAGAATACTATAGATGGTGGAAAACCAAGCAGTACTACCGAAGTGAAAATAATAAATAGCATGATGGGTAATCCTCCAAAATATTTTATATGTCAAAATTTCAGGTGCTTTGCAGAGGTCAGTGAAAAGCTTTACATTTTTTTAACTTTAAGTTTGTGTACCGTTATTGATGGAGTTTTTGATAATGCAGCATATTAATCAAGGATTGCTTTGGATTATGCTTTTATTATATTCCTTATCTACATGTTAGCACATTGACTTTGTCAAGCATACTGGTATTGTAATTATTTTTAGGGAGCTGGAAATAATTCAATTTGTTGAAATGGAGATCCCTTTGCCTGCTCAACTCACCTCCTTTATATTATTGACGTGACCCAGGGTTGATCCATTCATTCTTTCCACAATTTTTATGCTTTACGTTGATCACTGTTGTTATTTGTATTAATTGCATGTTTGAGGCTTTTTTTAATGCATCAGTTTGAACATTAGTAGTCATCTTAAAGAAACTTTGACAGTTTTTATGGCACAGTTTCTCTATCACTATGGAATAGACTTGTATTGTAGTTTGATGGTTTGAATTTGCCTAGTGACTATGGAGTTGGTTAGATCATCTCAAAGTGAAGGCAGGTTGATTAAAAGTTTTTGAAGTACTGTACTGTACCGGGTACAGTACTTGCTTGTCGTTCGGGGTGTTGTTTGCCATGGCATTTTTTAATGGGCATTTTAAAATGTAGCTCTTAAAAGAGCCAGTATTAGGGCTACTATTACTGTACATTAATTTTGACACTGTTTTGGTCAGTGTGTTTCTCTTGGTTTTCTGTGGAACTATATGTACAGTAAACTTACTATCAGCACTAAGTATTCCCTTTTAAATAATTCCAAGTGTGGATTGGATTAATGGCTAGAAAATAATCTGGTGTACGGAAGGTGATACAGTAACACCTGGCTTGTAATTGGTGAGACGAAGGCAAAGATACCTGCATGTCAAGCAGCTTTATGTTATAATCATGCCACTCAATACTAAGTAGAGAGCTACAGTCCATCATGGATGACAGCTATAGTAAAGGAAAAGTTGTCAGGTTGTTGCATTGGTGGTGGAGAGCATGGGAGTTTATCAGCTTTTTATGTAGAATGTAGGACTTGAGCAAATTATGTCATACATATTTGATATGATATCTCAGCACTTAAAATACTGTACAGTATAAAGTATATAGTGGAAGAGGATGTATGTGATTTTTCCAATGAATATTCTTTTCTATGCCAATTGTTCCTGCATTGCCTTGTATATTTGTTGCCTCTTACTGGTAATCTTCATCTGTGAGTTAGCAATACAATATAACCATTCATTGTTGTGTTTCAAATTACATATTTTACCACTTTTAAAGAGCCGTCTTCCCTACTCATTATCCCCCACTAGACCTAAACCTGATTTGAATTTTATTGTACCACCAGACATGTCGAGTATGTGGTGACTGTGGCTCACGGACGCCGGGTAATGGTCTGTCATCGCGGTGGCACTCCAACTTCACGGTGTGTGACTCATGTTACCAGCTTCGCAACAAAGGATTCGCATGCCCCATCTGTCACAAGGCTTACAGAGCCATTGCTCAGAAGACAATGGCTCAGTGCACTAAGTGTCAGAGGTATGAAAGTTGTATGGTACAGAAGCTAAAGCACTAATCTGTCCAGAGGTGACTAGTTTAGTATGTAAATTAACAGTATGGCTCCAAAATTAGAACATTGTTAATGTTCTGTCAGTAGTGTTTTTTTTTTTTTTTTTATCTTTATAACAGTCACTATAGCAGATGTGAGCATATTTAATGTATTTGTAAAATACTTCCATATGTGAGGGAGAAATGTGAAAATGGAAGACGAATACTTGAGGAATGAGGAGGGAGTATTGGAACGGGCTGAACTGGAGACTCTTCTGCTATAGCAGAAGAGTCTCCCTCTGGGAGCTCCCCTTCCAATACTCCCTCTGGGGAGCTCCCAGAGTGAGTGAGGCATCAGAGCTATGGAGAGATAGTTAGATACTTTACATAGAGCTGTAAAGGATTTACAGGAAAGGGTTTCTGTTATGCCAGAAATAATATGCAAGCAACCCTCAACCTCTTCACATCCTCTGATTAGAAGGTTTATGACATGTTGATTGAGGTTAACAGTAGTACATTGGTGAGTATTATCCTGTAAATGCATAAACAGAGAGTTATGTAGTTGATGTAATAAATTATTAGGAATGAGATGCAAAGTCATGTATTAGTCAAAGCATCAATCCATATAAATCTGTATAAAATTAGTCATAATAGATTACTATTTCTGAGTGAATACAAGTTCCATAGTATGTAAATCAAATTTTATGCTACATTTATAACTGTTAATGTTACACATTCTATTAATCATTTTGCCTTGCCATCTAAGCATTGCTTGCTATAGTCATACTGAATAAGCTGATATTAACCTGTTATTGTTATATTTTCTCAGACATGTTCACAGTGGATGTGACAGTGATGCAGACCTAAGCCTGATACAGAGCAAGTGGAATGCTGATCATTCATATGAATATGTTTGCTCCAGCTGCAGTGACAGAATGGTTCCCTCACCCAGCCAGTCGCCTCGTAATAGTAAGTTATATTGCCTGGGTTATGAAACAGGATGATGTTTTTTTTTTATACAGTTCTGGTGGTCATATATTTAGTTTCCCATACTTGCATCCACTACCATCCTTAGTACTGTATATTGACTTATACCTTCTAGTACTTGGTGATGCAGACATCACGATTACTCTATACAACTTTAATACAGTTTAATAATAATGCACTCAACCCTCCGTTATCATGCCTAATTGGTGCCGTTTTTGGTGCTCCATAACGAGAACTGCGATAATGAAACTTAATATTAAATTTGTTTCAAGCGCCCTACTTTTTGCTCCTACAAACTCTATTTTAACAATTTTCTTACCCTCTTTCATCCAGATAATGCTATAAACATGAAAAAATATATGTATAATATATAATTAATTAATATAAATGAAAAAGCAATCATATTTACTGTAAATTATAAAATGATGGGCTTCGGGAAATGGGTACGTGGAGGGTGGGTTCCGAGCCTAACCCACCTAGGCTTAGGGGTGCGCCACTAGTGGCCTCACCTGTTATTTTCACGCTCTTGATCTTGTATCGTGCCATAAACTTATCAACCCAACTCTTTGATACCATAAAAATTGGGGTGTGTTATCCCCCATTTTTCAGCCACACCAGTGTAGTTTTCTCTTCTTTGGTTTCAACAGCCAAATTTCTACGCGCTTGCTTGTCCAGGTACCGACTTAATTTTTGTTCAATCTTCAACAACATGTGGTTAGGACTGCTTGGCATTTGACCCAGCAGAATTTGGTGCCAAATCTATGTGGGCCATTATGTGGTGTTTCTTTAGGTAGATTGACCCATTGAATCCAAACTTTAGCCTAATACTCCTCTTTGTCTAGCCATTATCAATAACTTTACAAGCTTCCCACTTTTCGGCTTAAGTAAGGGTCTTGTGGCTCTTAATAGCCTTTGTTTTTGTTGACGCTGTTGGCAGGACTTCAGTCTGTAGTCGTGGAGAGGCTGCAGGGGGGAGATAGTCTATCACAAAAGAAACTGGTTCTGGTTATCACTCGGTATGTACAATATTCTCTGAAAACGCCCGCTCTACTGCCTGTGGTGTGTAAGGGTGATGGTGCCGGAAAGCCTGGGGTGTAGGTGACATCAAAATTAGTTGCCAGTGAGAGCAAACTGATGCCTCTACTGTCAAGCTAATGGCGCGATAACTGTTCTAGGACCCATGATAACAGAAAAGTTTTTGTTTATTTAGTGTGCATGATAACGGTGAAATATGAACTAATTTTTTCACAACTTACATACTATTGCTCTTACCTAGCTCAAGATGATAGCTGTGACCCTCAAGATTCTTCAGTACATTCAGAGGACTCCAATGACACTGACCTCACATCAGAAGGCAAGTCAGATGACCTCACTTTGACTCCCAAGACTCCAAGCAACTACTACTCCACCCGTGGGAAGCCTCTCAGCTTGGCCAAGAGAGGGGGATTGCCATCTAAGCTGCGAGGGGGTACTGGTGACAAGTATAGCCTGGGCAAGAGGTCCTTTTCCAGCTCCAAAAAAAGAGGCCAAGCTCTTCCAGTTAGGCGAGGTCGTGGAGGGAATGGTCGTGGTTACAGAGGATATTTCAACTACCAGAACGTTACCCTTCAGGTTTGTTGATCATAATATTTGGTGGATTGTGTTTTCATTCTGTATGGTTAATTTTATGGTCATGTAATATTTATAGTAATGGAACTGTATTTGTTAAATAAAAAAATATTATTCCTTACTAATCTTAGTTCACTAATTTCAATCACAGCTGGATATATTTCCCCCTGGTATTTAATAGAATTATGTTCCTCAATAACTCATTGTTAAATGATTCATGAGATATTGTGGCTCACTATTTCTGAAATTACACGTATGAGCGTATATTAACTTCAGCGCAATGTGTTTTTAGGCAATGGAAAACAACCAGAGTTCTGGAAAAGAGGAAGGTGAAGAGAACAAAGTGCTTCTGGTTTCTTCAAAGGATGAGTTCTGCTTGCAACAGGATGTGTGTGCCATGTGTGGAGCTTTTGGGCAGGACCAAGAGGGGCGACTTATTGCCTGTGCACAGTGTGGCCAGTGTTATCATCCCTTTTGTGCCAATGTCAAGGTTAGACAAGACTCAATCTTTAAATCAAGTTTTATGATGACCTCAATCTTCGAATCACCATAATTATTACTTCATTTCCTCTTTCCTGTACATCTTGCCTAAATGTTTAAGTTGAACATGTGTTGCCTTTTATTATACTGTTTTTGCATATTGTATTCCAGTTAGGAGGAATCAATGGTCCTGCAAAGGGTGGTACTACAGTCAAGGTGTTGGCAAACTCAAAGAATCACTTGCATACTTATGTCTTTTCCAGACGTTGTTGATTGGTTACATATCTTTTTCTTTCCTACAGCTGGGATAGTGGGTATTTAGTGTCCCACCTATCCACACAAAAGTATATGTACGTAAGACTTAAATGGAAAGTTTCATGGTATATTACTTATTTATTATGTACAGGTGACAAAGGTAGTGCTGGGGAAAGGTTGGAGATGCTTGGACTGCACTGTTTGTGAAGGATGCGGAGAGAGGAATGATGAGGCTCGACTGGTACTGTGTGAAGACTGTGACATCTCTTATCACATCTACTGCATGAACCCACCCCTTGATCACGTCCCTTCAGGCGTCTGGCGCTGTAAATGGTATGTCTTTGAATTTCAGAACTGTGTAGGTATGGAAAAATCATTAGTTCTTTTTGAAGTTTAAAAGTACTCTCTACTATTAGTTCTTCACATCCTCCTGGTTGCACCCCATCTTCAAATTGGTCAAGTTAGGACAGAAGCCATGATGAGCAACAATTTTTCCTGTGGTTCCAGGAAGACTTACTGGTAATGCCAGAAAGCACCACTCCCCATAGAGAGAATTGATGTCTATAGTGTGCCACAATGCTATGTAAATATATATGGGGAAGTTATCCTACCAGGGAATCAAATCCAAGGCCAGTGACTGTGACACAGGTACACAGGTTTGCTGCTTGCTAGATAAGGCTTGGGGTTTGCTTTCTGGGTGAGGTAGTTTGTTCAGGGATTTATTTTTATGTTGTCCTTGGTAACTGACAAGAGGTATGATACAGCTAATAATAATATCATTTTCCTTAAATGTATGCTTGCTGTAGACATTGCTTTGAAATATTACAGTAAAAAATACGAGAATTGAGAAACCTGCAGTATGGCTTTTGATCCAGTTCTGGGCAGGGGTTTATGTATTGTAATTAATCTCATCAAGACCATATGAGATCATAATAATCACAGTATTCTATATTGACATTGTGAAATTGAGTTGAAATAAGGTTATTTCCCATTAATGGCAATATAAAATTCATAGGTAATAACAAATGTGGTGGTTTATTGACAGGTGTGCTCTGTGCATGCACTGTGGTGCCACGGATCCTGGTCCCAACTCATCTTGGCAGCAGAATTACAGCTGCTGTGGCCCATGTATGTCCATGACACAGTGTCCTGTATGTGATGAACCATATGCTGATGGGGAACTCATTATTCAATGTTCCAATTGTGAACGTTGGCTTCATGCTTCAGATGACATGATACACACTGAAGATGAGGCAGAGAGGTACGAAACTGGAATGAATATACTATACTGTACTGTAATTTATTAGTGTATAATGCCTTTTAACTCCTTCAACTTTACATATATATTTTATCAATGTTATTGCTACTGGAAAAGATTTGGCTGATTTTGGCTGTGTCATAAGTTTGTATATATCCCAGTGTATAAAATGATCTTCAGATAAGACAAAGCCTCAGTTTTAGGCAGAGTGCCAAGATTTTTATTTACGTTTTTGACATGACCCCAAACTGGCAAGCACATTTTGTCAATGACTCGCATAATTTTGATGGTTTAATGTAATAACAGTGAATAATTACTGTATGTGCATGTTATGAGAGAGATATACAGTAACTCCCCAACTTACGAACATAATGGGGACCTAGACGCTGTTCGTATGTCCAAAGTCGGGTCCCCATCGGAAATTTCCCCACGGTTTAAAGCCTCATTTACATTAAAAAAATGATAAAACCCTATACTTACAGCATACTTAATACCCATACTTGTATTACCCAACACTTGTAATGCTATTTGAAGGTGATTTACACAACGTTAACATTGATACTCTGAGGTGGTTTGGACATGTAGAGAGAATGCAAGGTGAGGAGTTTGTAAAGAAGGTGTATGGAAGTGAAGTTGTGGGCTGTGGTGTGAGAGGCAGACCACCAGTAAGATGGCAGAACAGAGTGGAAGAGTATGTAAAGGAGAGAAACATGAGGGGGAGGGGAGGACTGGACCGAGTGAGGAGGGAGTGTTTGAACTGGGAAGACTGGAGACTTTTCTGCCGTGGCCATCCCCTTTGGGGGAGTTCCCAGGGGGAACGAGGCGTCAGAGCTATAGATAGATAGATAGATAACATTGAAACAAATTTTATTTAAGCAAATATTGTAGCGGCAAGTCAGATGTCGATGTAAACAAACAAGATGGTGGGTGTCGCGGGCATGTGTCAGGGAGATAAGGCAGGCACAGCACAGCTTTTCGCTTTTAATGTTATAGCCTGACATTTCCTTGTACTGCCATTGGCTTTACTATCCATCTTTCGCTTCACACCCGACATTTTCTATGAAATAAGGTACGATTTAAGCGAAATTACGGAGCAGTATACCATGACACGACGAACAAATGCTGTTGAATTTTGGAGGCGGCGTGGGACCATGGGTACTGAGTGAGCGTCACAGAGTGTGGTGCTGGCGTGGCGTGGCAGACTCGCAAACTATATTCACGCCCGCTAAATTTGAAGTTTGCTAGCGACTTTCAGACAAATTTTTGTACTTCAGAAGTTTGTTCGTATGTACCGATTGTTCGTAAGTTGGGGGTAGAAATAAGTTATCTGAGAGGAGCATGTGGACTTACTAGGTGAGATGGAGAAAGTAATGAAAGTGTGTATGAGAGGTGTGGTATGAGTGAGAAGGCAATTGAGTGTTGAGTGGTTGAGAGAGTGAAGTGTAATACACTGAGATGGTTTGGACATGTGGAGAGAATGCAAGGTGTGGAGTTTGCAAAGGAGGTGTACGTTAGTGAAGTTGTGGGACCTGGTGTGAGAGGCAGAACATAGTGGAAGAGTATGTGAGAGAGAGGAATGTGAGTATTGGAGGGGGGATGGAGCAAGTGAGGAGGAAGTGCTGGAACAAGGAAAACTGGAGACTCTTCTGCCATGGTCAGTCACTTGGTGGGAGTTCCCGGAGGGAACAAGGCATCGGAGCTATAGATAGATGGATAGAACAGCATTAATGTTAATGGAACACTACGTGGAGTCACCTTGGTGATACTATCATGACCGATGCATATGTGGCTCCATGGTTTGCTTGGTAATGACGCAGCCAATTATATATCAGTACATCACCAGTTTTCAGGCAGTAAAGTTAATTAAAATTCAAACCTTTGAGTTTCTTATACATACCTGTTATGGTAAGAGCATAACTTTTTTAATGTCAGTCAACATTGGGTATAAATGTATGGTATACAGTAGAGATGGTAATTCGTGTATTGTAGAATATTAACTTGCGTCACTTCTCAGGTTGTAGGCCTTTGTGACGATGCACTCAGAAAATCCCCGGGTAAGTCAGATATACATCGGAGGTCTAGATAAGTTTCTGAGACACTGATGGTGTCCGAGTTATCCGATATCCAACTTATGAGGGTCCGACTTAGCTAGGGTTTACTGTTCACTGAATTCTCTTAAATTAAGGAATAGCTTTACTGGTACTGTAATTATCATTTATTATTCATTGACATATTCCTTGACCTTGCTTATTATGAATCAGGTGTGCTGAGAAAGGTTATCTCTGCCTGATGTGTCGACCTCAGGATGCTCTTCCGCCTCACCTGCTGCCCCACACTCCACCAGCCCGTTCCACCCGGCTTGCTACCTCTATGGCTGCAGCTTCTACTACCACAGCTGCCACCTCCATCACTACTATTACTACTACCACTACCACTACAAGCCCAGTTCGTTCTCAGAGCCCAGTTGACATGATGAATAAGGTATGCTAAAATTGTGTTGTGCAGTATTTCTGAATTAAGTTTAATGCATACAGTACATACTTAGTCTACTTCAACTCGCACTATCTCCATAACTACACATCATAGAGCCCTCCAGATGGTACCATTCGAAAGAGGAAGAGTTGAAGGTAAGGATGGAATCATTTTGAAGTCAGTACGCTATATAGGTTAAGAGTGAGAGCGTTGTGAAAATAGGGCAAATAGAGGTAGCAGCGGGCAGAAAACGTGAGGCAATTCTAAACTCGCCCGGGCTGTAGGGGTTAAAGAGTTTTAGTATAAAAGGTGCAAGAGGGTTCCTGAGGGACTGTTTATACCAATGCTGTCATATAATTATGAAACATAGGTGTGAGATGAATACGAAGAATGAAGGGTGAGAGAAATAAAGATAGACATGCTGAGAAGTAAGTGATTTAATTAGAAAAACTATCACCACCAGGCTTGTATTTTTTCTTTAAATGTGGTTTATTCTTACATTGGTGCACTTAGCCTTGTATCCCCTACGATACAGGGAGGGGGGGGGGACTCTGCTCTCTAATAATGACCCAACCAAAGGCTCAAAATAGCCATTGAACTGGACCTCTTGTCCATCAGGGGTCCAGCACTGGTGCTAGATCCACCCCACCCCTTGAATAAAAGGAAATGGGGTATTGATGATGATGATTGTAACTAGAAATTTTTCATGATGCTTCCCCAAAGCACATTTTGTGCATGTTTTTCCTCACATAATGCAAAGTGTTTTGCCTTTCAGGTTACCTCCAAGGCTCAGTTTTGGGTGGATGGCATTTGTCTTTCTGAGTGTGGTATGTTCCAGATCAAGACAATGACACTTGAACCTCAGAAAAAAGGAAGGTTTGTATTATGTCATCTACTGTTTTATTGTTAAATACTTTTGTCATGTACTGTAGGGGTCAAAAGTTTACATACTGCATATTTACTCAGTTGCCAGTGTGGTCTGGCAGCGTGGGCTAGAACTTTGGTGTTTCTATAATCTCATTGATACCTTCAAATAATTGATCGATTTTTGTTTCAATCTTGCCGACAGATAGCATCCTTGTGCAATTTTCAGTACAATATGAATATCCTTCAAATCAATGTCCATAGTGAAGATATTGTTTTATTTAGATTTATAGTAGATTGAGATTGACTCATGCAACATTATTGGACCACCTAATTGAATTTTGGTAATATTCATCTTATATAATTACCAAATACTGTACTGTACCCTGCATATTGGCATATAAGATCTCTATAAATTGTCAGTGTGAGGCAGTGGCCACCCATAAGTAATTTTCCCCATATAAAGATGTACCGGTATTCATACTATGCGATTGTTACGTACACGAGTCCCTCTGTTGCTCAGATTGTTGCGCAAAATGCAAACCTACTGTAGTTATGTAGATATAGATATGACATATTTTTTTGTGTATGCCATTTGTAAGTTGTTTTTTAATACTTATTTTTATTGCAAGTACACTACTGTCTACATGATGGTGTCTTGCATAAATTTCTTATTTGTAGTGACAGTGTGTTCTAGTAATATTTTTGAAATGAATTATAGTAGTTATGCATAGCTGGATTATTTGCCTGGTTAATTTAATGTTTTTGTCATTTTTAGTTACATACTCTCCCTCCAAGGACAGGCGTTGACTTATAATGCGATGCAATTCTCAAACTAGCATCATCACACACAACAGGAATCCAAAAACAGTGCGAACCAGCCGCGGCCCCTCAATAGATAGCACTGGAAGCCGAGATATTGATGATGATGATGATGATGATGATGACAACAAGTTAGACAATGAAGAACCTAAACACTGGGTATATGGAATGAAGGAAGGAACAACACTACAGGCAAAAGTAAGTTTTATCTATGTCTTGCTGTTTCTTGAAAACAACTTCATAGTTACACCTATTAGGTTTACAGTGGACATCATTGGATACTTTTATAAAGATGCAGGCACAATCACATGGACGCTGCCAAAATTTTCAAGTTAGTGTGAGATTGAACCCTTTTTTAATATACAATAGTTGTATTTTTTGTTTTGTTATTATAGTTTTATTATTTTATTTTTTGTATTGTTCTAGTTAGATCAGTAAACATTAGTATCTTGGCCATAAACTACTGTAGTCTAGAGAAAGAAATTAATCATAGTTTCCTTTTCTACACATCATGATTATGTAATGTATACAGTGTACTCTCGAGCTGTACTATTTTCCTGAAAAAAAAGACAATAGTTAAGATGTGTCATACACTTAAAGATAAACTTTTTAAATTGTGGGGAAATCTGTTGCCTGGGTTTTTATATATCCAGCAAGATTTTTCTTTAAACCTTTGTTTATTTAAATTTGTTTCAATTTTGGGATGGTATAAGAATATAACCAGAGTGTTCTTGTGCCATACCCGGTTTAAGAAGTCACAAAAATTAATAGGTAAGCTGATGCTTGTGTACCAGTTTTAAATTATTTATTGGAAAGCACACAGACAAATTTCTTTATTCAGGGTAAAATGATTCTGCTGTGTTTTATTACAGGACAATTAAACAATATAAACTTCAAAACTTGCTACAGTAAACCCCGCTAAGTTGGATATTGTATAAATCGGATGCTGTCAGTGTCTCAGACACATAAATAACTTGGATGTATATCCGACTTATGCGAAGATTTTCCGAGTGCTTCGTCACAAAGGCCTACAGCCTGAAAAGTGAAGCAAGTTACTTATTGTACAAAACTTGAATACCATCTCTATACTGTACATTTGGTCCTGGAGTGGCGGCGTCTACGTCGTGGGACCACCCCCCAGAGCTGCCAAGGAAGGAAGCTATGGGGGCCAAATCGTCACAACGCCCCCCACAAGGGGCCGTGAGTCCCTGGGAACGGCTTCGGTCACCCGGGCAATACCACACCCTCACACAACTACACATTTTTTCATCACCGAGGAATGACTCTCCGGTTGTTATTTCTCGGCTCCTCCTTCTAGCCGGAGACATAGAAAGCAATCCTGGACCCAATACCCAATACTAGCAAGTAGAAAGACAAAAGGTTCAGTGGTTGTGTATATGAAAGACTGAGAGTACCAGTTAACTTTTGCATTAGGGAGTTGGACAGAAAAAAGGTGACAACGAGAGGCTTGGCGAGTGTTGCATGCTCTGTTGAGGGAAGGAAGCATACATTGAGAAAGTTCAGAAGAGCAGTGTCCAGTGTAATAGCAATAGAAAAGAGAAAGTGATGCAACATTACAGTGAAGAGAGAGAGGTTGTAGTGAATCCATAAGAGGAGGAGAGTTGATGAGAATAAAAGCCTTTGATTCCATCTTATCCAGGAGTATTGTGAAGGTTAGGCCACCCCACACTTGAGAGCCATACTCCATACTGGGTCAGATGCTTACCCTGTACAGAGACAGCATCTGTGTGGGGGTGAAGTAATTACAGAATCTGCACAGCACATCTAACTTCTTTTGAGGCAGAGAGGTAATATGATCTCTCCAAGAGAGATTGTGAGAGAAAGACACTCCAAGAATATTAAGGGAAGAAGAAAGATGGGAATAATATGTTTGTGTGGCAACAGTTATGCCGTGACTGACAAACTGTCCGATACCAGTTCCATTTCACACACTTCCTTACCTACCACCACACCACAATACCTTATTTCATATTAAGATACATTATTAAATTTCTGCAGTATTTTTTTTTTTTTTTATTGTCATGTATTTGTGCATGTGCAGATGTGTATGGGAACCAGAGATACTAGTTTAAAGCACATGTAGTTTTGAGGTGTACATGCGGCCAGTCATGCGCATCAAAATAAGCCTTCTGATATCTCGTATTTTTGGATAACTCGACATGGGTCTTCCCCCAATTGATCAGAGTTAGTGAAGGTTTACTATATATATTCTTAACTTGTTTCACTACTGTAATTTCAATTAGACTGATAGTTCAAGCAGTAAATTGGGGATATGGCTTATAGTAATAAATGAGCCTTTATCTTATATAAGCAAGCAGTTAAATCACCATCCAGCTTACATTGAGTAAATATGGTATTATTTCTGTTAACTGATATATTAAATATTGACTATTACAGGATGATGGAACTCCCCCTGATCTACCTGAGGGGTTCTACACACTTCCAGGACCTGAGCATGGAACTTATACACTTAGGAAGCGCAGATATCGTAACATCAAGACTTTGGGTGAGTGTATTGGAAGCTTGGTATTTCATATATGGTTTATTTTTCATTACTCACTGTATGTAGGTAAGCATTTTTTTAAGAGATGTACAAAAAAGTTATGTGGTGTCCATTATCCTCTTTTACTTGTAGGTATTGGAGGATTCCAGGTACGTGCTCGTGGAAAGAAGGAGGAAGAGAAAGCCAAAGAAGAGGCCATGCTGGACCCCCAGGTGTTGGAGTTGCGCCGAAAAAGGAGTAACTGGCGAACAAAAAAGAAGATTAAACTTCTTGAAAAGTTTCCTTCTTACATACAGGTACGATAAACAACTTATGTGCATGATTATATATTGTTGATTAATATAATGTCAGGTACAGTTGGCTCCACTCCCGTGTTTCTCCCCTGTCGTTGCCAATGTTGGGCCAGTCAGAAATTCGAATCCCGATCCACAAGTTAAAAAATTCGAAACATTCATATCCTTAGAGTGAAAGATGTCACACACGGTGACAAGGCAGGCTAGGCCTATATTTCCATGACCTTGAGCTAGGGTGAATGGAGACTGAGGGTAGGGGGGGAAGGAGCGTGGGAGAAGTGGTGGGAACACACACACACTTCTCAGACGATAGTGATATCATTTCGTGACATATTTATTATAATTTCTCTTGTTATGTATAAAAACTCCTCGGATTTATTTGAGAGTCAACTGTATATATACATAAATAGGTATTTAATGATGTTTAGATAATGTACCTACCGAAATCCGTTGCGTCGGGGTCCGTTAAATCTATATTTAACTGTACTTGTGAATGAATATAGAGTAACGTAATTTTAAAGTACACTCTCTTATATCCGGAAATTTTTCGTATCCGGAACGTTCTCGGTCCCTCTGGTGCCGGATAATAGAGCTTTCACTGTATTTATGTATATATACAGTTGACTCTCGAATAAATCCGAGGAGTTCTTATACAAAACGAGTGAAATCATAATGAACATCTCACGAAATGATATCACTCATCTGTGAAGCGTGGGTGTGTGTTGCCACCACTTCTCCTGCGCTCCTTCCCCCCCTATCCTCGGTCTCGATTCACCCTATAGCTCAAGGTCAAGGGAATATAGGCCTAACCTGCCCTGTCAACTTGTGTGACTATCTCGTTTTTAGTAATTATGACTCATTTCATTCATGAGTTGTCTGCGAAAACCTTAATACAAATTGTTATATGCATTTAATATGCTTAATACAAATTGTAATACTGTATTTACATTTGTAAAGTAACAGTACTGAACACTTCTCTTCACTTTTATACTAAATAGCTCGTCCGTGGATAATATCCGTCGATAATCGAAACCGTTGATAATAAAGCCGTCGATAACGAGGGAGTACTGTACTGTACTATCTTAGGACACTTAGGTAAATGGAACTAATAGATACATATTGAGACAATTTGGATATTTTCGTACATTTTCATCAAGAAAATAAAAGTCAGTCTGATATTATGATGTAAACAACGATGCTATACTTGGTAATCACTCATGAAGACCAAGAGTGTGAACCAATATGTGGTGATGTGACACATCGGGAAATCACCTGATGTAATCAACCAATGAGTGGCAATGCCAGCCTTGGAAACTAGAAGCCTAGGAAACTAATGTGGCAGCGTGCATGGGATGGTGCCGGATTGCCGGTGCGGTGGGCTTTAATTGAACACGTTTAAGTCTCGGCAACTGTGCAGAGCGATGCTAAGCCTTTTAGTATTACCCAATTCATCTGCAGCAGTGGAAAGAATTTTTCACTGGTAAAGATTTATAAAAAGTGATAATTGAAACAGACTGAACTCACAAACAATAAATGTGCTTCTTTTAACCAAACAGAATAGGGGATAACTTTTTTCCTTGTTTTGAGTGGGAGCCAACCAGACCAATGATAAACTCTGTACAAGCACCATTTAGAGGTGTTCAGTTATATAGTGTTACGAATGTACTGTATGGTGAAAATGTAGTTCTGTAATGTTTTCTTTATCTCTCTGTCAATAAAATATTATGCATGTTATATAATTAATATACCCATTTTCCTGTTTATATGTTGCTTTAGTAACTTCCCTTCGTGTTTTTAGTTAAGAGGGAAAATGGATACTTTTTGGCTGGTTGGAATACGTTTTGGTTGTGTTATGGATCAGTAGATTCTAATTTTTTGTGCTATGGATCTGTACATTCTAATTTTTTCCACTGGAAACACTGATTCGAAATTGGAAATTGTATTTGAAATTCTGAATACGAAATTTCGAGATGAAAATATTCAAGGTGTGAGATTTTACCGTATATGCTCTATATTTTCTCATATGTATAAAGTTGTTAAAATGCAAGATTGAGAGGGGAAGCCTTGTTGCAGCTCTATCTTCAACTCGTCCACTCATAGTGGGATATAAACGAGTACAGAAGATGCATGCACATATCGACTCGGAGTCGCCAAAAACACTGAATTTTAGCATGTTTAGGGCATGTATTTGGGATATGTTTTACCACTGAGTATGCATTGAATTCATTACCATGCTTCAGTTGCTACTGCAGTATCTTAGGACTCATGATTTAACTTTTGTAGGCCGATTCTTAACTGTATACCATTTTATGTCCTTACACCTGAGCTCCTTGTGCCACACTATTACTGACTTCTTTTCACCACATTGCAGTCATATGGAAACCCAAATAACTTATAGTTACTATATATAATTAATCTTTTATATACAGGAAGCCTTCTTTGGGAGAAATTTAATGGATACAAGCAACCTGGAAGAGGAGATGAAGCAAATTAGTGAATTGGATGAGGAGATTGATGAGGATGTTCTTGAGCCACAGAAGCCCAAATCAGCCATCACCCTTTCCAAGGTCAGCCTTTTAAGTTTTAAGGTGCCACTAGGTAATAGCAGTGGGGAATATTTAATGGAGATAGGTATGGTTTCTTCCTCAATGTATTGGTTGAGGTCTTAAGATCAGGATGTTTGTAATGTAGATCTTGTTTATTTAGTTGATTATTTTTATTTCATACTAAGAAGGGCAAAACTCACTTTTTGTCATCACCTTTACAGTGAGAAAATTGCGTAAAAGGTTCAAAACAGGATAATCCATACACAAACAATGTTGTATGTGCTAACCCACTGGATCATTTTGAAGGCCTCCTCTAGTAGACAATAACTGATTTGGGCAGCGATTACCCAGATTGCTTTGAACATGAGCATACAGTGTCTGTAGAGCTTGATACCCCCATGCGTGAGGGACTATATAATCGTCCTTGGGAAGGCCATGGGATGTGTAACCCATTTAAAATACAGTACAAGTAACAACTTGGATCAAGATGTCATCTTTCCTGTTGAAAAATATGTAACAACATAATGGTCACAGTCTTAGAGGTGTTTGGCATGAATGGGATAATTTTTTCTTTGTTTCCATTATTATAAATAATGTAAGAGCAAATTATCTTCATTATACAGTACACTCTCCTCTTTTTATGCGAGTTTAAATTATGCAAATTTGAAATAGTGAGTATCATGAAAAAAATTAAATAAATGCAATTTACACGAACTCTTAAAATAACACGAACATGGAGGCTCAATTTTCAAGTTAAAGTACCATTATTTCTTATGGAAATGTACAATTCACTTTATGCGACCCCTTCAGGAACCTAACCTCCCATAAAAAAAGAGGAGAGTGTATGTAAAATGTATTCAACATCTCAGGGATAATTAGAGGGCTAGAAATCCAACTGCAATAACAATATTTTCTCGAAAAGAGGGAAGCTGATTAAGGGGAAATGTTTTTGTGGAGAAAATAACATGTTTTGAGACACAATAGTACCGTACTGTAATGGAGTTCCTCTTTTACCCTAAGACTTTGTGGTTCTGTGGAGTGATAAAGTTATGTAGAGTATAAAAGTTAATAGTGATGCTTCTTAAAAAGTATGGGTTTTGTAACCAGAATTCAGATTTCTGGTACTCTGTTTTATAATGCTAGTATTCATATTTTTCTATGGAAAACAAGTATTATAAGGGTTTTGCACTATGTGCTTATGAATTGCACTGCCTGTAAAGTTCATAAGTACCACAGAGAGATATATTGTTACAATTTTGTTGTGGCAGGATGAGCTTCAGTTAGTGCAAGCTGCCCAGAACAAACAATATCAACAGCATCAGGGTGGAGGGCATGAACGAGGCGATTTGGATGGCTCACCACCTCCCAAGGACAACAAACTCCGGCTGTCCCCTTCTTCTCGTATAAAGACAGAAGATGTAGTTAAGAAAAAAGAGAAGAGGGAACCTGATGAGAAGAAGGAGAAAGACCCCAAGGTAATTTGGAAGTTATTAGCATTTACTAAAGAAAAAATAAGAAATTATATGGGTTTTCAAGGATAGATTAGGAGCAATGAAGAAAAATTATATATGTTTGAAATGAAACGGTTCCACATTCCTTTATTACTCATGTTATTGTCTCACATGCAGTAGGACTTAAGAATTACTACAATATGTCACAGAAACTATCAAGCAAGCTAGGATATGAAAAAGTTGTGTAAAATAGTTCACTTAATTATTTATATTTTTTATATCAGGATGAAGAGATGGCTGAAGAAGATGAAAACAATGAAGCCATTGATGCTATCTTTGCCCATGGAGGAGATATATCAGACATCTTTATGCGAGACATCATCAGCGGGGCTATGAAAGATGATGATGCCAATTTAACAGGTGATGAAGACATCTCCCAAGACACTATTGATGGTCAAAGCAGCAGTGGTAATGGCACTAAATTGACTGACATCCTGGGGCCAGGTTTCAACCTTGATGATGTGGCAGATATAATGAAGAATTTGCCTGAAGAAAGCACAGAGGACAGCCAGGATTCCACCCTCTCTTCTGCCATGCCAGCCACATCAACAATTAGTGGAGTAGAGGGTGAGGCATCAGCATGTGTAGATAGTGAGGCCAGCATCAGCAGCACTCCCTCTGTGTCACCTGCAACACAGACCCCTTCAGCCGGTCCCCTGTCTTCAACCACCACCACCACCAAGGAATCTTTGGTTTCTCCTGTTACCACCCCTACCCCACCTGTCACCTTGCCAGCTGCCTCGACCTTGTGTCCCAACCAGCCACCTTCTGCTGGTGTTGTCAATACAAGGGTATCTGTTCCTGGTGTTCATGGGGTTCCAGCCATGCAGACATTACCTGGAGTCCCTCCCATGCCACTGAATAGCACCGCTCAGGGAGTTGGTAATATTCCATCCATTAAAAGCCCAGCTGCAATTCCAAGTTCTGTTGGTTTACCAAGTCCAGCCACTCACCATAGTCCATCTGCTCTTCCAAGTCCTCTACCTAGTCCTGCAACAGTAGGATCTGAGGTGTCTAAATCCCTGCCTAGTCCTCTTTCTCGGCCAGATTCTCAGGCCTCTTCTCATGGCTACCCCTCTACCCCAACATCCTTTCCGACAGCCACAAACAAGCCTTCCACCCCAACGGTTCCAGAGCCACAGAAAGTATGGTCAGGCAATGATTCCCAGTCGCAGAGTCTCACACTGGAGGAAGATGAATCTCTTGGTGACAAAGCTACCAAGGCTGCTGTTCTCTATGTCAATGTTCACAAGCCCAACCTCAGAACTGACTACCCTTGTGAGTTGTATGATTTTTGTTGATGTCATGTAGTTTTCTGTCTTTCATTGTGTTAATAGTACAGTAGTTCATGAGTCCTGCTTTTGGTTTACAAAATGCATGGTGCATCTTTGCATAAGTGACACATATTGGGCAGAATTCTGGGATAATGTGAAGAGACATTGGCACAACAAGCATTTTCTATCATTGATTCATTCCTATTTCATTACATCACTACCGATGTAACATGGGATAGCAAAATTGTCCATAGAAAATTAAATATATTCCAGTGTTTTACTGTGTATAGCAATAGTGTATAAAGCTTTCTACGATCCATATCAAGTTGCTTGTGTGTTAATTAAGAATTAGCATAAACGACTAAAAGTGGCATGAACATGCAGTAAAAAAATTACAAACAAATTATTGAACCTGTAATTTTATATTACATTTTCATTGTATATAACAACCATGCAATTCACACCACGAAATAAAGGCCTCTCTATTGAGTGTTGTATTGGCACCATTATCTGCTCCCATTGGCCAATGTGCTATAGGATTGCAATATACAAGGTATAAAACCTTAACCAATTGTTGCACATATCATGACCAATTTCATGGTGGTGCCCTAGCTGGATTAAGAGTTGTTTGCACTAGGGGCAGATGGATTAAAAAACTTGCAGGGCCATTAACTCATATTCTGTAAGGTTATGAATGAAGATATTAGTGCTGTAATATAAGACGTGATATTGAGATGTCATTAATGGGAAAGCGTACCTTAGTAGAGTTCCATTTTCACTTTCCTGATATTTTTGCAATTAGGAGGAGAGCTTGCTTGACTATTAATGGATACAGGTCACTTTGCTTAGCTTCCCACCATTATGCACAGTGGAATTTATAAAGCTCTATAGTGAAGTTACTTGCTATCCAGGAAGAGTGTTGGGAGTTCTCCACCTTATTTAACAAACTCTTCAGGAAACTTTGAACAGAACTTGTACTAAAAGAACCATGTTGGTGAATTCAACATTTTGCAAATGTGCCCCACCAGCATTGGCTGATCGTGAGAGGCAGATTCGTCGGATATGGAAAAACCTAAAGGACACGGAGCAGAAAAAGATGCTTATCCAACGGGCGCGGGAGAACAAGAAGGAATACTACAAGAATAAACAGGTAAGTGGTTGTAAATCACCACTTGCCAACATCTCTCATATATATGTTAATGGTGGTGTATGCTTTTAATTCCATTCCACACTATATCCTAACTTCCTTATGGTGATGTGTACAACATATTTACCACCACTATATTCATGTTAAGTGTATTGAAATGGTGTTGATATGATGGTAGTCTAGTTTTATCTGACTGATGATCAAGTGTCTACAGCTAATATCTTAAAAGCTATCAGTGTTTGATAGAACACAGGGATTAGGAAGCACACAGCAGCTAGTGATATACAAGTTAGAGATCTTTTTGATATTGGCTATAGACATTTGCTATCAGCCAGGAAAGTTTAGTTCCATATGCATTCAAATCATTGATAGTGTAGAATGTTTGTATTATCATAAAATGCATACAAATGTTGTTTTTGCAAGGTGAATGATGGTATGGCTTTTTAATTGGAGTTAACATTTTGTAGTTTATTCCCCTGATAACTTTTTATAAATGAATTATGTTTGTTTACACCTTTTCAGGTTGATTCTTGCATTCTAATTTGTTGGGTGGTAATTTACCTGTTATTTGTTCAATGTTTGTTTTTATTATGCTAAAGAGTTGAATTTGTCCAGGAATATGTATGCAGTACTTAATATGTATGCAATATTTAAGTTTCCAATTGCTTTATCTTTAGTTTTACTGTATAATTTATTTGCATAGCTTTAATTACATTTATTTTCTGTTACTGTTATGTACCAATTTTGCTCCGGAATGACAAGCTGGTGTTGCTAGGCAGTTCTCTTTGTATTGGAATCAGCAGCAAGATCAAGACACAGAGTAGCTTTATTTTTTGAAAAAAAAAAAAAAAAAAAAAAAAAAAAAAAAAAAAAAAACAGACCTTGTAGTGTATCAATATGTGGGACGGAAATACAATATCTGAGGTACAGTTGCCTGCTATGTTACCAGTTTGCCTTGTTACCATTTAATAGGGCTACCTTAACAGTCTTTGCTTGTAATTGCATTGCACTGCATCCCTCTCTTGTTTGACTGTGTGCATGTTAACCCTCGTCTTCCATTCTCCTGAAACAATGTTGGTTCATAGTATACTGATTGTATAGTACACCACTGAACAGTGCTGCCCTCTCTTGCAGCAGTTATCCATAGACACAACAATAAAATAAGAAAAATTTAATAAAAAGAAAGACTTTCAAATAAACTGCTGCAGCAAAACTGTTAATTGAATTATCAGTATTGCATGGATTAAATCTTTAATAATGCTTTGCATGCAGGATCTAAAATTTGCATGTTGAAATAACTGCAAATGAAATCTGTAATTTTTTCCATAAATTAAGTATACTTAATTCAGGAACTAAGGTTCACTTAGGATATAGTTTGAGATGTCAACTAAACATAAAACTATCTGTAATAATATTGCGATTCATTTTGTAATGTTGTACAGTATTAACAAATTGCTTGATAAGAAAAATTGTATAGTAGTTAACACTAATACCTCTTGTGATACTAACTTGGATGGCTGCCAGAAGCTTGAGACACTGAAGAGGAGAGAAACATTTCTGTCGAGACGACATCCACACATAGGTTAGGTTGAAACAATTTGTAGTGATGTTTCCTGTTTTTGTTGTGGCCCCACATAGTTGCGCAGTGGACGAGCTGCCACAACCCCGGCCGGCTGTGCACGCGACCCCCCTGGTCCCCCCTCTTCTCCCCAACCCCTTTCTCCTCTGTCTGTGGAGAGCTCGAGCACCCCTCAGCCCCCCTTGTCCCCTTCATCAGGTACCCAAGGCCACACCCCACCCTTGGTACCTTCCCAGCCAGTCCAATCCTCTTCTGACACCACTTCACCCAGTACTTCCCCTGGTGACCCTCTACTCAGTCCCAATCCTGCCACCATGAAAGTGGCCGGAGTGCAGACCTCACCTCCCTCCCGACCCACCCTTTCCTCCCGCTTGACTCCTGACCCACCCCTGAGATCCGAGCTGCCCCCAGCCCCTGTTCCTCCATCCTCCTCACCCACGGATCCAGACCCCGACCAGCACATTCGAGTCCTGACCCCTCTAGAGATCATGCGAACTCTGCCTGTACTGCACCAGGATGCCTTCCCCAGCCCCACTACCACCATCACCACCACTACCACCTCCGTCACAACTACCACTACTACCACAACTACCACTACCACCACGGTTAGTATAGAGGCGTAGTTAGTATCCCAAGTCCCCCACCTCCTCTGTTAGCTACAATCCACAGGTAGTGTTGCTGTCAGAGTAGTCCCACCTCACCACTTATATTTTGTTCAGTATGGAATGGTAGACTCCGTCATTGCCAGTTATAGGCCAGTTGATTTTACAGTTTTTTCCATGTTTATATTATTCTCTTTCTGCTCATCTTTCCCTAGGACTGGATGCTGACAGAATGTGCTCTTTGGATTGACACTAACTGGTTACTGGGAGTGCATGTTCTATTCATGTACTGTATTTTGAAATTCTTACATTTTTGGGTCTGGGTCTGTGGTTAGTTTTGCTCTATTAGTTTTGTACAGTTTGTGATTTTGTGACGTATCATTGTAATTTTTTCATCCAGATAATGAAGGTCTGTTTATTTTATATATTTTATTTCTGATGTTCCAATATGTGGAAAGTACCTAATATTCTGATTCTAAAGGACATATTTTACATAATTTTATTGACTATGTTTCTTGATAACCACCAGTAAAGTTTTTGAAAATGTAAAACTGTACATGTTCTAAAATTGTAACTCTTATGTCCAGTACAGAACTGGGTACATTTTTCTAGGAATCTTTATTAACTTGATCAGTTGCAGTAGTCAGGTAATTGTTCAGGACGGTTTCTGTATGTAGTGTCAACTAATTTGTCCTACATCAGCATGTTAACTTGTTATGTCACATTCTTACATGTACAATAACTTTTTGGCTACAGGAAGTTTTGTTCTGGCAAGTAAAATTCTGTGTCATTGATATAACCCTCATTATTTGAAGCAAACTGGTAAGCCCATTAGCTGGTTTAAGACTACCCTCAGCTGAATACAGTAATTGGACATCAGCCAGAATAAAAATCTTCAGTCAGATTTGGCAGGTCAGAGGTAAGTAAGAGTTTTGTAGCAAACTTACCAAAGATGGTCAAATGAAGTTTGTCTTAACTTTCTTGGGCATAAGGGTGTGATGTACAGTAATAATACTGTATTATATACAATACTGTGCATCAGACTAGCATGTTGTGCCAATTGGGAAACAGAGTGGGATGAAGGGCACTAATTCCTTTATGAAGCAGTATGCTGTATATATACAGTATAGGCTTGATATGTAGGGGAGGTAGCCAAGTGGTTAGTGTTCTGGACTCGTAACCTATAGTTCGGCAGATTTAAGTTTCAGGCACTAACTATAAGAGCACCATGCATCATAGAACACCATTGCTGGTACTATAACAGCTACAGTATTTGGGAATTACCCTCACTTCCCTCCTTCTGTGGCTGGGTACCAGTTCAGAAGTTGTGATGTGTGTGTGAGTAGCAGTTGACCTGGGCGAAGGTAACGGGCTTGATGAAGCCAATGTCCAGTGTCGGGAAAAAAAAAATACCGGTACAGTATGTTGTTGTTGTTGAAGTTCCTCAGGCTGTCTGGCTGAGCAGCCCCGAGCTCCTGAGGAAGGCCATGGCCTGAACCGGGCTTTCTTGCAATGCCCTCAGAGAGTGTATGTTGTGGTGTTGGCGAATGTGGTTGTGTGCATTGCAGTCTTCAATAATGTGTTTAATAGAATGGGGTGGTGTATTGCATCCTGGACAGGCATCCACAATGGCTCCATCCAGGATGCCTGTCCGGGATGCAACACAGCATTACTGTCACCAGTTGTTGCCGGGAACTTGTCAGATGTTTTATGTTTAAATGCTGATGACGACCTCGTGTTTATGAATATCATCATGTACTCTATGATGGTTTAGATATTATAGTTATTATTTTATTTTTCTATTACAGTATTATTGTTGTAATTGTTATTATTATTATTAATTTTAATAGGAGCAAAGTGTAACACATCTATTTCAGCAGCCCTGTGTTCATCACTCAAATTTGCAGCACCTGAACTGTTAAGGATTTATTACTGAAGTCTGGAAAACTTGGTATTACCCGGTCACTTTGATTGCTACGGTAAATGAATGATACAGGTAACCAGTTCATTAAACCCCTTAAAACAAAGTTAATCATTTAACAATTTCACCATTTAGGGATTTCTTTGTATCAACAAAATGTCTAAGGTAAGATATGAGAACCCCAAGAACCTAATGTCACATTGTCAAGCACTGGATTTTGAAGCAGTTTTTCCCATAAGATTTTTAAGAAATATAAGTGTATATGCCTTTCAGCCAGGAGTGATTTGCAATAAATGGGCATTACAAAAATTGTGGGGTAAGTTTGTATGACAGTTGTTGAAGTTCTTGAGGAAGGCCATGGCCTAAACCGGGCTTCCCACAGTGCGCTCAGAGAGTGTATGTTGTGTTGTTGGTGAATGTGGTTGTGTGCATTGCAGTCTTCCATAATGTATTTAATAGAATGGTGCTGTGATGCATCTCGGACAAGCATTTAGAATGTCACCATCCAATTTCTGATATGTTAGAAGGGCCGGATGGTAGCCACATCGTAGCCTGGCTAGGTAGACTTTGTCCTCACAGGGAAGAGAGGATTCAGATGGGTGGATGTCAGGAGGTCGTGCATGCAGCTGAGTGTATTTCTTGAGTGTTTGGATGGATTGGCGAGTGACTTGAGTATGGATATGTTTCTGGAGACTGGTTTGGGGTTGGCAGGGTGTAAGAAATGATAGTATTTGTGTATGGTATCGTGTACTGGGTGTTGTTATGATGTACCTTGGCATGTGTGGGTGTTTTGCCATTTAGTGTAGTGGATGTTGTGGGTTTGTGGAGGCTATAGCTAGTGTTTGTGTCCCTCTCATGTCAAGGTGTTCCTTGATCTTGAGGACTTTTGTTTCATGGTGTAAGTGGTCTGTAGGTGTGGTAGCTGTGCAGCCTGTGATTATATTTAGGGCTTTATTCTGTAAGGTCTATAGGGTGTTGTGACGAGTCTCAGTGAGGTTTGAGGCCCAAGCAGGGCTTGCATAATCCATCACTAGATGTATATATTGTTTGTATACTGTGGTTGTAGTTTCTTTATTGTGTCCAAATGTTGTGCTGGCAAGTGATCTGAGGGCTTTAAGTCTTTACATGCATTTGTTTTTGGTGGTCATGATATGTTGTAGTGAAGGCTTCCCAGTTGGCTCTTTAGTAGTTGGTTTGTGTGTGTCTGTGGCCAGTTGGGATGATTCTTGTTTTTGTGGTGATTATGATTGGGAGGTGGTCAGAGCCAAGGGTTCTGACCACCCTCCATGGTTTTCTGGGGGCAAGGCAGAAAGTGATGTCTGGTGATGATGGTTGGAAAAGGGCTTCGTGAGGGAAGTGGATGTGTTGATGAATGTTGTTTAATGTAATAATGGATTTCAAGCCCTTTGTCTGTGTCTAGGTTGTTGACATACCAGGCCAACGTCTTGGCGTTGAAATCACCACCCAAGATGAGGTCAGGTTGGTTGGTGATATGTTAGAGCTGGGGGGAAAAGTTATTTGAAACTGTTGGGCAGATTTGAGGGGTGATGTATTGTAATGATGTGATTGTAATACTTGTTTTGCCAGTACATACTTTAATGGCTTGAATTTCTGTGGTGGTGTCATGGTGGGGGAGAAGATATTTGAGGTGTGCACTGGCTTCTATGTAATTGAGGGATTTGTGGACTAGGGTGATGAGTCAACTGCCATTGCCTTCAGCCCGGTCTTGTCTGATGGTGGTGAAATTGGGAAATGTGTGTGTTTTATGTGTGTTACGTAATTTTGTTTCTTGTAAGATGGCAATGTGTTCTTGTTTGTTTAGTGTTGATGCCATCTATGGTTAGTTGAAGAACAGTATTAGGAATGTGTCTGGAAGAGGAAAAGTGTGGAGGTGAAGTAGAGTTGGTGAGACATGTACAGTCTCGAACCAAAATACACCAGTTTCTCCGATCGTTCAGCCTATCTTTAACACTGACTTTCCCCTCCTGCCAGCCAAGGTGGTGGCAAATCTTAAATCTTTGGTTAGCAACTGTACAGTGGAGTATGAGGGGTATGTTTGGAAAAGGATGTTAAAAATGGAACTACCTGACAGGAGGAGAAGAGGGAAAGCCAAAGAGGAGGATTATGAATGTGATAGGGCAGATATGCTGTTAGTTGGTGTGGCAGAGGAGAGGTGGCTAAGGGAGTTGCAAAGCTTTCATCTACCTTTCAGCCCTTGTCCAAATCAAAATGAAGACCAGATACAGAATGGATGTTGAGGATTCCAAGACTTGCTGCTCAGATGCAGCCTCGACCGTCCTCATTAGCTAGGTTGGAGAGAGTGGATTGATGAATTACAGTAAAAATAATTGATCAGCATGGTTTGAATAATAGTTACTAAATATAATCTAATTATTTTATAATGTGAAAGAAACATTGTTGTAACACTAATAGCATTTGTATTATTTGTTAAAATAATTATTACCTGCACCAATGAAGTTGGAGATTTTATGTTTTTGCTTCCATTTGTCTGTCAGTATGTCCGACATTTCAAGGGTATTAACTGATTTTCACAAAATATATTGGACAGATAAGTTTTGGTGCTGTTTGGAGAAGAAAATGCACTAACCTCTGGCTCTCCAGGCCATTGGGCTTATGAAGATGCGAACTGTGATTGCAAAGGAACAGAGTCAATAACTTATAGTACTCATTACTATATGTATCTATGTACTGTTTCATTCTGTTACCATACTATACTGCATTACATATCCTGGACAAGTTCAATGTATTGTAGGAAATTTTAATATTCATAGAAAGTACAGTATATATTCTATAATTTTTTATTCCACAGGTGAATTGGCCAATATTTATTTCAGTCTTCTAATTTGTGATGCTATTCCTTTAGGAACAACAACGGGCTTTAAAGAACAGTGAGAACCTTGATCGTTGTGGAACCCCAAGTTCAGCAGGAACCCCTGGAAGTGTGACAGAGGGTGCCAACACAGACCCTAGTCCAGTTACCACCCCTCATGCATCTCCCCGGCCACCATTGCCATCTCTTACTCCTCCACGTCCTATGTTGGTACAACGACCCCAGGTGCCAGGAAGCTCATCATTACGGCATGTGGTGTCCCATTCCATGATTAGGGCAGCACCCATTGGACACCCACAAAATGCCCCTGAGTCATATGCACTTCCTCCAGGAACTCCCCATCCCAACAAACCCCTTGACTCATTTACACACCCACCCACCCCAACTCCCCAGACATCCCCCTTACCATCCCCCACAAATGACCCTTACTCTCGGGTTCCGCCTTCTCCACGTCCACACACATCAGATCCATATGGACTCCCTCCAGGTACACCCAGGCCAGTCAGTAGTGATCCTTATGCAATGCCTCCTCCTACTCCTCGTCCAGTAGATCCATATGCTTCTCAGCCTCCAACCCCAAGACCACTGCCATCAGACCCCTACACCACCTGTAGTAATACAAATGAGGCATTCTCTCAGCCTCCTACATCTCAGTTTATTCAGGCACCACCCACTCCACGACCACATGATGATATGTATGGGCAGACTACATCTCCTGTGGGTGATCCTGCTCGGCAGCACCACCTAAGGGATTTGTTACAACAACCACCTTGGAGTGAAGCTAGTGGTCATCAGCCTTCAGGCTCACAACCCTTATCTTCACCTACTGGGCTCCCAGGAGAGTTCAGACCTCCTCTTCCTCCTATCGGACAGGGTCAGGCAGTGAGAATAAGACCTGGAATGCCTCCCAGTCAACCTCCTATGATGACCCATTCTGTTGCTCCTGGCCAAAGTGCCCAGATGGATCACAGAGTCAGGATGATATTACACCAACGAAGTATGCAGCAGCAGTCACAGCCACAACCTCAGCATCCAAGCATAGTGGCTGGTCGTGGCCACATGGATGGTTTCAGTCACATAGTGCAACGTCCACCTCAACAGTATATAAATACACCTAGTCCTGGAGTTAGACCTGGGGTTACTAATGTCAGAGGTCCTGCTACCACAGTCATAGTTAGTCAGGGGATTGGGTCTCCACATTTACCCCCTGCAAATACTGTTAGACTCCCAGTTTTATCTCCAACCCATCATCCCCCACCATCTCCACATTCACTTGGTCCTCCCCATCCTAGTGCTCCTCACCCACAGCAACACCCTCATCCCCACCCCCATCCCCATCCCCACCCCCAACCCCATCCCCACCCCCAACCCCATCCCCATCCCCACCCCCACTCCCATCCCCACCCTCACCCCCATCCTCACCCTCACCCCCACCCTCACCCCCACCCCCACCCCCACCCTCACCCTCACCCCCACCCTCACCCCCACCCGCAATCACCCAGTATACCCCAGCCACCTCATCCCCACTTGCAGCAACCTCATTCTCAGCAGCCTGGCCAGCCAATCCCACCTCCTCACCCTCAGCCAACACCCCCTCAGCCGACACCCCCGCAGTCAACACATTCACAGGTAACTCATCCCCATCCAACACTTGCTCACCTACCCGAGACGGAGCCCACTTCACAGCAGCAGCAACAACAGTCAGAGTCAGAATTACCTGAAGCGGTGACAAGGGAGCTGGAACAACTGGAAGAGGAGCAACAGCAGCAGCACCATCACCATCGCCCTCCTCAACCCACAGCTCAGGGAGTTGACCTGGAAGACTTGGAACATAGTGACCTCACTAACATGGCAGATGAAGACTTGATAGGTGAGTCCAATATCATTAAGTAAGGAGCTGCCATTTGAGGCAGTTCCTTTTCTCGTAATTGCCAATCATGCCTTATTACATGATATCTACTTTTTTTATTAGTCAATCATGTGAGAAGATTTTGGAACCTCTATCTAGAGCTGTCTGTAATCTAAACCAGTGTTTACACAATCCAAACCAATCTGTGTACATAAAAAGCTAAATTTCTTCTGTCCTGATGTCTATAACAATTTCAACCTTCCCCTAGTTAAAAAAAAAAGTAAATAAACTTGCACCATTGTTAGCTTCTGGCTATCACAGTGATAGAGGCTGTGGCTGCAATTCTGTAGCACAGCGTTCTATCCTTGCACAGGACACGTTAAAAATGCCACTGATGCCAGAGGTTACCACCCCTGTGAGCAGGGGGTGGGGGGTTTGAGTCAGCTGTCTGAGGTATTTCTGCTTACGCAGCCATAGCCGAAGCTGACTCGGGTCTCACGTGGGTGGAGAGGACTCTGGGCCACTCATCATCCTTGTGCTGTGTGCAATAGTTGTATTTCATACACACAGTGTGTGCTACACTCTGTCCCATTGACTTCCACTCATTGGTGGACCTTTAACCTTTATTGTCTGATTTCAAAGTTATGTGAATGATTTTTCATAGCTATGAAAACTTTTTAGATATTTTCAAAAGACAGACGGGACATGTGTGGATAAAGTTTATTTACAATAATATTATTCAGGGTGTCCATAAATTATCTGAAGAAATTGTACTGTATATACAATACAGTTTGTTCAGATATTTCATGGATATCTTGTGTATAGATATTTATGCTTGCATTACATTGATCACTCATTAATAACTTACCTGACTACTGACAGGAATGAGTGAAGGTTTTAATGAACTGCTTGAGTTTGCTGAGGATGGTGAAGAAGATAAGCTACCTTCCAATCTCTTTGATGACTTAGATGGGGATGAAGATGAAAGGTGAGTCATCATTTTCCAAATTTTATTGTATTAAGTAATTCTATAAGTCTTCTGTTCTCATTACTTACTCCTTTAGTTTTCTTGTATCCACTCGTATTTTTTAGTATATCCAATTTCCACTTCTCTCCCTTTTGATATTTCATATTCATACCACACTAGTGTTTAGCAACCAAATTAAACTTTGGCTGTCTCTGGTCAGTCATTTAGTCCTCTTTCAGCCTATGTATGTAATATTTTTGTTCAAAATACAGTGAAAGCCCTTTTATCCGGCACCAGTGGGACCGAGAACGTTCCGGATACAAGAAAGTGTACTTTAAAATTACGTTACTCTACATTCTTTCACAAGTACAGTTAAACATCTATTTAATAGACCCCGATGCAAAGGATTTCGGTAGGTACATTATTTACACATCATTACATACCTATTTATGTATATATACAGATGACTCTCAAATAAATCCGAGAAGTTCTTATACATAACGAGCGAAATTATAATAAACATGTCAGGAAATTAGATCACTGTTGTCCGTGAAGTGTGTGTGTATGTGTGCGTGTGTTGCCACCACTTCCCCCGTGCTCCTTCCCCCCCCTACCCTTAGTCTCCATTCACCTTAGCTCAAGGTCAAAGGAATATAGGCCTAGCATGCCTTGTGTGTGACTCGATTTTAGTAATTATGAGTTATTAACCACCAGCTTCAACACTCATCAGTCATGTCAGGTGGTGCATTTACAAAACAGAAGGCCATATCCTTCCATATCAAGATGGAAGGTTTTTCTCAAACAGAGAAAGGAGAAGGAAAACCAGAGTATGCATATTAATAAAATGTAAACAAACGATATCACGCGCTATCTCCTCCCCTTCCCCCTACTCTCCCCCTACCACCTCCACCACCACCACACATGACGAATGCTCATTTCAGTCATGAGTTGTCTGCGAATTGTTATATGCATTTAATATGCTTGATACGAATTATAATACTGTATTTACATTTGTAAAGTAACAGTACAGTACACTTCTTCACTTTTAACACTCGTCACTCCCTCCTCACTCTGTGCTCTGAGTGGGTGAGCGTGACAGCTCTTTTTGGTGAAATTTATCTTTATGAAAAAAATGCCGGATACTGGAAGTTTCCGGTTACCAGAATGCTGGATAAAGGAGCTTTCACTGTATACAGTATACAGCTCATAGAATGTTGGAATGAATTTTTATCTTATTACATTTACATGGGTGTTGGAATGTGTGAATGATTTTGTAACATTGTTTTATAACCACAGACGGAAGAAGGACAAAATTCGAGAGATGATTCCAGGGTCGTCCAGGCATAAAGTGGGCGGGATACCTGTTGGGCCTCCTTCATCAGGGTCACATTCACACTCTCAGCCTAACTTGTCTCCAGGCCAGAGCTCTCAACATCACCCAGCAGGTAATCTCACCATAGATAGCCAGGATCAGCAACAAGTGCCCCATACATCGACAGGGATGGCCCCAACCTTACAACCAAGACCAGGGTTAGAGGGTGGGAGCTTAGCACTTTCACATCAGAATGCATCTCCCAGTTTGGCTCAGCCAGTACCAAGTTCACCCAACATGGGCAATGGCCCCTTAACTTCAGCACCCACTGTGGCAGTGCTGGGTTCAGCCCCAGGACCAGCCATGGGACCAGTTCGTCTGCCCATGGATTCTCCTACTCATCAGCAACCAATGCAACCGCAGATGGCTCCTCAGATCACTCAAGGAATACCACGTAAGCTATGTTGATACAGTAATAAATTTATGGTAGACATTCATAAGATTAAGATTATGTGACAATAGGGGATGTATGATATAGCTAAGATATTTTTTTCAATGAGTTCTGACTAATGGGAAACTACTACATTATGGAAAATGGTATATGTACACATTATTATACAAACATACTGGTTTTGAAATATGTGATAACAATTAATTAAATAAATACAAATAAAATAAATGGAATAAATAAATGAATTAATATTTCTATACATTCTTATTATTAATATTAAATTGTTTATTGAATATTAAATTTCATATTAATATTATTATTAATATTAGAACAATAAAAAATATGCCAAATCCTATTAGGGATTGGATATGTTGCTGTGTAATGGATTAGTAGCAGATAAAAGATACAGTTGGCTCCACTTTCACGTTTACTTCTCACCGTTGTCAATGTTGAGCCACCTAGAAATTTGAATCCCTAACCCCGTGTGATCATGATTTCGGAAAGAGTTACTTTTGATACACTGTGGGTACATTAATTAAATAATCTCTGTTTCTCGAACACTGCTCCATCTGAAATTGGTCATTGGTTCATTAACCCTAGCATCTGAAAGTTGGTACTGTTTTCATAATATTGGATTGATCATATTCGGCAACAAGCAAAATGATTATGAGGGTGGTGAGGAGAGGAAAGTGGTAGGAGTAGAGTAAAAGAGTGCAGGAAGGGTGAAGAAAGCCGAATGGAGTGAGTAAGGACAAGGTGGGAGAGAAATTATTATTTGGTACAAAATAGTATTCTCTGTTGAATAGTAACACAGAGTAATTAATGAGAAAATAACTCGACTGCTACTGAGTAACAAAATTGGCTGTACTGGTAATATCTTATAATACTAAGTAGATGGTGGAAGGTTTGCTTTATAATGCGGTAATATTTAACTATTTAAAGATATGTTAAAAGTTTTATTTAGCGTTCCTGCGGACTCGATCCATTCCCATTAAATTTGTCAATTATCCTTTCTTTCCTTTTATTTTCTCCATGCTTGCTCTTCCTCATTTGTATCTCTTTCTTTTTCGTATTAGTGTCTTCCAAGATCAGTATGGCTTTCTTCCTCTTCATATACTTCTAGATACTCGAACTCATCCATCACGTTGACCTCAAGTATAACATACTTACAATTGAAGTTCATTCCTTTATTTTCCCTAATAAGGAGACACCTAATGCCTGATTATGCAAGGGAAGAAAGTCGGATGAATGTGTGTTTAACTGGTATAGCTGTATGTGACCGCTATGCTGTAATATTGACATGATGTATCATGTAATTGCAAAAGGTATTAAAAGAATGTTTATTTTTTTTAGATTACTCTCATGTCTACCATAACAAAACAGAGCGATAACAACATTATGATCATAGTGACAACAAAATTATAATCATGAAGTGCATGGTGTAAGGACACGACCTTTAAAAATTACTACATGACTCTTGATACAACTCGATCACTGTTGAAGCTTTTCTCACCAACCCAGCCCCTCTTTCTATCTCACTCAGTAGTGAGTGGTTCGCATCATTATCAGAAGGAGTTCGGGATTTAGATTTCTGGGTAGCACAACCTTGGCATCGCTAAGTGGTAAATGCGGAAGTAGAGTCAACTGCATGTCCAATTTAAATATTTTCCTATGTTTCTGAACTTTTCTACATCCTCCAAACTGATAAGCTAAGATTTAATTCATCCCTACATGGAATTTATCTTGTTTCGGGACACTGTCCCTCTACAAAGGTGTTTGGTGCCATCAAGAGCAAGGCTGTCTATCTCAACAATAAATAACCCCACTCTTCTCACTACAATGGAAGAAAATTATTGGAAAAAGAGAACTGTATGGCACAGTTTAAGCATTGGAAAGAAGAATATTGTTGATGAATGGTGCAGGGTAGGAAATAAACTACAGGAGAAAAAGGGAGAAAGTATGAGAGAACAGAGAAGGTAGAGGATAGCTTGGATGTAGAATGGGTCTTTATACTAAGGATAAATGAACGTATTGTGGCATGGATGTACAGTCTCGGCCTGGAAAGTAAGTATCCACCCACTCCCAGACATGTGGTACCATTGCTACCGTGGATGCGAGGGGTAAAGCAAGGTAAGACTCGTCAACCTGAGTCTAATCGGCTAACTTGAGCCAGAAAAGGTGGAGGGAAGACAGTGTTTCGCTGATTCAACTCAGGTTGATGAGTCTTGCCCAACTTCATCCCTCAAAACCCTGGTTGTGATGGTGCCACATGTCAGGGTTGGCTGGAAGTGAATGGATGCTTACTCCAGGCCGAGGGTATGTGTAGCATAGTGTAATGTGTTGTTTTGAAAAATAAATATTTTTGAGGAGATGGATGTATGTTATCTAACTTGAGCTGTAGGAAACAGAAAGAAATGTAACCAGTAACCAGTTCTGGGAGATACATGAAAATCCAGGCAATTCCTTGAGTCTCCTGGCACCTTGATAGCAGTATTTTCCATCTACTCCTCTTAACCAATTTTCACTTGAATTGACCTGTAATGGTGGAAGAATAATTATTCTGTTTGAATCATTAATTGCTGACATCTACTGCACATATTTGCATTGGTAGCAAGATATCAAGAGATACTTGAAAAATTGCTCATGTAATGCAGCCATAAAGGGGAGTGAATGTGAATGTGGTCTATTATACTAGATAAGGAAAACTTAATCAGCTCATTGTATTTTACAATATGGTTTTACATGTTTTTTTCTTGCACTGTCAGGTTTTACGAACCTAGGACCGGGAGTGACAAGGATGATCGGCCCTCGACCAACCATGATCAGACAGCCTGTCCCACCACCACCTTACCCCAGCCATCCACCCCCGCCCTATCCACGCCCCCAGGTAATGTAGTGGTGGCATGACTCCAGCCTTGATCAGCTTTCCTTGTCGTGGTTGGGCAGGATGTTGCCTGGTGCAGGGATGATAGTTATTACTATCCTAGTTTCTCAAAATCTTTTTTGGTAATGACCTCATTTATATTGTCCAGGACACAATTAGTTTCACGTTTGTTTATAATTTAACCAGTGCAGTATCATTTGGATGGTTATGCAGTATGTCTTATAATATGAACTTTGCTATTGGTGTTTCATTTATTGAAGAAAATCTATTTTCTTGGTCTTGGACAATATATTCTTATGGTTCAGTATTGCTTGACACATTACTCTTTGATGGGTACAAGGGTGAGGGATATATTCCTTTCAGCTTTTTCACTGTTAAACAGTTATCAATTCCTGTTAGAAGTAAGGTAATACAGTACTAACGTTATAAAAAAAAGATCTTTCATGTTAGTGTTAGATACATTATTCTTATTAACATATTGTAGGGATTTGATCGGATAGTTATAAAGTGTTATAAGAATGCGTCGGATATGTATAGTGGATTAAAATAACTGTCAGGTAGCTACTATACATAGATAATAGGATTAATATGTTAAATTAGGTGAATGGCAGTTATCAAAAGCAGATAGGGCATATAATTATGTTAGACTGAAGATGTTTGAAGTATGCTTTGTAGATTAGTAATTCTTATCAATTCTTTCAAAGCCATTTGTAGTAATTTTGGATTAATTATGGTAGGTTGTTATTGCTCAACAGTTAAACTTGTAGGTGATATTGAGCATCATGATCAAACTGATAATCAAAAATAGCTTTAGTGGTTTTCTCTCGTTCAGAACACAAGCTTTAAGATAATAGGATGAGCTTTAACTATATGTGTTAAGTGTATGATTTAACGGCAGCTAAACAAAGGGAGTAATGTGTATAGCATAGAGTATCAAATGTGAAGGATTTTATTTCTTAGCTGGATGTGATGAAAAGAGTAAGAATGCTCGGCTTCTCGGTGTTTCCTTTCAAAGTGAATCTCGTAGTGATGGGCTCATTCACCTGGGAAATGTACATCATGATCACATATTTAAAAAGAAAAAAATAATCTTTAGAGTTGGATGACATATCTTATAACATTATTATGTGTTGATTCTATCCTACTGCCATAGTGAAGTTCTTGTGCTCTTACTCCTCTGAATATACAGTACTGTATATTTCTTTTATTTATATAAAGCACGTTTGTAGAATATATCTATTAAATCATTGCTGTAGATGCTCACAAGTCAGGTGTGCAATGTTTCATACTATATGGGGTTACCCTTTCTTGGAAACTAGAAATGCCCAGTCAATAGTAATGTAGAAGTGATGCAGCCATTCTTGTTTCCTCTCCTCACCCTCTTTGAGTTTCTGCACTGTAGTGACACCATCATAGAAGTGTGTGACAGACTTGAGTGTGTGTTCTCCCATGGAAGAATTGAGAAAAGTGTTTGAAATGTTGTTAATTGACTTTGTGATTTAGAACAATTGTGCTGTTAGAATGAAGTTTGCACCACAATGCAGTTTCACCACTCACAATGCTTATGCAGATTCACCAAGTGCAGTGTATTATAGCAGATATACTGAAAACCGTTCTTCATAAAAAGAGGGATTGAGCTTGCTACCTTATGGGTATTTAGCTGTGAGGTTACTGTATACCTTAAGGCTGGTACCCTGTAAAACTTTCTTCAATTACAAAGCAAGACATGTAGCTCAAATCTGTGTTATCTTCTGTTTAGCTTCGTTATTTGATAGGTGGTCCTGTGTACTGTACTACAGTTTGTGTAATTGTTTATCTACCCTATTCAAAGTGACACATTATAAACTTTTAGACATGATACTCATGGTGCTAGAATGACTTGTGAATCTCTGTCAGTGGTCCAATATTTTAAGACAAATTTTGCTTGATAGTCTGACACGTATTTGATTGTCATTCATTGGATATTGTCTCTTCAAGAGTTGTTCTGTAAAATTGAGACATAAAGCGATGTTGTGGATCATGTTTTACTTGCCTGCTGTAGTGATCTCTTTATAGGTGCCATTAAAAGACGATCAGAGCCCACAATTTGGTTGCAAGCTACACGGATATGATGACAGTGACACTTTGATAGGTTGTAAAGAGTCACTATTTAGATCATGTGTTTCGTGAAGTTTAAGTAAACGGGTTACGATAAGTTAGCAAACTAATGATTGAACATATGTAAGTTTATTTAATATGATCAACAGAGTACTTTTCCAAGAGAATATAAATTGTGAAGTACGTACAATAAAGTAACATCTATTGCCCTGTTTCACCTCATTATGGGATGATGGGGCCCAAGGCTGGGTTACTTTTGCCTGCTCATTTATGGATGAGTTGTCAACCCAATAATGCTCATGACATTATAAAAACTTCCCTTTCACCTCACTGGGAAAGAATTTTGCAACTTTGCACCATTCGGCCCTTACCCTCTAGACCATGTGTTTACTCAGAATAAGCCATTTGTAGGAGGAAATTGGCTTGAAAAATTACTGTAGTACAGATTGTGCCATTCATAGCAATATATGGAATCTGTTCTCCATCTGCACTTGCATATTAACTGTAACTCTGGTGTTAAGGTTTCCAGTACTACAATTAAAATTTTGTTTGTCTGCTTCATTATTACAGTTTGATTATAATCAGTAATTTCTTATTTGATTGTCCCTATATACATTTCATGTTTCATTCAGTAGCTACACTTTTTTCCCATCTTAAAAGCAGTGAACTACAGTACATCCTACTTCTCCTCATTGATAACGATAATACTGTATTATAAAAAATACCTATATTTTGCATAGCATTCATTGTTCTCTTAGATCCATATAATGAACCTTCATGGGAGTCTCGGTCACTCTTGATTAACTGAACACAAACTTTTTGCATCCACCTTCTTACTTGATGATGCACTTTTGTTTTACTGTAGCTTGTACAGTAGTAGATAATCTTATTCAGCTGAGGGATACCCTAGAGTGTAGAGTTAGAGCTTCTGTTTACTAATACTATCTGAGCAATAAATTGTTTTCAAGACAGTTAACAAACCTTCTACTGTACTTAGTTACAGCATTATATAATTTCAAGGAGCTTGCATCCACATGAAGTACTGTTTTTCCATGCCCATTAAACAACCAATTTTAGGGTGTTGTGCTGTATTAGTTAGATCTTTTAAACAAGTCAAATTATTAATGAAACATTTGCTAAATTCAGGAATCCTATTTTGATAAGAGTGAATTACATCTCAATCAAATTAATTAAGTCAGTTAATTGTTCTGCTGAAGAGCCATCTTCAAACAATGTGCAAATGTTCCAAGTCTTCCTTACCTCCTTGCATAAAGTGATGGTGTGAGCTAAGGTGCAACTATATACTGTATTTAGGAAGTAACTGGTTAATGATGATTATGAAATAAGTTTATTTAAGTGAAGTGGTATTAAAGTCTAACAAAGAGCACAAAATAGTAAGAGGGTATCAACAAAGTTAAAAGTGCAGATGGAGGAATATTTGAGGGAAAGACTGGAATCATAGGAGATGCAGAGAATAGTGTACCAATGTAGGATTTATCATTTTAAGTTATATGAATCGCTCTATGGAAAGATTTGAATGCCAAGGCATGGATATCTCTTAGGAGGATTATTAAAAAGAAAGGAAAGTATCTCAGATGAATTATAAGCCTTGGCAAGTGAGTAGATGTAGAACTGGTATGAAGGATTGGTAGATGTTATGCAAATATGTGACAACTGAAAAAGTAGGATGAGTACTGAAAAGTAAAGAAGATTGCCATTAGTTTATTATAGTACTAGTGCACACAAGTACAGGCATGAAGAAAGAAATTACATAACTAGAAGATAGTTACTGTTTCTCAAACCTTACATTCTCATGGAAGTGAAGCCAGTGAGCTTTAATGCCTAATAATAATCTTCATGCATTTTTATCCGAAAATATTTTCTCTGTTTGTTATGCTGAGACTTGTCATTCAAAATGTGGGAATGGTAAGAAACATATGCACATTGCAGGGAGATACTTTCTTGCCATAATTTTTTTTTTTTTTTTTAAGGTGTCTCCCTATAGCACCGTATGCATGTACTGTTTATTGAGGGTTAGATTTTACTTGCTTTACTTCCACATGAAGCTGGAGTCATAACTAAAGCAACAGTACTTCTGTTTCAACTACTGTACAATGAACTTTCTCTTTCTTAAATTTCAACTTCATTAACTTGCTCTGTAGTACTGTATAAACAGATGGATTTTACACTCCCTTAGAACTTCCCTTTCTGAAGTACAATGTCATATGTTTCACTGTCTTCAAATTCTTAACTCCTTCATTTACTGTCAGAATGTTTATCAGCTGTGAACGAATGTAACATGTTTCTTTTTCTTTGTTGCCTTTATTCAAGAGTAGAGTGGATGATAACAGATGGGAGGGATTGTAGAGTGTGAGTCTCCTTTCACATGATACTATAAAGTAGTGTAGTTGTATGGTGTACACTTTTTATTCTTATTTTTTTTCTCAGAAGCCCCCCACCCCACCCCTGAAAACGAGAAATGAATAATATAGTTACTTAGGGAGGTGGGACTTTTGATAAAAATCAGGTTCAGACCTGTGAATGACATGGATAGACCCAAGTGGGTTTTGTCATTTGTAATTCTGTTTTGTTAAAATCAATATACGAGTAGGCATGAGATCCCGGAGACCTTATTGACTTGAAGCATATTTGGATTGTCAGGGTAAATTTGTTGAAGAAGAGGTGTAAAGAAAGAAGGAAAGAGAAAGGAACGAGGAAATGGAAGGATGGAGTGAAAGAGGTTCAAACTACCTTGAACTTGAAGCATTCAGGAGCATGGAATGTATGTATAGGTTAGAGTGAATGGGAGTGTTTGATATGTTGGGACGATGTGCCGTTAGTGTCTTGAAGCAAAATGGTGTGACATGTTTAAGCTTAAACCACTGATAATTTGAGTGAGACTTGGTTGTTAATGTTGTACCTGATTTGATGCCATGTCTAATTGTAATGTATAGTGCAATATATATGTTAATAAAAGTATGAGTGAAAGTTATTGAAATCTTCCAGTATATAATTTAAATTTTTTATGAAAAGCCAGTCCACATACAGTATGTATATGGTCGATGGCTATTTGCCAAAAACAAAATGTTTATAAAAATCCCTCACCGTTGTTTGTTCAGTACTGTATATTTATTTAATTATTTATTTATATTCATGCAGTGAGAGTACAGTATTTGCACGTCATATTTAATATTTCATCATCTTTCATAGAAAAGAAAACTATAATATTGGTGTGAAGAAAATCACTTTCCGTTTCCTCAAATACACTGTATAATACATATCTACCATTTTTACCTTTGTAAATGGAGTTTGCAGGTTATGTAGTCACTCGTGGTTATATGTTAGTTGATTAGGGAACAAGCTAACTCAGTAACTTCTGAATGGATTTTGATAAAACCTTACAGGTAGCCCAGCCTTGGGGGATGTTGTTACCTTTTTATCTTGTGCAGTTGACCATATCAAAGAAAGTAACTCTATTTAATCCACAATTTAATATGTTCACTATGTGAATGTTCATAATGTGGTCCATATGTTAGGATCAATACAGTTTGGTAATTAGAGTTGCTTGTATAATCTTGATGACAATATGTCAAATACTTCACGAAGCTAAGATTATTACATACCGGTACAGTAGTTAAAAATAATTGGTTGAAGATTGGTGCATTACAGTACATTCATTAAATACGTAGGTTTTACCTTCCCCTACCATATTAATTATGCTGATTTTCTTCTCAGTGCTTTGATTTGATGCTATTACAGTAGCAATGGCTCTTAAAGTATCTGTGCAATTTATAACTCATTTAATACATAACTTTACAAAATGCTATGCTGTGGTCCAAACTTGGGAGGTGGGAAAGGCTCAATGAGTGGATTTTTTATATTCTTTGATTACGCTACAGTTTGCTCTCAAAAAGAAACTTGTTTACTATTCAGATGGTGACAATATGCATTTAGTATTAAAGGGAGTAAATTTTGAAAAGTAGTGAACGAATGTAGGTAAAATAAGCTAAAATATGATTAAAGTTATTTAAAGTTCCATGCTGACATGGAAGTGAGGCATGCCAAATTGCTCCACCAGGTTTCTGTGTAACATCAGGTTGTGGTCTTGTATCTTTCCCTGGTGTGTGAGCCCTTTATTTCAAATTGTAGGAATGCTGTGCTATTGTATTAAGAGCCTTTAATCTAGACACTAAGAAACTTCTTTACTATTGAAATTTGCTTTTTGATAATGCATCTACTCACTCGATAAATTATTAACAGTATTAGAAGATACTAAGGCATGGTTGTGTAGTATTAACCAGGTAATGGAAGGACTGCAGTAGTGTTGAATATTCTGCTCTCAGACACACAGAAAATTACTTCACTTTTATTATATTAAGCTGCTCTGATTTTCTGATAAAGCCTACGGAAACTACATTACAGTATCGTGTTTGCAAAAAAAAAAAAAAAAAAAAAAAATGCAACCTCATATTTGTTGTACAGAAGTTTGTTTACTGTGTGGGTGTGGCAGTTGTGAGTGGTGGTGGTGAAGGTGGTGGTAATGGTGGTGGGTTACCTCCCAGGTGATGGTGAGTGAGGGTATGATGGTGAGGGGAACCATGGGGGGCAGTGTAGGAGTTGGGGTGCCCCCACCACCACCCATGCTAAGGGCCGGCCCACACCATCCAGCCATGATGGGTCCTTGTCCAGGGCCCCCCATGGTCATGGCTGGGCCGCGCCTTCCCCCACACATGGCCCACGGGCCCCCCGGGGGTCATCCTCACCTGCCCTCTGGGCCTCCGGGTATGGGTCCACCTGGCCCTAATGGTCCACATGGTCCATCTGGCCCCCATGGTTCACTTGGGCCACATGGTCCTCATGGCCCCCATGGCCCCCATGGTCCACACGGACCCATGCTGCCGCCACAGCCACTCAGGCGACCACTACTACTGCAGGTGAGACTAACAGCACTCTGCTGCTTACTGTTGCACCCTGGCTGTCGTGCAGTCCCGTACCAATCCCCTCCCCTGTGGTGTCGTGTCGTGTTGTTATATAACTCCGTCCCTCCCTCCCAGCCCTGACCCACCTTGGCCCACCCTGCCACAACCTCAGTTTGGCTTCCCCTGCACTTTAGCTTATTTTTTGGTATTCTTATCCTCTCAAACTCTTCACCAGTATAGATAGTCCAGTGCACCCTAGCTTAATGTGTTGTCCAGTGTATACTCTAAATATTGAAAGTTTATACATGCTAGTTACTAGAACTACTGTCATGTCCTAATTTACATATGCCTAGTACTGCTATTATTATTAATGGTGTGTGGCATATTCAAAGCTTAAGATATTACTTGGCAACATGTTTTTACTTCTAGCAGTCAGTTCATGGAAAAAAGTTCAGTATCATGATATAGCTGAAGGTAGTTAAGGAATAGAATGCATTAAGCTTGATAAAAGAAACATGAAGCTTATATTCTTGGTATGTCAGACTTTTGCTGTTTATTAGAGCTGTATATAACAGTCATGTTTTTTTTTTTCAGGTAGGCCTGCTTATGATTTTAAGCTGTTTATTATGATTTAAGCTGTTTGTGTAACCATTTAAGAGATACTCTTGTCTTCTGTAAAGGTTTAGAAGTTAAATATGTATATATAAATTGATAAATCAATGCTGTATATTGTGTGTACTCAAGGAAAGAAACCATAGTATCTAACATTCATGATGACAAGTAGCTGGATCTCTAATAAGTTCCTGAATGAAGGATTACAGGGTTTTATTTGTTAGTGTAAAGTCCCTTTGAATTGATCAGAGGGACTGAAAAAATAATGGTGTTTCAAGTATACTGTAACCTGTAGTTAAGGCTACCTGAGAAAGAGAGAGAGAGAGAGTTAGTTAGTTAGTTAGTTAGTTTGTTTCATTATTACCATTTGGGCTGCTACTGGAATATAGAGGGACCATCTACCTCTTTGATCCAAGGAGACTTGTTGGTGGGACCAATTTTTATATTCCCTAGAAATCATATGTGCACTGTTGTGTAACATGTTATGATGTGGATTAAAGTGCAGGTTTTGCTGAGTTGGGATACAGCTGATGTAGGTTATTATATTTTCATTTGTTTATATCAGGTAAGACAGGTTTGATACCCCAAGTATTAAAGAAAAAAAGGATTTATCCAGTAAATCAAGGTTTGGTAAGAATAGAGAAATTCTGGCAGTTCCCTTAGTCTCCTGTCACTACAGTCGCGACAAACTCAGAATCTCAATAGGCCACGCCCCCTCCTGACTACTCATACGGCTGGCAGCAGTATTTATAGCACCAATGATTTGTAATAACTATATTTGAGTACACTAATTTCTAATCTTTGCTTCGTCACAAGTTTACAGTTTTCAGCAACTCGTATTTCAGTTTCTCATGTGTCATTAATTACACTGATAACGACATCAGAGTTCGGAAACTTTACGTTTTAGTCTGATTTTTAATTATGTTTGAAATTATGTTAAATGGTGCAAGGTGGCAAGCAGTCTGCCAGGCCTATATAACAAAGGGGAGTCAAGGACACGCGCTAGTGCCTTACTGGCTGCTGGAAGGGAAGGTCATAATAAGTACTATACTTTCTTAAGAGAGAAATTGCACAAAAATAAATGCAAAACTACAGGTATTATAACATTCTTTTATTGTTCAGTGGATTAAATAATAGATGTTATCAGTGCCATGGTCGGATGTCAAGTGGCGGCATCATGACCGATACGAGAACATGTTCCGTTATCCACGGTGCTGACAGGAAAGGGACCATGCATGGCCTGTTGAGATTTTAAGTTTGTCCTGACTGTAGTAGTACCTCCCTGGGCATGGATATCCATACCTTACAACCTACTAAAAGCTATGCAGCAACCCAAAAATAATTGAGTAATTATTATTATTATGTTAGGTTGAGGCAGAGAAGACTGAGATGGTTTGGACATGTGAGAAGAGCGGAGGGGGGTGTGTTGAGTGAGGTAGAGGAGGTGAGAGTCGAGGGCCGGCAACCGGTGGGAAGGCCCAAGAAAAAGTGGAAAACGTGTGTAATGGAAGATATGAATTTAATGGGAATAGAAGAACATATGGTACAAGATAGACAGATGTGGAGAACTGTCATCGCCCGTCCAACCCCATCCTAAATGGGAAAATACGGACGTTAAACGAAAATGATGATTATTATTTATTATTATTATTATTGTTATAGGAAGCTATGAGTGGGCCCCAATGGAGAGTATTGTAACTATACACCCAAAGGGTCCCAGCAGGGGCCATATCAAAGCTCAAGAAACAAAATACAGTAATTAAGAAAAAACACTCGTAAATACTGTATAAGCAGATTTTCAGCATTGAAAAAATTGTTTGTTAGTTCATTCCACAGTTTAGTAACAAAGGGAATAAAACTTTTAGAAAATTGTGAAGTGTTTGTACCAATAGGTGAAAATACAAAATCATTTTGATTTAAGGAATACCTAGTTAACTGAGATGGTTGAAAAGGCAGTAGAAGCTTTGAATGAAAGGGATAGTAAACATTTTAAAATATTTTATACTGTAGACTTAGACGACCAACCGTCCGACGGTGTCGCAAGATTAATTCTAAGATTAAGAAGTAAAAATTTGACCTGGTTATATGCCGTATATAAAAGATTTAAATATGAGTCAGCAGAAGACATAAAACCGGCGAGCAGTCCTCAAAGTGAGGCAAGAAAAAGAATTAAAGGAATTTAAGACAACACTATCGTCAACATAGAGGAGAAGGCCAATTTTTTGATAAATTGATGAGGCCACTGAAAGCAAATGTAACTCAAATGTCAGTTTCATATCTAAAAGGATAGTTAGGAAGTGGAAATCTTGATCTGCTTATTATGAGACTATTTGTTTTATGGGATTTAGCTTCATCCCCCATTGAGTGCACCAGAAATTAATTATGGCAATGTCGCCTTGTAAACCACAAGCAACTAGTGATCTGCTTTGAGGTGAAGTGATGGTATCATACAAAGTTGTATCATCTGCATAGGCTATCATTTGAAACTGATTGAAATGATGTGGATAAGTTATGTAATCTGTTAATTGTTTTTTCAGTTTAAAAATTCATAGCACTAACTGTTGTGAGCTAATGGGAGGTGCAAAAACTTGAAACTTTGATATGGAGGATCTCTTCATTAATAGAATGCCTCATGGAATGGATAGTATGTTATGTAAGTGCACAAAAGTTGGAGATTGGTAGGGAAGGTGTAAGTGAGGAGTGCAGCACTGCTAGGGTTAGGTAAGAGCTGACACAGTAGTGTAACGTGTAATATAATATTTAATATTATATTTATTGTCTAAAATATGTGTAATGCTGTAATTGCTTACAACTGGTTGCTGTAGCAGGAGAGGTATGACCTGGCAAGCTTCTATTAAGGGTTCAGAAGTTTCACACCATACCTGTTATATACTGTACATGCATGTATTGCCCCTTAGTCATTGCTGTGGGCCTCCTTTCAGAAAAGGATAGAGACTTCACCTTCCTGGATGAGTTAGAAACTATGGTGTCTCAGTTTCCCAATTCGGACAGTATGTTCTTGTCATTCCCTTATCAAGAAGTATTTGACCATAAAGTGTAGTATGGTAAAATACAAAATAGATTATTTAATATACATTGATCATTAATTTTGTAAATTTGAGAAAAATTGTGCTCTACAGAAGACAGAAAATATAGTATTAAATAACTTGTCTTGTTACTGTACTCAGGCTGTAGCTAGCCATTATAGTTTTTGCTCATGGTTGCCCGTACATCAGTGCACTGTACAACTGTTGAGTAGTACAGTACTGTATTGTTAAATATGGAGCAACTGATTTCTTCAAACTATTTCAAGCAATCTTAAATTGATAATATTCCCAGTTTTCTTAACTGTATTAAATGTAAAATTTTGTCTGGGGCTAAGCATTACTTTATTGATAAACATTCTAAAATCCAGTAAGTCAGGGGGATCTAGTGTACCCATATGGCATTATTTACATAGTAGGAAAGTAGGATAAAGGATATTATGAATGTCTGTGCGATATGTGGTAAACTAAGCACGTTTTATGAGTTTGAACCAATCATTCATATTTATAGGACATGTAGGATTTAACGTAGGTGTACATTCTTCAGATGGAAAGCTGTGAACTAAGAATGAATGCCCTGTTGGTGTTATATTGCTTCATATATATTGCTTATGATGTACAGTACAGTACTGTAGTTTGTTGCTATTTCCACTGTTCCCTATATAATGTGGGCACATTCAAAAGAGACTGAATTTAATACTGTACTAATAGAATATATTACTAGAAATTACACTGAGACAAACAATGATCTTTGGTGACAGGAGTATCATATGCTATAAGTATTTAAAAGGTAGTAAGCAAATAATTATGAGAGTGGATTGACCTGAAACATTGCTCTCTTATAGTTTTTAGGTAACTCAGTTTGAAAAACTCTGTATACCCCTAAAAAAGTAGGTAGGGTGAAAATGTGTAATAAATTCACATTTTGGTTTGATGACATGGGAATGCTGTATATAAGAAAGAACTTATTGTTATAGACACATAAAAGATATACTACTGCAGCCTGTACGTACAAGCTCTAGGTTCTAGAACAACTAAGGAGTGGTACAAGCAGTTGTTTTCCTTCCACATTTTGTCCATGCTCAGTACCCTTACCATTTACAAGTTGCTGACAAAAAAAATGGAAGCAAATATTACTTATATGTATATACCTGTACCATTATAGAATCATACTACTCCATCCTGGTATTTGTTTTGGCAACTTGGGACAATGTTCTGCATGCTTGAGTTTTGCAAGAATTATTCTAGCCTTATGTCATACTTTCTGTTATGCTTAGGTACCTGATAAAGGGGTAAGTAGTGAGTATGAAAATAACCAAAGGGTAAGCTAAAGATAATTATATATTTGCATGCTTGAGAACAAGGTTGATATTTATGTGCTTGTTGCTTGTTTTGCATCCCTTTTGGTGCACATATAGTACCTAAATTGCATGTTTATCTGCTTATCATTGACTGGAATTGTGCATGAAGGGTTGAACCTTTGGGACAATACTATGTAAAATGTTTTGTAATTTTGAATGTACAGTATTTCCTGTTCTTGTTTCTTAAGATTACATTTTTTTTGTATTATATTCATGATTCATTCTTTTGATGTCTTATGTTCATGATGTACAGAATTATTTTCACATTAAGTAACAAAGATTTTGGGGTTGCTGTTATTTCATTTTGTTGAAGCGTCATTTTGCAGTTGTACAGTAGATATGTTTCAAACAGGGATCATTGGAGGAGAGTGTAGCCTGAGCTTAGTTTTAAAGTTTGATTTGTGTATTTTGCTTATAACTATAGATATTCTCTCACAGGTTTAATTAGATATTGCTAAATATGAAAGAATTATCAAAATGTCATGATGTTTCTTAGAGATTGTGCAGTGTGTAATGTGGGTAAAAATTAAAATATTTATTGGATCTTTATTTAGTTTATGTTGCTGTTAAGTTGGGTTTATGAAGGCTAAAATTTATTGTCATTCAACTGAAAGGTACACTGTATTGGATTAGCATTGTCTGGCTTGACTGATACACTCCCAGCATCCTCATCATAATATGTGCTTGTGATTCAGTCCCTATTTGTGTCATATTTGCTTAATCTTAGTTCATATTTTGTTGTCATATATCCCTGTAGGAGCTCTTCAGGCTTCCATCTCCTATATGATTAACAGTTGTCTATGCACAAGTATATCAGGTGTGTTTAGTTGTTGTTCTCCTCTTGATTTACAATTCTTAATTCTCATTTTCAACTATTCTTTTTAAATCAGGGATAGTAGCATTGTTGTCGTTGAGTAATAGAGAATGTACCCATACATAATTGATAAAGTTAGAGGTTGGGATATAGGAACTATTTATTAATGTGTAACAATTCACCTCCCAAACTGCCAAGAAGCACCTCACCATGACTGAACCACTGCAGGAACAGCCTCTGCTCATAGAAGATCTGCTGGAGCAGGAGAAGCAGGAACAAATGAAGCAGCAGAAGGCCAGCCAGCAGCAGCAGCATCCACACCAGCACCCGCACCCGCACCAGCACCCGCAGCAGCAGCAGCAGCAGCAAGATTCACTGGGATCGGCAGACTTAAACCTCAGTGACATGGATTATGAGAAGTTAAAAGCTGATGTGCTGTCTGTTGGGACTCCCAATGTGGCGCTCTCAGCAATGCCAGGTATGATGATTAAGTGGAATAGATGTGGAAAATATGTCTTCCTGTAGCCATAGTTTTGTGTCGGTTGTTAATACTTAATTTTAAGGATTTGAATTGTAGCTTTGTTTTCAAGGAACCTTGTAAAACTTTGATATAATTGGGCATCTTGCAGGTGGTCAAATGATAAACAACAACAATGGTGGTGGAGGTGCAGGTCAGCCATACCTGAGGCTAGCTGGTCCTCCTACTCCTACCGGTACACAGCAACCCCCAGGACCAACACAACCTATGACACGTCCTGTTAGACCCCAGGGTGATCCTGGCATGCATCCTGGTCAGTCTTAATGAGTTTTTAAACTATTATCAATAAAACTCGCCCACTAGAATATCTTGCATTTCAAATTTTAGTTAGAATACAGTTATGCATTAGCAACACAGGACACTGCTGAGTTAATTTTAACATATAGAAAGATAGCTTTTCCATATGTCCAAACCTATAATTATATATTTCTGTTGTTGACCTACTTGAACAGATACTAGAATATAAAAAAAAGGTAAGGAAAGCACTGTCCTTTCACAGTGTACAGTACAGTAGGTTCGCATGTTGCTCGACAATTTGAGCAATAGAGGCACTCATGAAAAGGGAAATTTGCATAGTATGAATACATCTTTATATGGGGAAAAGTACTTATGGGTGGCCACTGCCTCACTTTGACAACTTACAGAGATCTTATATGCCAATATGCAGGGTACAGTACAGTATTTGGTAATTGTGATTTGATTATGAGTCACAGTAGCAATGAATATAAGTTCATACCAAAGAAATTGCAGTACAGAAGCACACTAGAAAGGAGAGATGGAGTTCAAAGGTGGCTGTGACACTATATCAGGGTCGCTGCTGTACCTCCCAAGGTCGTGCCACTATTACCCTCACCCTCCACCACATCACCACTCCCACTAGCACTGCATTCAATGTTGATCTCATTCACTTTGTCCATAAACCCTTCAAAGTCATGGCCGGACACAACTGAACACATAATGAAGATAGCTAGTAGCGAGATACCGCTCCATCAAATGATTACTGGGTTACTGGGATGACTTAGCTGTTAGCCTGTCAAGAGCAGAAGCACCATAACTCCTCACAGTCTGTATAATAGCCTGCATGGGCTATATACAACCATGGTGATGGTACCACTGGAAAGGCCTGGGCTAGAACTAGGGGATTGACTGTAGTAACACTGACTCAAGCCACCCCAACCCTCTCCCACTAAAAACAAAAATGGCCTTGTTTTGCGGTGGAAGGGGGGGGGGGGTTAGCTTTCGATAAATATTTGCAGTCTTTTGTTAATCACCTGATGCTTTGAAGAGTGTGACAGGAATTTCTTCTTACTCGGCCTTTGGCATGGTGAAGGCAGGTGTTAGTGTGTAGGGTGTAGGGTTGGGGGCAACAAGTCGGTGACAATGGACGTGAGAGAGCATGAGACTGACTGAGTGAGAGGGAGAAGCCACCTGGGGGAGTGGCTGGTTATAGCTAAAGTCTAATAAATTGGTTGTAGCGTGGGTTTGGGAGAGCAGCTAGTTTCATGCAGAAACCAAATTTAGATGTGCTTCTGGGGAAAGGCTGTGTATTTGGGGTTCTCTTGGCCACAAAAATGCGTGCTGTGGAATCATCATGCGTAATAGAATAAAATGTTGCTGATTTGGGGTTCGACTCAAAAAGGTGAATTTCGCATTGAGAAATGAGGGTTGGGGACCCTGCTCTCTAACAATAACCCCACCAAATACTCAAATAGACTCGGAGCTAGACCCTTTGCCTGTCCAGGGTCCTGCACTGGTGCTAGAGCCTCCCCACCCCTTAAGAAAATGATGATGATGATATTATAAGTCTGGATGTCCCATTTCTTGAGATACTACCAGTACCCACATAAAATTTGTCATAATCTGTACTATGTTTAATTATTTTTAATGAGTATTGAATGCATTAATTATGAACTCTCTTTAATATCCTATTTTCTTTTGTAGCACTTCTACAAGCTGCTGGGTCTCGAGGAACTGTCACAACCATCACTTCAACTCCTGGCACTGTCAACATAAAGACACTTCCTCCACCTCCCCTACCTCCTGATAACCCACAGACTGATGCTGAAAAGCAACAACAGGCTCAGTATGAACACTGGTTGGCCAAGCAACATACCTTGATATTAACACAGCAGAGATTGTTTGAAACAGAAATAACCAAGATTCGTAAACAGCGCAAGAGTTTAAACAGTCGACAAAGAACACTAAAGAAAAATGGGCAAGAACTCAATGAGCATGACTCAGCAGAATTAGCTAGGATACAGAGGGAAGCTGGAACAATACAGCGGCACCTTGAGCAGTGTCGTAAGTCCTCTAGGCAGCATGCAATGATTGTACAGGAATATAATACTAAGAGAAATAGACAAGCTCATATAATGAGCCCTCAAGGTGGTGTGATCAATTCTCCAGGTAATATGATGGCTGGCTCCTCTCCACTTGGTCCAGCTGGTTCTTCACCCATGCATTCTACACCCCAAAGCCCCCTCATGTCACCATCACCTTCATCACAGCCAGGGATGGGTCTCAGCCCAATGGTGCCATCTCCACATACACCGGTAGCTTCACCCAATCCAACCATTGTGCCACAACATTCTCCACATGGCATGGTGGTGTCAGGTCCACTTCCTTCCCCTGGAGAGTCACCATTCAGCCCCCAGACACGTATGCCATCACCTGGGGGCAGTTACTCTGACCAAGGTCCTCGTCCAACATATCCAGGTGGTCCTCAGGGCATGACACACCACATGATTGCACCCCAAATGCGGGTGAGGTTGCCAGTACACAGCCCAGGAACTCAAACTGTACAGCCAGGTCAGATATCTCCTCACATGATGGGAATGAGACCTGCATATCCCCAACAAGGAGGAATGATGCCTCAAAACCAAGGAGCTCCCATGATGATGAGACACCAGTATCCACAAGGAGTGATGCCTTTAAGGAGACCTTCAGGATCTGGCCCAGTCCCTAGTCCAGGCTCAGTTGGGCCCATTCCAAGTCCAGGTGGACCTGTTCCAAGCCCACTTGGTTGTGGAATGGCCATGAAGCCAAGTCCAGTTCATAGTGGTCTAAAGAGTCCTGTACCCCTGGCAAGCCCCAGTTCTTGTGGTCCTATACCAAGTCCCATTTCTGGTAACATGGCCATGAAACCAAGTCCAGTTCATAGTGGCTTGAGAAGTCCAGTACCCTTGGCCAGTCCCCAGATGCATCCTCACAGTGTTGAAAACCCTAGTACTCCTTTAACCCCTCGTAGTGTTACTGGAGAATTGGGTGGAGCTCCACATACCCCACATAGTGACATGGGTGGAATGAGTAGTAATGGAAGTCAGCAGAGAGACAGTCCTCAGCAGTCAGTTCCCACTCCTGCCAGTGATGCAGAATCCTCATCCTCACCAGCATCAACACCTTCTTCAGTACCTGCCCCAGTATCAGGCTCTGCACAGAGGCCAGCTACAGGAGAGGGAGGAGGTAGTGACGGTGGTGCTAGTGGAAATGGCAGTGGGGGTGGTAATGGTGACTTGGCCCCTCTGCCACCATATCTAAGAAGATTTGGTTATTTCAAGCCAGGATTAAGAGGAGGTGCAGTGCTAAGGAGTAGATGGGGTCACTTCAAATTGGGTCTGAAGGGTGGAGGTCCTCTTGGAGAAGGGGAAAATAATGTTGTACCAGCAACGTCTAGTAGTGATTTAACAACATCTGTTCCAACAAGCACCACTACTACAATTAGTAGCTCTTCTTCATCAATCATATCCACAAGTATACCATTAACATCAGTAAAATCTGAGTTGGATGGAGATGAGGGACAGGAGGGATTAGCTCATGTACTGAGTGAGAGTGTCAAAGGTCCTGTAGTAAGGATGCTTGGAGGAGGAACATCACGACCCGGCCAAGTAGCTTACTCCTCCCCTGGCATTGCCACCACTTCTATGGCACCACAATTATCGGCTAATGTCAATAAAGTTGTTGTTCCAGAACCAGCGAAATCTGAAATTCCCCCATCCAGTCGTCATCAAGCTGTAATTGGTATCCCAGGTGGAGGTGCAATTCCGTCGCAGAACAACATGTACCCAAGTCACACTGTTGCAGTTGCTCCTGGAATTAGGGTTCCTTCTATCAACGCTTCAGCCAACTACCCTTCATCAAATATTGGTCCTGGCAGCTTGACAACAACTAGCACAGCAGTATTAGGGGTATCAGGCAACACAGCCATTAGTGGGAGTTTGGTGCCACCGCCCATCATGTCCGTCACCCCTGGAGCAACTACTTCCATTGCTGCATATACCTCTGGGGCTGATGTCAATCCTCCATTAGATGTTTCCACACACAGCACCATTGTCAGCATCAGTGACCAAGTGAGTGGTATAACTAGCGGACTTACAAACTTTGTCAGCAGTAGTAGCATACCCCCAAGCAGTGTGTCAGCCATGACGCATACAACTCCTGCCCTTGGACGTCCTTTGGTCAGTGTACCTCTGCAGCAGATTGGGATGCAGCAACGACCCATGCTACACACCTCAGGAGCTCCTACCACGACAACTCAGCAAGTTCGCACACTTCCTTCTATAGGTCATTTGCAGCCAGGCACACGACCCTTCAGAACACAGCTGATGAGACCACCAGTGTCTCATCCAGGAACACAAGAAAGTGAAGGGCAGCAGGTAGTGACACAGCAGCATGTTCTTCACCAGACTATTGGACAACCAGTTGGTGTGCTAGCCAGCAATGTACATCAACCAGTTGGTCAGCAGACTTGGATACAAACTTCTAGTGGTACAATTCATCAGGGGGGTGTTGTGATGCAAGGAGGGGTGAGGATGGTTGCTCAGCCCATGATGGTGCAACAGACAATTGTTCGTGGTGGCAACGTTATGGTGAGACCAGGGACAGGAGGGCAGGTATCTATGCAGGGAGGCGTAAGGATGATGATGATCCATGGGACACAACCAGTGCGCACCCCATCACCACCTGTCACTCGACCAGCAATGATGCCTCCCCCAACAGCAAAGTCTCCTGCAGGACATTCAGCTAGTCCAGTATCAAGGGTTTCTCCAGCACCATCCCCACTTTCCAATCAACCATCTCCCCACTCTCCCCAAATTAAAGGTCAGTCCCCTCTCATGTCCTCCCCTGCACCAAGTCCTCATGGTTCCCTACCAATACCACCTACTTTAGTGAAAAGGGAGCCTGAGGAAGAGAGACCTGGAACCTGCAGTACTGCAAACATTCCTCAGCCAGGCAGTGGCATGATAGGAAGCCAACAGCACATGGTTGTCACTGGGGTGTCACTGCAATCTGCACCACAACCTGCAGTTATGAATCAGCCTCAAGTGACAGCACAGGCATCCTCCGGAGGCACAGTGCAGATCAAGTCTGAGGGAGTTAGTGATGGCATAAATAAAGATTCGTCAAATGCACTATTGAAACAACTATTAGAAAATACTGGATGTGCAAGTTCCATGCAACAACCATCTCAAGGTCAGTTACTATTATTTAGATCAACTCAAGCACCACTCCCAGTACAATCATCTCATTTATCCCAGGTTGCCTCACAGGTGCCAAACCCTACACCAATAGTCATTCCCCGTAACCCTGTTCCCACATCAGGAACTGTAGCTCAAGCACCTGTACTACAAACCACAAGTACTCCAACCATGATACCCCAGAGCAATCCGATCCAACAACAGCAGCAACATGCAGTACTGACTCCTGGAAATCAAACTCTTGTGGCAGGACCACAAGTGGTTCAACGATCAGTAGTAGTATCATCAGGTCCTCAACCTGTACCTCAGGGACCTGGTACTCACACTGTAATCCTGGGACAGCAGCAGCATCTTGTGGCACACTCTGGTACACCTGTTAACATTGGTCATACTATGGTTCGAACAAGTGTACCCTACTCTGGCCAAGGTCATCCTGTTCAGTATACCTCATCTCCACATCCTGCTGGTCAGCAGGCAGGTGTACGACAGGTAACTACACACCACATTGCGCATGCAGGAATGATTCCATCATCAGTACATCATGTGGTGCAGGGTCAGCCAGGAGGTCCCCACCAAACAGCCACTGTTGCCCACCCTAGTAGACCTCTGGGTATTCCTGCAGGTCACATGGTGGGCCACCCCGGAGTACGTCCCGCACACCCAGGTCAGCAGCATCCACTAGGTAATGCACACCTTGTGGCTGGTTCACGCCATCCTATCAGTGCTTCAATTATGAATGCAGCACCAACATCTGCTAGTATGACAGATAGAATAAACAATGATCCTGGCCTGAAGACAGAGATGAGAGTGATGATCCCAGAAACTGTGATGGGAACTGGGGCTAGCACAGGAGAACACACTCCTGAGATGACCACACCCAATGATGGTTCAGACTCATTGGATCATGAGGAACTGAAGAAAGCAAAAAAAAGAGCACAACAGGCAAGAAGAAAAAGTCAGTGTAAAGACACCAAGGTACAACCAGCAAAGCGGGCACGCCAAGGTTCAAGATTGGAAGAGGACTATGATGCTTACATAGACAGTGTGATGCAGCAGCTCAGGGCCATGCCACCACTCAGTATTATGGAGCCGGATGTACCTAGAAATTTTAATCTTTGTCCTGTATTTGGAAGTGGTGACCTGACAAAACTGGGCAGAAGAGATTACAACCACAGGCAAGGAGTTTTGGAAGGCTCCGAAGGACAGGCTACCCTCCTGAACATACCAGATTATTACAACACACAGCCATTTGGAGATAAATTGCCCATAGTTACCCCTGCAAAAACTGGACCAACTCAGCGTGGCTTCTACATTCATGAATTCACACCACCTAAAATTGGGTTACCATTAGATGAGTACCCAGGAGAAGGAGAACCATGTATCCCTGGAGCTGTACGTCCAGCCAATATCCCCACCCCTACTCGGGAAGCAGATTCACCAGATACTGTACTCAGTTCCTCCTCCCCAGAGTGCATCTTACCGGAATCTCCTCTGCCATTTAAGGGTCTTAGGCTTGTGGATATGGATGAAGAACCACATGAGGAGCAACGTGATCGATCCATCTCTCCAGCCATTCCTCTCCTGATCCCAACCCCTATCAGACCTGGGCAGCTTCCTTTCCTCCCAGCAAATGATAAAGATAATAAGGACACACCAGAGCTTGACAAGGAGAATATTGGCAGCCTGTCTAGTATAACCATGAAGAGCAGAGTGGGTCAGTCTCCAGCTCTGCCATTAAAAGATATGGGCAATGTAACTGTCACTCTCACTCTTTCATCCCAGGCAGGGGAGGATGTATCTGGTGTCCTTCGTTCCCTTGCTAACCTCCTTAATATTCCCCCTCCAGCTTCCTACCATATAGCTGATAAGATGGAGACACCAAAGATACCCCGACTATACCGTCATAAACAACAGAAAGACGGCAAGGAGCAAGTAGTTGACATCCAAAGTATTTTGAATGGACAGGCACGCTTTTGTCTCCATTGTGAAGCAATCATCTGTAATGATATTCTGAGCAAGAAAGTTTCTGAACTACCATTCCTCAACAAAGAAGAGTATGGGAGTACTGAAGAAGTAACATTTTGTTCTCAACAATGCTACGTTCAGTTTGCAGTGTCACATCGCATGATTGTTGATGACAGAGGAAAGACTGATGGCTCTTGTAAAGGAGTAAAGCGGAGAGCTTCTTTTGGAGATGTGAAGGATCCATCTATTCTCTCTGATAATTCTTTACCTGACTGGACCAAAGAAGAAGACCTTGATGAAGTGTTACGAGTGCCCCAGCTGGAAGACTCGTTGTTGAGTAGGCCCACTAAACACAAACTAGAGGAGGAACCAGAGCAGTATCCCAGGCAAGCTGATGGCAAACGCTTTCGTGGCCACAAGTACAAATGCTGGACCCCAAGTGCCCTTCTCCTCCCTGAGAATTATGAAAAACCCACTCCAAAGGAGATGACAGACTTACTGTTTCGAATGGGCATCACCTATAGGAAGCCACGATTGAAGGATGACTCTCGGCAGTGCCTCCTGTGCAATCTTTATGGAGACTATGTTGCAGATGGGCCTTCGCGCCTTCTTAATTATGATGTGGACAAATGGATTCATCTCAATTGTGCCCTGTGGATTGAAGAGGTTTATGAAACAATGAATGGAGCACTCATGAACCTAGATGCAGCCCTGAAAAAGATAGCGGGAACAGTTTGTGAACACTGTGAGCAGCTTGGTGCCTCTGTCAAGTGTTTTAAAGTGCGTTGCTGTAAAGTTTATCATTTGAATTGTGCAGTGAAGGAAGGCTGTACATTTTATAAGGACAAGACTGTTTATTGCCAGGAGCATATCAACAAAGGAGAAAAAGATAATGAACTCTCCACCTTAGCTGTGTTTCGTCGTGTATTCATCGACAGGGATGAGAATCGACAAGTGGCATCAGTTATGCACCATGCAGATTTGAGTTATGTGCTTCGAATTGGTTCTCTTATACTCCTTGCCATTGGACAACTCCTTCCTCATCAGCTCCAAGCTTTCCACACACCATATTGCATCTATCCTGTTGGTTATCAAGTGGTAAGTAGAATAAAATTGTTCATATCTCTCTTTCTTTCTAACTCATGAAACATCTACCTGATCCTCCATGTACTTCACTTTCTTTTACCAGTTGCCTCCTGGTAATGGGATGGAAAAGATCAAAATTAATGTGGATGGGAAGAAGTTTCTATCCTGTCCTGTGGGAAGGGGAAGGAAGAAGATTGAGAGTGTATGAGGAGTTTGCATTGATATAAGTGGAAGTACAAAGGAGGTTGAAAGTAAATAGGGTGTGAAGAGTTTCATAAGGGAAGGTTGGATGCACTGGGTATTACAGAGATGCAAATAAAAGGGTGGGAGTAGCAATGTAATAAAGCATGGAAACCATGAAGGGGTGGTGGTGGTATAGGCAGGTGTGGATCCAAAGTGTAGAGGAAGGACAGAAAAAAAGTGTGTTTCATAAACCAATGAGTGTAAGTTTGTAGGAGAGTGGAGTGGTTGATCAGGAATATAAATTAAAGGCTCAATGTTAGGGTGGATGACAGGATATGTGGAGTTTGTGAAGTATGTAAGAGTGTGTGCATTTACACCAGTTAACCCTAACTGCATAGAAGCTAATGGCTTGACCCCTCCCCTGGTGTCAGCTGATTTTTTTTTTCTTTCTTTGTTCAGAATGAGGTTATGAAATACTGTATAACAAAAGTAGAACATAATAGTAGTACTTACTGGCATGTTTATTTTGTTATTAACAGCTAATTACACACATTGTATTATTAAATTTGACTATGGTCTCAACATTGCTGTTAACATGCTTATTGGCACAACTACAACTTATATGATTTTATATCATACTCAATCTTAGTTAGAAACTTCAGAATAAAATGCTAAAACTGCTTTTCAGATTCGTTACTACTGGAGCATGCGACGGTTGCACAAGAGATGTGCATATGAGTGTTCCATCCATGATAATGAAGGCCAACCTGAGTTTCGGATTACAGTGAAGGAAGATGGTTATGAAGACCACACTTATGTGAGTTGTTCTCCAAAGGGTGCCTGGACAAAAGTACTGGAGCCATTGGCAGAGCTGCGGCAGAAGGCTGATGTAGTGCGCCTCTTCCCACAGTACATCAGTGGGGAAGATCTCTTTGGTCTTACTGAGCCTGCTATTGTCCGCATCCTTGAATCTCTTCCAGGGATTGACACCTTGGCTGATTACAATTTTAAATTTGGGCGTAATCCCTTATTTGAGTTGCCATTGGCTGTGAATCCGAGTGGATGTGCTCGAGCTGAACCTTTTACCAAATTACACCTGAAGCGATACCATGGCATTCGCACCAGTGCTGGGTCTGTTCGCACTACTAGTAACTGTAGGGCTGCAGCAAGTGTGGCCAACCTTACCATGGCATATGATCCCTTCATACCTTATAGCAAGCTCCATATACACTCACGTTCATCACAATACAAAAAGATGAAGAATGAGTGGAGGAGTACTGTATATCTTGCCAGGTCAGTATTCCAATCTGTATATTTTATTTATACTTAAGATAATTAGATTGATGACTGTTAAACCAGAAAGATACAAGGGAATAATTACCATTACTTACTGTTGCAATAACATTAAGCACTACTATGGATCACACACATACATATACACTGACATAAATGAAACCATGTTCAGCAAGAAAACTGCTGTACATCCATTAACAATAAACCCTCTTTTAGCCTTTACCAAACTGTAAAAAAAAAAAAAAAAAAAAAAAAAAAAAAAAAAAAATGTCCCAGTCTTAGACAATATTGATTTGATAAAAGTGTATAAATTTAAGTTTATTGAATGTGGATAGCAAATTTTATGTGTAAAAAAGAGAAAGGGGGGCAACTTAAGTACTGTACTGTGTTAAGCCTTGTCCCAGAAAACAAAAGATTGATATCTATGAGAGAATTGTGGTACCAATACAGTTGTACTGTACCAGAGTACGTAAGAGAATTTTAATTATGGGGCAAGATTATTTGAAAATTTTCAAGTAATGGCATTGTAAAGAGTATGTGTAGCTCTAAGGAAAGTATGTGCGTGAGTAGTACAGCAAATGTTAAGCTAGGAAGAAGAGAATGGGAAGGCCCTATTATCAAATCAAATCAAATAACCAGAAGTATGAATGCTGAGTAAAATACTAAACCAGTTGGAAGTATGTAAAATGTTGGTGTTAATAGCAATATTACAAGAGTGAGACACATGCCTGTTGTAAGCAACTTGGGCCATCAAGGGTACAGTAGCCTGATTTTAGAGGCCCAGTTGTTAATGAGGAGACAGAGAGGTCCAATCTACCAATGGTTTTAGTAACTTTTGGTGATAGATAAGTAACCTGTTTTTCTGTGTCACAAAATTATCTTATTGAAGTCAACCAAAGCTGAAAGTAAAGAGAATGTAAGTTTTGCAACCTACTGTATGTTGTTATATGTAGTTAGCAATTTTTATATCTCTTTACAGGTCAAAGATACAAGGGCTTGGGCTGTATGCTGCACGAGATATTGAGAAGAATACCATGATAATTGAATACATTGGAGAAATAATACGTTCAGAGCTGGCTGAGGTAAGTTTGTTCTTGTTAAATAACAGGTAATTAGTTTTATTCAAAATGTTACTAACTTTTTAGAATGCATGTCGCCACTGCATCCCCTCTCATTTCCTCGTTCATCAAACTATCAATATGTTTTTTCAACACCCCTTATACTGATTTTCTTTTGTTTCTTAACTCTCTTCAGCACTAAAATTCTCACTTCGTTTCCTGCCCCCCCCCCCCCCCCCCCCCCAAAAAAAAAATGTTTGATTTGTACTTGATCTGACAACCATTCAGTTTGCAGTCCCTTATCTCCTCTATTATGCCTTTTGTTCTCAAAGAATGTATTTGCTAAGAACAACTCCCTCTCTATGCACACATGTCCACCAAAAAAATCACCAATGTCATTAATCCAATCTACACTCCACTTGCCAACAATGCCTACAACATTTGTTTCCAGCTTTCCAATTCATATCACCCATGTTGATAGGTGACTATGCATAAATCCATGCATACATCACGTCTTACCCTATCTTTCCTATCATATACGCTACTGTAGGCTACTCTTGAACTCTTCCATCCACTCCCTTACACACTGAGACACTAGAAATGCACACCTTCCATCATGAAGTTTTAATCATTTATATTCATCTGTCCTTATGACTGTTTTCCCAGGTACGTGAGAAGCGATATGAGTCAATGAATCGAGGAATTTACATGTTCCGGTTGGATGATCATCGTGTAGTGGATGCTACTGTAACTGGAGGGCTTGCACGCTATATTAACCACTCCTGTGGCCCCAATTGTTACACTGAGACCATCGAGGTGGAGCGAGACTTCAAGATCCTCATTATTTCAAATCGAAAAATTATTAGAGGAGAAGAGGTAAGTTATTAGTGTTGAAAGATTAATGATTAGGTTGATGAGGCATAAATTGCATTGAGAAAGAAGTAAAGCTGAATTATTATGGGTACATGCACAGTCGGCAAAAAAAGTTTTGTTACTACCCCTACGTTAATTTAACATCGGTAAGAGCGGTAGGGTTGGTACTCCGCCATCTAGGCAGCTGTACCTCGTCATCCGAGACATGCCAGATGGGTATCGTCTTTGCCCTTGCCGTTAATATACGGGCTGCTGTTGTGTCAACTTAGCACAACGTATTCAGTTCCTTTTTTATATGAAATGTGTTTGAGTATTTTAGGACAAGAATAATGGTGAAATACTCAGAAAAAATAGCACTGGGTGAAAGAATGTCATTACAGGTACTTACTTGTCTGCCCATTAGACACTTAGGGGCACGGAGCTTGACGGAGGTATATAAGACACTCGCGTCACGCCTGACTCACCAGGCAGGCGTACCAACATTACATCACACTGTTTAAAGGGATGGTAACGAAACTTATTTTTGCCGACTGTACCTTGAAAAAGCTAAATATTGTAGAATGAAATTCTGGTGATGTACCAGAGGCCTGGAGACAGGCATGTATTGTTTTCCTGCACAAAACTAAGGGAGAGTGGAGTGACAGTAAAATCTGTTAAGTATAGTAGAATGGTTACTGAGAGAGTGCGAGAAATATCAGAGGAGTTGGTTTGAGCAGGGAGGCTTTCATAGTGGCAGAGGAAGTATTTATTAGGTGTACAGCAGTTGATGGAGGAAGCTTGTGAAAAAGATAGGAAACTGTTTATGGCCTTTATGGATAAGGAGAATACTGATGATAGAATGGATAGGTAAGATTTATGGGAAATTCTGTAAGTAAATGGTAGAGAGGGAAGACTGCTGAATATGGTAAAGAGCTTGTATAATGATTGCGAGGCATATCTGATTATTCACTGATTGGTTCCCATTCATTGCTGAAGTGAGGTATCGATGTATGATGTCACCATGGTTGTTCAATGTGTACTTGGATGGAGTGATAAATAAGGTGAAGGTAAGAGTATTGGAAAGAGGAATAGAAGTGTTGTGTAGTGGAGAATATTGTTCCATGAGGAACATGATGTATGCAGGTGATGAGGTGTTATTGGATTCTTGTACGGGAAATCGAGAAAGATTAGTGATGAGTAAGATTGTGTTAGTGAATTATACACATTTTTGTTTGCTTTGCAGGTACAATACAGTATTCATTATATGTGTAATAATTAATGTTGGTGGATATTTTCAGCTGGCATATGACTACAAATTTGATGAAGAGGAAGACCACAAAATACCTTGCCTGTGTGGTGCAGAAAACTGCAGAAAATGGATGAATTAAAAAAAGGAAGTGCCAGTTGAAAGTACAATGTCCTATGAGGACCCCAGTAATTAGCAACAAAAGACGAAAAATATAGAACACTTTTTTTCCCCCTAAATAGTACCTGTGCCTTGTGACTTGATGATGCAGCATTACCAGATGATTATGTAGCCCATTTCATGTAATGATCAATTGGGCAATATTTTTCCTTACATTATTCATTAGAATAGATAACATTAAGTTATCTTGCCAAAGTACCTAGCTGGTAGGTGACTGTCAAGTAATTAACTTGAAATAGTCTGTAATTTGATTATTCAAATATTTATTTTGTTTGGTTCTGTTTCTTGAAGTACCAGTATTGTACATGTGCATTTATTTGTATATATGCAATACTCCACATCATGTATACACAGTCATTTTCTTCTATGAGCTTTTATGTGTGTTGTGTATACTTGACTGAATGTCCACATGCATAGTTGTATGTTTTATATTGTGAGTATGAGTGAAAAATGAGTGCATTCCTGTATGTATTTTACATGTAAAAATAGAACGTGAAAAATTATTAAGAGGATAAATCCTTGTAAAGAGAAATGTACACGGTTGTGTAAATGTCTGAGTCACAGTTTATGTGCATCTGAAGCACATTACTAAGTGACACAGAAAGGTGTGATGGGGAAACCTATAATTATAAGTGTTGGAAAAAGTAATGCATTTTTGAGATCAGATGCTGTATGGATTCAAATAGTATTGCTCACTTATTATTGGGGAAAGCTTGGGTCAGCATTGCTGGGCAGGAACTGAAAAGCCAAGTGCCTTGTGCAAGGAAATCAGCTTTCCAAGTCAGGGATTGGTTATAATAATTTTGTGGTTGAAGTGCAATTTATTATCCGAAAGGAAATGTGATTTATAGCGTTTATGTTAAACTGGTCCAACTTTCAAGTATGTGACAAGTGGCCTAAAAACGTTCTTCCATCACTGTTGTGAACATGTTACTACCTTCATCAACGCTGCATCTTGTATCAGAACATGATTGACGATGGTGAACAGAAAGATGGCCCAGTTTTTTTAAAGCTGATTATTAGTTACAACGTGTAATTAAAATTTCTATGGATAGTAAATCTATTTTCTCACCAAAGGCCAAAGCCAAGTTTATGGTCATATATAAAGGTATCGTGGTTCACAGTCCCCACAGTTCATGTATAATAGACTAAGTATGTCCAAGTGTTAGTTTCTAGTTGGCATCAATGAGAACCAATGATTGTTAGAGTTCAGTGTTGCTTCAGGTCTTGCAAGTTGCATAGAAACTTATGACCTGAAGTTTCTCTGTAGTCTAGTTGCTCAGACAATTTTGCCACTTGCCGATTATAGGCAATATGGCAGCAACTCTGCACCTCAGTAAGTGGATTTAGTTCAATTTAACAAGGTAACACACTTAGAAGGCTGATGAAAATAGAAGCCTTCATTACTAAAAGTGCATAAATCACTTTGTTATCTGCTGTCAAAGTATGTGATCATATTATCTCAGTTTGTGCATAGGTCTTTTACCAAGTGTTAAGTGTGTCGAAACTACCAAGAGTAATGTATACTGACCAGAGCCAGTATTTACAGTTTATTGTTTCATGTGTTAATGTGTTTTTACCAAGACTCCAATGAAGCTGGACTCGGATGTATGTTTCTCTTGATGAATTTTACTTTGCCAGATGTGTTATGGACAAGCATGCCAAAGCAGTTAAGGTATCACTTTGTTGTTTTTCTCAATACGGTAGTAATAATGTTGTTGCCTTTTTTAAAACTTAATTTATAATGGCTTCCTTTTATATAAATCTTATGTAGATAACTTAAGATATTTTAGATGTACTCAATTTTAATGCAGGATCTTTTTAAGTGTTGGGATATGGCATTCAGCCCTCAACCCAATCAACCTTAGTTCTGTCAATGGCTCTCTGGCTGGCAAGGAATAACAGCATCATGTGTATAGAATTATGTTTGCCAGTTAACATCTTTTCATCACTTGCTGCAGCAGGAAATGTTGCAACAAACAGGGAATCATTAGATATTATATATATCGACTATCCCCAAGTTGCCAAGTAAATGTTTAAAATCCCATAACATTATACAGTACAGTACATACCTTTAACTGTAATATTCTCATACACAAGATCGAGCTCCCACCTTTCACATATATATGATGTTAATAATATATATATAAGTATTATGAATGATAATCTTCTTGAGTTGAATGATATAATTAAAAAGTGTAAAAAAAATTGTATACATATAAGTATCCCAAGCATTCTCATGTTTGATGTGTGTGGTGAGGAGTGGCAGGACTCCCAGGATGTAGAGATGTTTGTGTGGAACTCTGAAACCGAACAATGTCAATATGTAAATAGATTGTTGAATACAGTCAGTAAATCATTTTTCATGTTCTGATCATTTGTTTATCCTTGGGAGATTAGGCCGACTGTGCCAGAGTAGTGGCAGGAATTTAGCTTCTTGTCTTCGTGTGATTTTTTCTGTGACATTTCAATTGGGCTCATTTTTTAATCTGTGGGCTGATTAATGTGTCAGGGGCTTCTGTGGTACACTGTTAGCTGTATGTATTGGTTTTCACCTATGGGGGGTTTATGTGACTGGATTCTCTCACTCCATGATATGAGGGAGTAATGGTGGATGGTGGTGTATTTGAGGTGTTTTAGGTTCCCTAAATCCCTTGTATCTACAGATCATGGTCTTTGCCTGCACCCTCTCCTAAAGCCCTACGGTGTGACCTGATGGCACTTGCTGTGGCGAAGAGAGTCGTTGTAAAGATTCTCCTACCATCCCAAAGCAATGTTGCCATGTATACCTTCCACTTCTTTACAGCCTGATCAAGTAGTGATTTAAATACATATGTTACACCTGCAGGAATCTATGGCTTTATTGCTGATTTTCAGGTTATGGGTGAAGATTATTGCTTGACAACCCACCATGGTCTCCAGTGGTGTGCATATTTCCCAGTTATCTGTACAATATATCCACACATGTCGACTAGTCCCCAATTGACTAGTGATGTATGAATGTTTTTTTGTGGTATGATGAATGCTTAAAGGGATAAAATACCACCTAGACAAGCATCAACACCTTATCTTGACCAGATTATGTCAATACAGTGTACAGTACCATATTCACTCTGACTCCTCGTTTTTCCCGGTTAATATTTGTCTGTTTTGTACGTAACAATTTTGTTTAGATCCTCGCTCGTCAGGTCTTTGCTAGTTGCTGGCTTGGTAGGTTAAGATTTGCTGCATTCCATTCCTACCCAACTGTGAGGCTGTGATATTACTGTTGTGAACAGCATGTTTATCGACATATGCCCAAAGTAATTATCACAGGATTAAGATTTGTTCTATCTGATTGTATGCTGTCAAATATGACGAGAAATTTGTCCACTCTAGTGCTTGTTAATTCCACCTTCGCGTTTGTTGGGAAGCTGTATATGTTTCACTTGCGTATATAACAGACTCGGGTTGGGGGGTTGATCTCGGACACCACGGTGCCACATAAATCGTGTTTCACAGTAATTTGTTTCTCGGGTGCAACAGAACAGAAACAATAATTTTTGTATACACTAGAGAGGTTCACCATTTGGTTAGGCTGTTATCAGTGGAAAGGGTAGAGATGGATACTTTGTTGCAAATAATGTTAACTCGACCATAGGATGCCCATCATTCCTGTTGTATGCTGAAGGTGTGAGAATGAACCCTATAGCTTAAACATAGAAAGGTAGGCTATAGTTGTTTTGTCCGGCAGCGATAAGAATAGCTCATAAAACTGTTTACATTAATAATCTTTTACGATCAATATTGTTTATTTTAGCTATTGTAATCCTTCAATAAAGGTAAGCAACAACTCAATCAACGTAGTACTTTTACAACTGAGTATATAATTTATATTATATCCCATATGCCCACTGCCTATCAGGGTCGTTTCTAGCTATAGGCGAACTAGGCAGTCGTCTAGAGCCCCAGCTGGGAAGGGGGAGATGAGGGCAGCCCCAGTTTTTACTTGGATCCAGCCTCTTTTCTTCTAAAACTGTTCCAGATCGAGTCATTTTAATGTTACAGGCATGTCCCAAGGCCCGAGACCATTTTTAAAGGGTTTGGAAGTTTGGGAAAATAGGGGCCCCCAAACAGCATTTCGCCTAGAGTCCCCCAAAGCCAAGAATCAGCCCTGACTGCTAGACTTTTACTGAAGAAGTCTACTTATATCAACAACTCAATAATATATTTTGATCACCATAAATCTAAAGTAATTTGAGATGATACTGCTGGAAGTGGCTGTTCGTGAGTGAAAACGAGATATCGAGCAACTCGAGCTGTCAACTCGTCTTGGTGGTTGGTAGTAAGGTCCAGTCAGTGACAGTCACCATTCACTGCCCGGGCCCCGGTGGCACCTAGGCTGCCAGACGCCAGTGAGTGTCAGTTTCTTCTCGACCTTCGTGATGGTAGGACGTTATGTTCGGGGGTTCCCGTGCTCCTCAGATTAACTTGAACTTTGTTACTCTTTGTTCTGGGATTATGTTTTCTGCCTTTATATTGCAGTATTTGCTACGGTTAATATGTGTAAGGTGTTATAATCAAGTGCGTATATGTTTTTAACGGAATATGGTTTATTAACGATACACATTACGAGTATCTAGTTTTAAAGGTTTGCTGCCTCTCAGTGATCGAGGAGAATCCAAAAGTGTCAATCACTTACAGAATAGCGTACACAAGTTACATCGATGGTTTTTCCTGAATCAGTATTGTCAAGATAGTGCGATCTCTCCGAATTTCAAAGATAAGGAACTGGACCATGTTTAGTTTCGAATAACAACAACACGGGATTTTGTTTACTTTTTAAATAATCCTTCTTATATACTTATCTTCTGTATACAGATTGTTGGATCGACCCGAGGACATTATATAGGCAGGATCAAGCGGGAGGTCTCGAATTTGTATAAGAATTCATTGACATCAATTTACATGAAAGGTGAAATTGAGCTTATCCTTAATTTTTTAAAGTTCTGTCTCATCTAGTTTACTGTACTGTTTGGCACTTTAGAAGATACAACTCTTAAATTCAAAAATTAAGGTTTTTAATAAATTTTTGTACTAAAATTGTAATTGAATCGTAACCGTAGGAGATTTGTAAAACACTGTAAAAGTATTAGAATAAGGAAGAGTGAAAGCCATACAGACCGTCAAACATCTAATGATTCACGCGAAAAAAAATCATATACCGACAATTTTATAAGGGTTATAAACATCTGCATATGAGTAATTTATGATCACAGTAAACACTTGTATCAATATATCAGTGTGAGCCTTTTATATGCCACTGAATATGGTAAAAATTAGTAACCAAATATAGAATGCTTGATTGTCGGCTGCCCAGCAGGATTATTAAGATTCATTCCGGTGGGGTACAAACCTGTGAACTTGCTACTCCATAAATTATTAACTCTGGCAAGCGTTTTGCTTCAAGAACCTATGCTTGGTAACCAGGCCAAACAAATATTATTAAAAATCAAAGATACCACAGACGAATCCTGTGTAGGCGCTAGTAGACCACGATCCCGAAGAACTAAGATTACCTCGAGTAAGCACACAATGTGTCGTCAGAGTGAGACTGAATGGTGGTAGTGTTTAAAGGTTTCCAACTTAGCCCTCTCTACCAGCCTTCAAAGAACTCTCTCCCCCCCCCCCCCCCTCTCTCTCTCTCCCTTATCTTATATCGCAAGGAGGAGAGACAAAGACCGTATAGAATTAAGGAAGTTTTTTTTCCAGAGTAAGGCTCGTTGAGTGGGAAGCAGTAAACAATAGCAAAGATGCATTAGTCCCGGGACGTACAGTATATATAGAGATGAAGGGAACAACTTTATCGTGTAGTGATGGGTGGAAATATTTCACACCATGGCTTTGTTGTGCCTCTGATGAACAGATACTTATAATTGGCTTTGTTGACGCTGACGTAAGGAAAGACAAAGAGCCAGTGGGCGGTGGAAGATTGTGTTGTATGGATACATTTTTTTCTTTATTCGTTTGTGGCAGAAGCTCATCACTATTATAGCTGGCTCGATGTTTGCTTGTAGTTGTAAACACGGAGAGGAGGACAAGTTTGATATTATTCATGGCCGTCGTACTCGTATATTCATTCCGATAATTATTGCTTGCTTGTGACTACACCAGTGTGGTTTGAATCATTGTGAGGGAAACATAGCTTATAACCCGGGCACAGTGTGGTCTTGTGTAGGTCACATAGGTCACAGTCAATTAAACCTTCTCGCCATTATATAATTCCAAGATGCTCACTTGTAAATACATAATATTATTGTCTACCGAGCTTTCATCCACTGAAATGGGGTTAGCCACGCCATGTCGCACATCTCAGTACTTATATGTTCCTAATTATTACTCGTATAATGTTAGTATGATATGGCTTATTACCGATACCATATGTTCAGCTGATTGAATCTTATAATGGGACGACTGCAACGTAGTCTTACCCAAAGGAAACTTAACTGAAGTAGGATGGAATGTGGTCCTACCGAACATCAGCAGGGGAATATCGTAATGCCAGGAGTCACTAGGCCTATATAGGCACCTTTGCTCATTCACAAGAGATTAATCCGTCATGTTATTGTGACTGTATGTCTTTAATGATTCTCGTGCAGGTGGAACTAAACTAATTTTAGTTCTGTACTTGTCTCTAATACGTGACTATGAAACATTAAGCTATAACTACAGAATGAATCCCAAGACATACCTGTTTACACCTTTTGATCTAAAGTGGCTCATTCAATTACACTACAGCATATATACACGCAAATACACATGCGCATTTCCACTTTCAAACGAGAATAAAATCGATCAATTTTTAGCATCACAGGTCATACACAATTTTTATTATTACATATAGTATTACTTTGGTGATGGGTGGGTCTATCTAAGTGAGGATTGAGCGTCCTCTACCTCCCATAGCTCGCTCTATCTTTCTCTACTACTTAGTGTTCTTCTTTCTTACTGATTAGGCGTAGGGATGTGCTCATCTCATCGCCCACTGTTTACAGTGCAATGGCCTCGGAGTGAGGGGCACGGGGGACCCCTCCTCTGTAAAATTTCCCTAGCAATTTCGTCATGGATCACATACAAAGGAAAAGGGAAGAGGGAAATTATTGTACTTCCCGAAACACCAAGAATATAAACATTGGGACAATGAATGTGCGTGGATGTAGTACAGTTGTAGGTAAGAGGGATCGGATTGGGAGAGTGTTTGTTGAAAGGAAGTTGGATGTGTTAACATTGAGTAAGACAAAGTTGAAAGGGAAAGGTGAATGCGAGTTTGGTGGTGTGAGTGGTAGAGTGTCAGGGGTGGAGAGGGGAAAAGCTAGGGAAGGAGTGGCTTTGATTCTGAGTGCAGAAGTGAATCGGAATGTGGTGGAGTGGAGGGAGTTGTCGGCAAGGTTGATGTGGCTAAGAGAAAATTTGGTCAGGAGACATGGGTGTTTGTGAGTGTGTACGTATGGGTCGGGAAGTGAGAGGGATGAGGTGAAGAGAGGACAGTTTGGGAATGAATTGGAGGAGTGTATACAGAGTTTGGGGCAGAATGTGATAATCGTGCTTTTGAGAGATTTGAATGCAAGAGTGAGGAATGAGGTAGTAGAGGGGGTTGTGAGTAGATATGAGGTGCCGGGAATAAATGAGAGTGGTGAAAGAATGATTGGGTTATGTGTAAAGAGAGCTAGTAGTTGGAAATGCATGTTTTAAGAAAAAGGAAATATATTACACTGCATGCAGCAGTGTAAACTCCCTCCCTCTTTATAATCCCTTCAAAACTGGTCTCATGGAAGGTGTGGCCTCACTTGTAGCTCTTGTGGTAACAAGTACTTGGGCACACAGCACTGGCTGTGGGATTAACTCCCTGGCGGTCGGAGTCTCTGGTCCAGTAAGCTCTGGTCCCATCTCCCTTGGATTTGCTTCGGTAGCCCAGGAGGTAGCCCCAGGACAGGAAGCCATTTTGTCCCAGATAGCATGAACAACAACAACTCCACGACTTGGCAGATGTGGCGACACGACTTTTGCTGCCGGCCATACAGAACAGTAGCCTACACCGACAGACAAAATACTGTATAGCTATAATGTGTTTACTTCCTTCAGTCTCCGGTCCCACTGTGAACCATGAATAAAGTACTGGGTCACATATAAAACCGTAGCACTCCATAAAATTCAATTTGCCAACTTCCTGCTTCCCTCACTCCCACCTCAGGTACCCCTGTTTGGTGTGCTGATTCTGCTACACGATTAGCTAGGTCATTAGGGTACTATACTATGCTTCATGGTTCCAAATTAATAGAATGTTAGTAGAGTGAATAACAAAGTGTGAAAGAAAAAAACGACCAGTTACGAGGAAAGCCTTGATAAGACATTTAGCTTTATGAATACGACATTTAGTTTTAGAATAAGATGTTTAACTTTATCAATGACGTTTCACTACGGTACCTCTATTGAAGACGATTCGCCATTATCTTTAAGGAAAAATAAAACACCTTTGATCTGAATTTTGAAGAAAGAGCAACGAGATTTCATAGATAAAGACGGCGCCACATTAAGGCCGGAATAAATTTTACGAAGACACACTGTCACACATGATATAATATATTGAAGTGCAATTTACTGGTACCACGCCATCGTATACACCATGAATATTCTTGCATACGACCCGAGGAGACACGATGTAAATACTGAGTACATCCCATTCAAGAGGACACATATACAGTAAAGTACTCGATGACTGACTTACTGTAATAAATAATATATTAATTAATGTGTGGATAATGTAAGAGTGAAGCCTCAAATCCGTGTAAACATTAACCTACAGGAAATTAGTTGGTATGAGGACAAGAACGTCAGATCGTAACATTAAATTTAATGTACAGTCGGCAGCATAAGTTCGCTTCATTTCCACCTGCGTATGTATGAGCTATAGTGATGTTGTAATACAATTGTAAAACAGATATGACTGATTTAGTTCTAATATGGAAAATGACTTATGTTGTTGGAATAAAAACTGGTTCAGAATACAACTATCTGGTTATATTAGCATTATTAATTAAGTACATGAGATAGACGCGAATTTATGCTGCCGACTGTACCAAATTACTGGACCTTCTTATTAGTATATTGTTTGGGATGTAAACACTAACTTACAGAAATTTAGTAGGTATCAGGACAAGAACGTCAGATTGTAACATTAAGGGAAGAGTATACTTTAGGTACATTGGAGTGTCTTGATTCCTCCAAAGTATGCCAGGAAACAGGACCAGATGAACAAATATGATGGTGTTCTGTTGCTTGGACTAGTTTGAAGGAATCATTTACTATTCATAATAAACTAAGATAAGAATTTTGAAATAAACCAGGTGGACATGTTCTGAATAAATATCATTCTTCTTGCAAATGCGTACGTAACTATACTGTACGTAACTATATTGTACGTAACTATACTGTACTTAACTATAATGTAACTATATTGTGTGAAATGATCAACTTGGAATGGAGTCACGTACAGTCGCTGCAAATAGTCCTTGACCAGACTCAGCAATCCAGAACAACAACAAAGATGGTATGTTGTGAATGGTGTTGGGTTGGTGGCCTGAGCTCCCCGGGGCGTGGTAATTACTCTGAGTGGTGCTGACTAGATATATAGGGTCTCTAGTGCTGACGGCCATGGAGAGACCAGATATTGCATTTCAGTTGCCCGGAGCTGTATGAAGCTTTTTGTTCGTAAACCACTCAACTTCACAAACTTGTACACGCTCAGTTGGAGAACATTTGAAGCGAAAAGGGGGAATGGGAGAGAGGATTGTTAATATTTGAGTGAACTCGACAATACCAAACTGAAACATATTTTGAGCACATTTTGCATGATATGAAGTAAAAAAAAAAAAAAATGAAAAATGAATATCGAAAGAGTACTGTCACTGTACCCCCCTGGGGGTAAGGGGTCCTTCACATTTGGTGAGAGGGAAGAATATGCCTCACGTATCCTGTGCGTGTCGTAAAAGGCGACTAAAAAGGTTGGGCAGTTGGGCTTGCGACCCTCCCCCGTAAAAAGAAGGACTGCAACAGTAAACAATGACTTGCCTCGGATTCGGACTGACCGAGGCAATTCATTGTGGCCACCCCTTCGGGGATTAAGGCGTCTGGCAATAGATAGATAGATAGACTGTCACTGTCTCACACTCTGACAGCCAGCTTCACACACCCACACCCTACCGCTGACTATCACACTTTGACTTGCTCGGAGTTGCTCCACACACAAGTTTCTTGACACACTCACACCGTCTCTGTTTCACACGTTCACACACTGCCCCGCACCCCCCTCCCCCCCCCCCACCTCCAAACACACATTGTTGTAACTTTTCTCCCTCTCAAAAACAGCCATGCATGACTTTTACATGCCCGTTCTTTGTCTAAACTTGAGTGGCTTTTAAAACTCCCACTCTTCCCAATTGTAAACAAAGAGTGAAGGCTTTTATGCACACATCACTGAAGTTGCCAGCCGGATGGCAAAGTTATAGATCATAACAATGCAATTTGATGCTGTAAAACCAGGCAAATAATGACGGCAGGTATTTTTTTTTAAGGTATTGAAAAGCGCCTGCAATATGACCGCCTCTCCTAAACAGAAATATCTTCAAAAAGAGCAACAGAGTTGAGGGGATTATGATTCTTGCTGTGTTTGTGTGTGTGTGTGTCTTGGCCCCCAGTTTCGAAATACCGGCACGTAAACCTATGAGCTAAATTAGGCATGCATACTGACTTTATGGATTATAATCCTGAAGTTGTATTTGAAGGCCAACAACATGATTGGTACCGTAGGCTTACAACTCAAACGCACTAGTCGCAAAGGTAATGTTAATCGGTAATGTTAATAGTCTCAAACGAGGTAAATCTCACTAACTTATATCATGACCCAAGCTGACCGCCGATAAGACCGAATTGCATAGACTGTCGTCTAAAAACCTCCTGCTTCAGATCTCTGGCTTCTACTCAGGTGGGCTGGAGACGTAATATGGTAGGCCTATCCGAGTGTACAGTCACGAGCACTAATAAGTATCCAGGTGTGCTTCGAATACCTGGAGACAGTAAATGAATGCACAGTAAGATCTCCATTGAAATTATACTTTGTTTGTGAATTGGATTGTTCAATACTTCAACCAAAGCTGTATACTAATTAGTGCTCGTCACTTTACACCTAACTTCATATAGGACTACTACAGGTAACGTTGCTGGTTCTTAGGTCATTTTTTTTTTATTAATAAATGTGTGAAAACTTTGCACCTATTATGATGTTAGTATTATTTGATGCTCGTGGTGCCTGAATGTGAGTTTGTTAATTCTTTGAGTGGTTTTCCTTTGGCCATTTATTTATAATTAGGCTAAACCGGTAAAATTTCCATTAATATATACCGGGTGAAATTGCCTGTGTGTTATTTTTACCAAACACATCAATCTGGATCGGTAGGGATTTTCATAAGAGATTTTAAGATTATTATCCCATTACATTATTAAACCCCTCTGTTATAATATACCTGAAATAAACCTGTCTGACTACAGGTTAAGTAACATAACAACACTAGGTCGGTACTTTAAAGGTTAGGGCACCCCTCTGTACCCGAGCTAATCCCTTATAATTCTTCAGCTGTCTTAGTCCTTCCTCACGACTACTGGGGAGATAATAGTTGTGGCCGGGTATTGTGTAAACACCACCTTCCCTACAATATCCTCAGAAATAAGATTAAAAAGAAATATGTTGAAAGGAGTAGTAAGCTTACAGGATTTGTAAATCTGGAGCAATTGATTCCTACAAACAACAGGGCACCAGTAGTTTTGTTATTGTAACATTGTATCCAGGCCATACTCTGGAGAAATCAATGTACTCCAGTGTACCAAAAGTATAGAGTATGGAGGAATCAATGTACTCCAGTGTGCCAAAAGTAAACACTCCCTGTAAGGCCGTAATACCAAATGTTATGAATAGCTTGCCAGGAATTATGTTTATTTTTTTCTCTGGTAGAAGCCGCGCTCTTAAAATTCACTATACGACCGACTTACGAGTGTTTGTCGAGTTGGGTAATAAGGCTTTCCTTCCTCTTGACGTGGCCTCGTCTCTCTTCTATTTTCCCTCCCGGTGACGTTATTAGAAAGGGAATGAAATGTTAAAAAAAAGTTATAATATGGCTTCCTCAACGATTTCCAAAGAGGCCAGTGACTTCATTATTTTTTTAGTAAGTTGGACGGATGCGTTATCAAGTCGGATTTAAAGAATAAGAAGGGGACAAGTCAAGACGATTGATTGATCATTTTATACTTGTAAGGACAAATTTAATGTCCTCATTCCACCTCTTTTCTTGATGTTTATTAAATGATTCTTAGCTTCTCCTGGGTTTTATATTTAATCAAGAGTTTCGGACCTCAATGTAAAATCCAACCACTTTATTCTGGCTTGCTCAATTACCCAGGCCAATTTAGCTGGAGAGATTGGTAGGTAGGTAGGCAGAGAGAGAGAGAGAGAGAGAGAGAGAGAGAGAGAGAGAGAGAGAGAGAGAGAGAGAGAGAGAGAGAGAGAGAGAGAGAGAAAGAGAGAGAGAGAGGATGAAAGAAGAGTCAGTTGTAAATAGAGAGAGAGAGAGAGAGAGAGAGAGAGAGAGAGAGAGAGAGAGAGAGAGAGAAACTAACTAGAATTAGGTGAATATGAATTGATAGTGATGGAGTAAGAAAAAGAGTCCTATGTTTCTCTCCTCCTTCCAACTTAACATCTCATCTTTCATCCCGTTTCCATTAACACTATTATTTCTCTGTCTCTCCCTTCTTTCTTTCCACTCATTTCCCTCCATCTTTCATACTTACTACTCTTCTCCCTACCCCAACCCTCTTTCCTCTCTCTCTCTCTCTCTCTCTCTCTCTCTCTCTCTCTCTCTGAAACCCACACACACAGCAGCTGGGCCACTTAACCAATAACCAATTACATACACATAATAATATACCCAATTCCTCAGATCCCATAGCCAACCAAACCACAACCTATATTATACACACTATATTTTTTTTATTACACTAGGCGTATAGGAGTGTATTACCCATTTATATATACACAGTACTTATTTATACACAGTAGTTAGTTTTCCTTATTTATTTCCTGCACCACTTAGACTATAATTATGGGAACCTGGTATTGAACCTAATGGAGTGTTTATGATCTCTCTAGATATGTCAGGAAACAACACCAGATGAATAATAATAATAATAATAGTAATAATAATAATAGTAATAATAATAATAGTGATAGGAATAATAATAATAATGATAATAATAGTAATAATAATATTTTTTTCACTATGTTTGATGGTTTATATTTTCTCACTTTTTAATGGATGGATGCAATGTGTGTCAGTTTCCTATTCATTCGTGTACTGTACGATGCCACCTACACACGAGGGGTACTAATTAGAGTAGTCAAATTAGTCAGTATCGTAAATAACAACAATACGCCTTTTGTCATTTGAAAGTCCTATGTTTGATATCCCAGCCCCCTCTCTCTCTCCCTCCCTCCCTCCTACACCTTCCCCTCCCCATCCCCACCTCTTCTGTTTGATATCCCAGCCCCCTCTCTCTCTCCCTCCCTCCCTCCTACACCTTCCCCTCCCCATCCCCACCTCTTCTGTTTGATATCCCAGCCCCCTCTCTCTCTCCCTCCCTCCCTCCTACACCTTCCCCTCCCCATCCCCACCTCTTCTGTTTGATATCCCACCTCCTCTCCCTCCCTCCATACCTCTCATACCCCTCCCCATCTCCACCATTTCTGTTTGATATCCCACCTCCCTTCCCTTCCCTTCTTCCTTACCTCTGTTACTCACCCATCTCCACTTCTGTTGAATATCCCCTCTCCCCTTCCTCCGTATCTCCTTACCTCTGTTACTCCCCCCCCCCCTCCCTCCGTCTCCTCCACCTCTTTTCTTAGATATCCTTCCCCTCTCTCTCTCCAGACCTCTGTTACACCCCCACCCCCCCCAAAAAAAAAAAAAAAAGAAAAACCATCTTCACCTCCTTGTCTCACTTCCCTTCATCATTATGTAGCCAAAAATAACATCGTACTCGAGACACACAAGGACCAAAGGTGTCTGTTTATAATATTCGTATTATATTCGTACTCTTGTTTTTATGTTCGTTTTGATACAACTCTTCCTCTTCATTCTGATTAGCTTTTCACTCTCCAGTTCCTTTCTCTCTCTCTCTCTCATTCTCTCTCTCTCTCTCCTCTCCCACACTCTTCTACCACTACCCTCCTTTCCTCCTCCCTATCTCTATCTTTCCTCCATCTCCACGCACACACACACACACACACACTCTCTCTCTCTCTCTCTTTCCAGTCTGTTTCATGGCATAGTCTGGAGGTGTCAGTGGCTCTCCAATTCTCCTTCATTTCAGACAATCACACAAACTATAAAAAAAGAGTACATGAATTTACTGATGGAGGGAAAACTTTAGTCCGGCCCGTCAGGAAAACAACACAAAACAACAAGGTCTTTGCTTCCCAGTCAACATTATATTACAGGCATGCGAGTAAGGCAGATCATTATTTGTGATAGGATATTCACAAAGTTGCAGAGCAGAGAGAGAGAGAGAGGTAGAGAGAGGGAGGGGATGAGGGGAGGGGAGGGGAGAGAGAGAGAGAGGTGGAAAGGGAGAGGGAGGGGAGGGGAAGAGAGAGAGGGTGGGCAGAGAGGTGGAAAGAGAGAGAAGGAGGGGAGGGAGGGAGGGGGAGAGAGGTGGAAAAAGTGGAATAAAAGTAAGGGCAGGTGGGCTTGGGATCCTAATGCAATGAAGGAATTTTTCAGTGTTGTGTTCAAAAAGTCAGAACTGGAGTTGCAAGATAAGCTCCAGTAACGTTGGATACTCATTTGCTTTCCTCCTTTCCACGACGCAGTTATAGACGATCCATTTTACCTAGAAAGTTATCTCACGCGAGGAGGAGGAGGAGGAGGAAGAGAAGGAAAAGGAGGAGGTGGAGGAGGAGGAAGAGGAGGAAGAGGAAGAGGAAGAGGAGGAGGAGGAGGAGGAGGAGTCATTTTGTTGAAGTGAATGAATTTACGTACAGCCGGCAACCAATCCAAGCTCATACATTAAAGGAGATAACTTGAGGAGAGATTTTCTTGTTGATGAATTGGATGGTCTGTGATTCCTCCATACTATGCCAAGAAACAAGACGACTTTAATGTTACTTTGATGGGGGAGATATCTGTTTTGTGGTATGGTTTGGATGAATCAGGAGCCCACTCGTTTAATCTCAAAAGAATCTCTCTTTAAGTAATTTGGTTTAATTTGGAGGAGTGGAAAAGCCGGTGCACATACTCTGAAAAGTTGGTAATTAATATCAGTCAGTCAGTCAGCCATTCCTTCCCAGTCTGCCTGCCTAGCTGCTTGCGTGCTTGCTTCATATATTTAAAACTTTTTCATTACCAGTCAAAAAAGCCCGATGCAAATGAATCTAAAGGTTCGATACTGGCTGACGGAGTTAAACAAACTTTTGGGTGAGAGTGTACAGTTCATTTGATCCAGCCGTATTGCCTGCATTGATGAGGACAATACTTTCAGGGTTTTGGCGCCCCTTCGGCCCCAGCACGCCCTTTCAGTTTTACAACTTTCCATCTTTCCATTTTATTTCCTCCCTGCTTGCTGTCACACCTCTCTATCACCATTATTTGGCGGTATATGACCTCGCTGTTGTGAGAACTGATAACATAGATAACCTTTGTATATAATTGTTAATAGGTAGAGTTGACGAATGCTTCACCTACAGTATATTTCCCAACTTGGCAACGATGTAATGATTTATTTTAAACTAACATGACTATATAGTATAAATAATTTATCAATGTCAAGAAAGCTCTTTAGTTTCAACGCATTACTTTTTTTTTTCCCCACTTTTTATATTCTCGGGAATACAAATCCCTAAAGTATAATTAGTAAATATATAATTTACATGTATGTCATATGTGCGCTAATGTTATTTGAGCCATGCAATTTATAATTTGTTTTTGTTTCTTTTTATAATTTTCCAGAAGAAACACAAAACTGGAGCCGACATCCTTGACTGTCTGTATTCTTCTCGCTGCAAGACATAATTATTAGTTTCACTCTAACACATAAATACAAAATCAGTGTGTGCAAAGGTACAACCGTAGTGTGGCCATGGAATAATAATCTAAGTATTGAAAAGAACTAGACATAATCTAAAGGAAACATGAACTTAAAAAACGCATATTATCGGAAAATAAGAAAACAATGCAACAACAATGACACGAGAAAAGGATACTTCTACTACTACTACTACTTGTGATTAGCAAGGATATCATCGGTAACAAACAAGATGGTCCACCTCAACCTGACCTCACCACAGCAACTGAATGACGACAGGATGGATGAGGACAACAACAACACGATGACGACGACGACGCTTGGTGAGGCGTACAACAGTAGCAACTCACACTACTACAACAACAACACTAATACCACCTTCATGACCACGGTGGCGTCTTACAGCGATGTGGAGTCAGAGGATATCACTCAGCGACAAGTGTACGCCATCATGCTCCCGGTAAGTGGCCTGTTGTTGTTGTTGTTGTTGTTGTTAAGTTACGTAGTCAGATTTTTGGAGGATTGGGAGTCCTTCAAACATTCTCACGTCATACCATCTATATTGAAGGAATTTGTTTCGTGGCACAGTCGGAATTGCAGGAAGCAGGCAAACTTCCGACACAGTTGGTCTTCTCGCCCCACATCAACAATCGTACCCTGCCAAAGTGCCGTTTTATGGCCTTTAGGACTGTTGCTGGCAGGCGAAAAAAAGACCCTGTGTATTTTTTCTTGGGATTCCTTGGCTATGAGCACTTTTAAGTGTTGCCAGACATTTCCCAGAATAATGAGAATATTTCTACAGAATGAATGACACAATGGTCTGGAGTGTCCACCTGTTGCTTCTCATGGTGTGGTGTGTGTCCAAGGTCATGGCCAAGGTTTACCACCAAGGCCAAGGTTTAC
>JAWZYT010000412.1:52500-63620 GCA_034508575.1 Petrolisthes manimaculis | reverse complement strand
CACACATAATCTTGTCATAAAATCAAAGAGGAGGGAACAGAATATAATCACGTTTTCCGAACCTACAACACTTTGGTATCGTCTCACACTGATTTGTCACGGGTTCCAAAATGGCTGGAACCCTTACGATCAATACCAGAGTTAATTAATGGGGTCATCCACTTTTTTTTATTATTATATTATATTAGAGTGCCTTGATTCCTCTAAAGTTCTAAACATTATAATTATATATTTTTCTACACCATTGTCGTCATTGGATCTTTGCTTTTTTCATTATAGTACTACATTATTATCATCATCATCTATTGTCTTTTTCTACATCATCGTCATCATTGGATTTTTGCATGCAGTTTTCATTATACTGTACTACATTTTTATCATCATCATCATCTCGTGTCTCTCTTCATTATTCTGCATTTCGTATTAGGCTCATTTCACGTGGGATTTGCTTTCTTCTATATGTCACTTTTTTTTTCTCGTACAAACTAAACTCAGACATCCCACTCACTCACTCTTTTTTTTCTTTACCTTATATTTCACATTTTTCTCGTACAAACTCAACTCAGATATCCCACTCACTCACTCACTCTTTACCCTCGTCTATTTGTATACATCACGAACTTGGGCTTATACCTCTGACGGGGCCCCAATTGAAACACACGCCAGGCTGGGCACTGTAAACACTTCGTTGCTGATGATTCTCCCTAACTCACTCCCATGCACGCTCCTGACCCCCAACCCTCCTTGCATGCCCCTTTTCTATTTCCGTCATATTATTTTCCTTGTGGTCATCCTTCTCTCTCTCTCTCTCTCTCTCTCTCTCTCTCTCTCTCTCTCTCTCTCTCTCTCTCTCTCTCTCTCATTTCTTACTGTTATGTCAACCTTAAGTTTCCTAAGCTGATATTATTAATAACGTGCCTCTCTCTCTCTCTCTCTCTCTCTCTCTCTCTCTCTCTCTCTCTCTCTCTCTCTCTCTCTCTCTCTCTCTCTCTCTCTCTCTCTCTCTCTCTCTCTCTTCGATCCCAGGTTATCTGACTCTCCCACTCTCCGAATATATCTGACCTCCTCTCCTTTCCCCTCATCCTTACCCTCCAAATACACCTCTAAACACTTGCCCTCTCCCTCCCACTCGTTTCGTTTCCTCCCCTCTCCAGCCCACACCCCCTCCTCCACTCTCCTACCCTCTCTCCCCTCCATGCATGTAAGTCTCCTGTTCCCCCTCCCCCCTTCGCCATTCCCTCCCCACTTTCAGCTTTCCTCTCTCACACTCCTCTCCTCATCTCCCTACCCCTCCCCTCTCCTTTCAGCTTCTCTCCCATTTTCCCCACTCCACTACTTTCCCCTCAACCTAACATTCTCAACACCATCATTCCCACTCTACATGGCATATTGATCCTTCTCTCGCCTCTCCATCTCCCACTCCCCATCCCCTCCTTTCCTTTCTCTCCAACTCTCATCCCCTCCTCTCTCAAACCTCTTCCTTCCTTTCCTTCCTTCCTTCCTATCTCAGCCTTCCACTATCAAACCCTCCAACCACTCCCCCCCCCCCCACTTTCTATTCTCACTGCATATTAATCCCCTCCTGCCCTGGCCTCTCCTCTCCTCTCCTCGCCTCTCAGCTTCCCATTCCAGCTGAGTCACCCCACCTCGTGACCTCTTTTTAAGGCTGTCATGCTGGCCAGGACAACGAGAGCCGCACGTATAATAATGGACACACAGTAATATAGCCGAGATCGTAACGTCACTGAAAACTTCCATATGCACTCACCGTCGTATTAAATGATGCTAAATATGAGTCGCAAACAGTGTGTAGAATTGAGTCACATGCAACACGTGTATAAAATTTTGTACAGTCTGGCCCATAATAATCTTCCACATAATATGGTTAGCTCAAACAATTTGCTGTCTAATGTTTTCACGTTCGCATGATTATTATCATGTTATTGTTTTGCATAGTGAGTAGCTGCTTGTAGTAAATTACATAACCTATTTATTGGAACGTTTTATCAGCTAAGTAACAGAGGGAAAAATGTCAAACTCTTATTCTATATGGATAATTATTACTGACCACGACTGTACTAACGTATGTAGACCCATGCAGCCCCTGTTTACATCACGTGCAATATTATATATAGTTTACGGTCTATGCTCGTACTCTGTCAGGAAGGAAACTTTAGGTGAAGTTTTCATTATGGTTCTACCTGTTCTTCCATCCCAGTTTTTTTTAGCATTACCAATCCATCTCTATTACGAGCCCTGTGATCGTGTATGAGAATTGAAGGCTTTTGATTCCTCCTTACAATGCCATGAAACAAACTCCTTCCGTATAGATGGTGTTTCATGGCAATATATGAAGGACTTATTTACCTCCAATTTTCGGACTTTATCACAGGGTCCCTTAATTAAAGATCTTGAGTGGCTTCAGTCTTCTTAGTCAGACCCTTCAAGGACAGAGAAAGGGGTAATGATTATGAAAAGCATTGGTGTGATTGTGAGTGAATGGTAAGTTGGGGGGTGGGGTGGGTGGAGGGATGAGGTGGAGAGGGGCGAAAGTGTGGGTCGCGAGGGTGGAGCAAAGGGGTGGAGATGGAGGTAAAAAGTGGGGGCCAGGAAGGAGCAGGGGGTGAAAGGAAAGGGTTGGGGTGGAGATGGGTGAGGAGAGCGTGGGGTGCGTCAGGAATGGAGCCAGGGGTGAAAGGAAAGGATTAGGGTGGAGAAGGGTGAGGGGGGCGTGTGGGGGAGGGTGAATTCTTAAAAAAAACTTTCTAAGAACTACAAGTGGTGAAGCAAGATAATGGTTTTAGAAAGTGTCCCGTCTGTAAAAGTTTATTATTGACCCTGACCTTGATCGTTTGACCCTGACCAATTTGACCTTCACTTTGACCCAGTTTCCCTCTGATTTCACTGGGATAATCTAGAGGTCACTCACTGCCTGTCTCTGGTATGAATAAAAGGTAATATTTGCTAGTGTGTCGTAATAATCATACCCTTCCCAATGCCTTAAGGGAGTAATACATTGTTGATTCATTAGAGCGCCTTGATTCCTCCACAGTATGCCAGGAAACAGGATCAAAATAACAAAAAACAATGGTGACCTGTTGTTTGAAAGAGTTTGGAGGAAGTAATTGCTCCAGATTTACCAACACTGTACTTCCTTCCCTCTTAAGGATCCCTGTGATGTAGGAAGAAAATTGGAGGTAAATGAGTGCTTCAAATATTGCCATGAAACACCACTTAGCCTATAATTATGGAAGGAGCGTGTTTCGTGGCATAGATAGGAGGAATCAGAAGCCTGCAATTCCCATACACGATCACAACAGTCTCCTTCACAAAATTAAGGTCAACGGAATATAATGTGTGTTCTGAAATGTCCCATAAACCTAGAAATAAATATATATATAAGGTTGAACACATCATCGTAGCGTGAAGCACCAGGCACGGTCTAGAGTCTAGTGTCTTGCCAACTTCTGTGCCTCATGTTGGAAAATTCTTGTTTTTTTTTTAATCAACAATGTTTATGTTGGTGAAATGTAGTTTGCTTATAGAGGTAAAATTCTTTGAAGGGAAATTACACTATACCGAGTCCACCTCCCAAAGAAAATTAGTAATAGAAATAATAATAATAGAAATAATACTTATAATAATAATAATAATAATAATAATAATAATAATAATAATACAAAACAGTTCGCTTATCGTATACTGAGGTAAATAGTTGACTCCCTGACACAGTTTGGTGGTGCCAGTGGCCATTTAATTCCCCCAAGATACAGTATAATCAACATATTTACCTCCCACCCTGCATAATGAACTTGTCAATAGGAATCAATCACATGTTGGTAATTCTGGAGCAACTGAATCCTCCAAACTATTCCAAGCAACAAAACACCATTATTTTTGCCCCTATGGTCTAGTTTCCTATATAGCATACTTTTTGGGAGGAATCAAGGCACTCCAATGTACCAAAAGAAAAAAAAAAAATATGCCACCTTAATAATTCCTCTTCAAATGGCTTTATACATGAATATTAATTGTTTTGGCCCACGAGTTTTCCTGCAAATTTTCCCGATGATGCAATCCAGACTGAGGGAACCCATGATATAATTATAAACTCCGGCACGTGTCTTCCGCCGTGAATGTTGTTGATGTTGCTATGTGTGTTGCACTGAGTGGCCGTGAACCCTGCCAGCCAGTCACCCAGTATACACATCTGCCGTGGATGAAGCAAGCGAAGGGTTACAGATTCCTCCAAAGTATGCTGGGAAACAGATTAGAGGTTCAGTAATCATTGGGAGATCTGTTTTATTTTTATTTTTTTTGGCATTGTCGGATGAATTAAAAGCCTCCATTTCGCCAACATAAAGGGAATAATCTGTTGTGTGTGAACGAACTGGATGGCTATATATATTTCTTCAGATTGTGCTACGAAAACATAATTATTTGCTGCTCGTCGTACTCTGTGGTGGTGGTAGTTTGTTTTTGTTCCTCAGCAATGTTTGGAGGAGTCAGTGGCATTTCATTTTACCCCCACGACAGATCATGCCCTTAACACAAGCTGACCACAACACAACACACCACACAACCCATAACATTTGCATGACATAATTTAACTGAGTGCCCTTTCCCCTTCCCTCTACTCCTACCTTTCATTAAGCTCACCCTTCACCTACACTCCCATATATAAAGAACCTCAATCTGTTGTTGATATTCCAGTCAGTACAATACAACCTGCTGACAATTACAAAGTTGTATAAACAGCTGATGTAATTTATATTGCCTTACCTTACATTCAGTTATATGAAAATATAATAACTAGGATACGAAAACTTCGAGCGAGTTTATTATCATCAGGTTAAAAAAACAAAAACAATTCCACGGTAGAAAGTTAGAGTCAGGGAGTTCGCTGGTTGGAAATTTTACGACATTTATTCTGGGTTAAACTGTGTGTGGCACGCGATGTGGGCCGGGCCAACTCTACAGACAACAACACAGCTTTGCCTCAAATATGTGTACATGCGAATCGATAATAAATAATGTTTTTCAAGTGGTATACCAGGATACTAACTTAGAGCACGTGGCACTAGCTTATGTACACACAATACGAGCCAAGAGACCTGTTAGAGTTTTATCTTGGGTCAGTGGACATGTAAACATTGGATAGGAAAATTATTTGTAGTTTCCATGCCCCACCTTCGCATCCCTTCACTTTTTTTGCCCTATACCCGAATGTCCTTACTTTCTTTGCCCCGTACCCGAAACCCATCACTTTCTTTGCCCCGTACCCGAAACCCATCACTTTTTTTGCCCAGTAACAGAATCCCATCCCTTTCTTTGCCCTGTACTAGAACCTCATCACTTTCTTTGCCCCGTACCCGAACCTCATCACTTTCTTTGCCTCGTACCCGAACCTCATCACTTTCTTTGCTCCGTACCCGAACCTCATGACTTTCTTTGCTCCGTACCCGAACCTCATCCCTTTATTTGCCCCGTACCCGAACCTCATGACTTTCTTTGCCCCGTACCCGTATCCCAGACTTTCTTGCCGCCCCCCACACTTCGTATCTCACTTCCCCCTTCCTACACACTGCAGCGGGTCAATGCCTTGGTTACGTAAGGCGGGGTTCGTCCCTTACACAACATTCACATCGTCTTTGTCCACTTTGTACTGAAATTTGGAACACATTATAAGTTCATACCCTAATGACAGACTGGTGGCCAAAAATATTCGCAGAGAAATGAAGGAAAATTGTCAATAGATCAGCGTGCCTCGGTGTATTAGTAAGTACTCCTTCAATATGTCAAGTACTCCTTCAATATGTCAAGTACTCCTTCAATATGTAAATAAAGCTGCGTACCGTGGTGTATTAATGAGTACATACTTCTTTTATTTTGTGGAATGGTCTGAAGGAAACATCTAGCTAAAAAATATTCTGTCGACAACGTAGTAAAATCCCCTTACGGTAGACTATAATATTATGTTGTTGTACTTGGGGGGTTTCTAAAATTCATTCACCAGTGCCATCTGTTGGAAGAGAGAGAGCAGGGTACTCTTAAAGGTGTCAGACACGAGGAGGGCGTGGCTAAGGTTGGCAGCACTGGTATACCAAAACAAACCAGATCTGGCTCAGGCGTACCACTATGACAATGCATACACGTGAATGACACACACACACACACACACACATACACACACACACACACACACACACACACACACACAAATAAATACTTTAAGCAGAACATAAACACGACACGCAAATCTCTTTTTACAGTGCTAAGGTTGGACGAGACCCTGATGTCACTCACTATAGTTTCTTGTTCAGTGACACCCGCCGAGTAACAAACCAGCTACAGTTGGTGGAAATATAGAGTCATGATGGGTGTACGTGTCTCGTGTATTGGAATCACAGGGTAAATTCTGTCATTCCCCATTTCCCTCGGCCCATTGAGTGATTTATAATAAGTGACTGTGTGTTACATTTGGTTAAACATTGAAACATCAAATATTGGAAACTGTGTAACTTTAGCTTCCCCAGAGTTCGCTGCAGGAGCAAATTTAATACCAGTTATATAATACCAGTCATATAAATATTGTTAAATCCTAGAGCTCAAACCACGTCGACAATTACACCACCGAATAGGAAAAATGTCAAAACAAACTAGCAATATCTTCTTCCCAGACGGATAAACAACAACCCTTTGCCCCCCTACTAACCAAAGAACGATTCACCTAACACTCAAACAACATTCAAGAGAGAGAGAGAGAGAGAGAGAGAGAGATTCAGCGACACATCCTACTCCCATGCCTCAGACAGCTGTGACCACCACCACCACCACCACCACCACCAGCCAGGCAGCCACACATAAACCTCGCTAGCCACAGTATTCGAGTTATGGCCACCAAGGAAAACTATTAGCCATCATTTGACGACCTCAGAGCCTTATTTTCTGTTGCTGGGAGAGACTGTTGCTATTGTTGGAAGCGACTATTTAATTTATATATTTGAAGTGACTCTTTTTATATTGTTCTGTTGCTGGGGACTCTGTTATTGTTATACTGCATTTGTTCTGTGATTGTTGTGATAAGGGAGATGGAAGGTGAACAAAATATAACGAATTAACAAGTTATAAATGAGTCGTTGGTAGTATACGAGTATATAAAATTATATAAACAGATCAGCCTAACTACTTTGTCTATAATTTTTACTCTCTCTTGGGGCAGTGACTGAGTCGGTGGTGCAAATATTTATGTAGGAGTTGGCATCGTTCCTCTATCTTTGTTGTATAGGAGTGGGTGTTTATATGGGTGTTGGTGTTGTACAGGAGTTGGTGTTGTATAAGAGTTGTATAATAGGAGTTGTATAGGTGTTGTATAATAAAAGTTGTATAGGACTTGTATAATTAATAGGAAATGTATAGGAGTTGTGTATAGGTGTTGTTAATAAAAAAGAAAATACACATACTTATATACTGAAGGAGTGATCGAACTTTGGGCCACATTGAAGTAGATAATTCGTGGTGTATACGACGGATGGTGTGGGACTGGTACGATAGTTCCATAGAGAAAACAATAGAGCCACCGATCATTCCAATGTGTGTGTTTGTGTGTGTGTGTATGTGTACCCAACGCTGGAGTTCGAGATTTCCAGTGTTGTGGCAAGTTTAATAAATTAATAAATAAATAAACTAATAAATTGTCACCTTTTTTATGGGAAACAGCCTATCCTGCAAACACACTCAACAAGTTACCTTTACACACACACACACACACACACACACACACACACACACACACACACACACACACACACACACACACTTTAAGCATGCATACATAAACAACGAAGTAATAACCATCATACAGACGTAAACGCACGCAACACACTCACATAAATACTCATTAACACACACACACACACACACACACACAAACCTGGACTTGAGCCTGAACCAAATCATCTGCTGTGCAACAAAGGCGTAGGTTGCATCAGACTTTGTACACACACACACACACACACACACACACACACACAACTTGCAAAGCGGAGCCAATGTTGGTTGTTGGGTTGGAAACTAATATTGGCGATCATGTGAGGTAGGGGGGGGGGAGAAATGAGGGGGGGGGGGGAGGAGGGGGAGAGTTGAAGAAGATGGAATAAGTGGGAGGGAGAGGAGATAGAAGTACACAGAGAGAGGGTAAATAAATGAATGAGAGAGAGAGAGAGAGAGAGAGAGAGAGAGAGAGAGAGAGAGAGAGAGAGAGAGAGAGGGGGGGGGGGGGGCGAGGACTTAGACTAGGAAGACCCAGACCAAGAAAGGTTATAAAATTTTCCGAGTAGTTTGGGTACGAAAGAAGGAAGGAAGGAAGGAAGGAAAAACAAAATACAAAGAAATACAATATCGAACGAGTGAATATGTAAAAGATTAAATGAATGAAGTATTGAAAGAGAAGAACTCTAGAGATATCAAAATAAAATAGAATATTCTTTACATAATAACAGTAAGAAAATAAACAAGTGACTGAGAAAGGCAGAAATGTAGATGGAAAAAAAAAAAAAGGAAAAATGATGCAGGGAAGAAAAAATAAAAACGAAGGAAAAATAATGCAGCTATTGGGAGGAAGAAAGGAGAGGGAAAAGGGACTGAAAAGAGAGGAAGAAATAAAGAAAGTGGAAGAAAGAAAAGGAGGAAGTAAGGCATGGGGGTATGGAACTGGGGAATAATAGAAGGATAAAATTACTGACACAGGGGAGGTTAGGTTATGTGGAGGAGGAGGAGGTGGAGAAAGATGGAGTGGGTAAGAGGTCAAGGAGATATAAGTATAGTGGAGTTTGGTGGGGGGGGGGGGGGTAGTGATAAGGTGGTGGAGAGGGTGGATAAACTGTGCATGGATCTATGTATGTAGGTGGTGAAGGTGGAGGAGGTACAGTAGAGAAGAGATAATAGTGGTTAAGATAAGTGGAGTGGGTGGTTATATAGGTGGGAGGTGGATGGTAGGTAAGTGGAAGGGGAGGGGGAAGTGAAGTAGATGGCAGGTGGAAGGAGAAAGGGAGGATGTGGTTAGTGTTGAGGATAGATTGATGAAGGTCGAGTGGAAAAGTTAAGTGAAGTGAAGGAGACAATCAAATTTGAGAGACAGGAAGACACTTTTTTTTTTCTTACGTTTGTGTGAGATGGAATGGTGATGAATGAAGGATGGGGAAAGGACAGAACTCACTCAATTGGACAGGCGAAGAAACAGGGACAGGGGGGCGTGTGTGTATGTACGGGAGGAGGAAAATTGACAGGAGAGGCAAGGACAAGGGGGCGTGTGAGTATGTAAAGGGGGTGGGGGAGACAGACAAACAGACAGACAGACAGATAGACAGAGGAAGAGGACTAGAGAGGGTGTTGGGTGGGCAACAATGATAGGGACGGAAGTTGGGGACGGATGGGGGGATGACCAGGGAGTGGGTGGGTAAGCGACAGGGACAGGAAAAAGGATGGGTGGGTGGGAGGATGGGTAGTCAAGGGGAGGCTGGGTTGAACAAGGGTGGGAGGGGGGGGGGGGAATTCGCGAGACTGACTGAGTGCAAAAGTTAAAGGAAAGGGGATGGATGGAAAGGGAATGTGAAAGTGAATGGAGAGAATATGGGTATGCTAGGGAATAGGAAAGAGGAAAGGGGTAGGATGATGGGTACACGAGGGAATATAATACACGAGAAATAAAAAAGGGACAGAGAACGTAATGGGGAAGTGGGTAAAGAGATGAAGAATACTTAATTGAGGTAGAAATGACGAGTAGGACATTTACGTAAAAGGAAAGAGGACAAAAACAAAAGAATCTGAAAAGACATAGAGGAAAAAGAAGGACAAACTGTGGATGGCTGCTGGCTGGGTACGTTTATAAGGAACATGAGGCGTGTGGGAGAAAGACTTGAGAGACAAGAGAGAAGGACGGCAAGGAAACACAAAACAAAAGAATATGAATAAATAGAATAAGAAGGAGAACCTGCGAATGAGTGGGAAGGCAAGGAGAGAAGAGAACAGAAAAAAGGTTAGAGTGGGTGGGTGGGTGGGTGGGAAGTTAAGAAGAGACGAGGCCAATGACCTCCACCCGTCCTCTATCAGTGACTGACCTCCCTTCACCTCCCTCACCTTCACAAAACACTTCGTCTGTCTCGCCTCACCTCAATGTTATACAGTGTCATTTTCTCGGTGTGGGTAATGTACTGTTTGGTATTATAGCTATGGAGTTACTTTCTTTTAGAGTGATCGCTCTTTTGTAAACACGATATTCTTTGTTTTGATCGTTGTTGGCATTTTTGGTGTGGATGATCTCATGGTTTGTCGTCCTGTTTCTCTTCACTTCAGTCCCATTCGTCCACCTTCTTAGCAGATAGTCTCGTTTGGATCAGTGGGTATACTAGTATCTAAAATCCCCTCTGTAATCCTCTGTAATACCCCTCCTCTTCATCCTCCTACTCAATGTCCTCACTAGCGAACTTGTAACCTTTGTCTGACCAACAGTATCTTGCAAAATCCAAACCATGTATATCACAAAAAACAAAAATAGTGTTCCTAATTATCAACTTATCTAACGGTCGCAGTCGGAATGTTAAAAAAAATATCACAATTAAAGAACAAGAAACAATAACCCGCATTGATTATATTAACAAACGTCCGGGACAATACAAGGCGACTTAAACAAAAATCGAATTACAAGAGCTAGGAATACGACCCACTCACTTACTGTCCGGGTGTGTGTGTCAGGCAGTGAGGGAGGGAGGAAGGAGGATAGTGACTAGACACGGCAAGTGGCCCCCTGTGCTACACAATATTACTCTTAATCTCCCCCTTGGAATGAAGAAATTTTACACTCTCATTAAAATATCTAGGATACTTTGGACGGCTTTTTTTCACGTATTTAATTCCCTGGTGTTAGTCTAATTACAATAAATTAATAAGTGTGTTTAATTCTCTGGTGTTAGTCTAATTACAGTATATTAATAGATTAAATTAACAATGTGACACGCTTATCTTACAACAATAAAGAAGATAATAATAATGAAATTAACAACATTGATGATTATCATATTTGATGTTATATTGACCATTATTGCTACTAATAATAATAATAA
>JAWZYT010000412.1:32500-47500 GCA_034508575.1 Petrolisthes manimaculis | reverse complement strand
AGAGAGAGAGAGACTTCTACCTATCCACATATCCACCTTCCTACCTATCTATCTCTATCCCTACCTATCCACCTACCTACCTACCTAACCACCTCCCTACCTATCCACCTTCCTACCTATCTACCTCCCTACCTATCCACCTTCCTCTCTCAAACAAACACACATACACAAACCAATTTTTTTCTAGCAGAGCCCGGCATAACGATACACTATTTTTTTTTTTTTTTTTTTTATTAATTGGGCCGTAGCGTCAATCAAGAGGCATGCAACTATACGTACAGGTAGACAGAATCAAAGGGGTTATCACACTTGATACACAAACGTGGAATGGGTGGGATTCGACTACCATTATCATCTATATTCCTTTGGTCCGGTTTCCTGGCATACATTGAAGGAATCTAAGGCGCTCCGAGAAATGAACTAATTTAATACCTCAATGATACTTAAGGACCCTGTGAACTTATACAAGATTTGGTGGCTTCTGATACCTCCTGACTATGCCACGAAACAAGCTCTTTCTATATAGATGGTGTTTCGTGGCAATGTTTGAAGGACTCATTTATTTATTTCAAATATTCTGACTACATCACAGAGTATATATGTTTCACTACATATCACAGCCTCACTAGTGTCACGGCCAACCCCTGGCCAAGGGACTTCATTATTTCACATTATTTAACCTCATAAATTATATTACAAAATTTTTTGTTTAAGCAGCAGATTGCATTATCACACCAAACATTGAATTGTTTATAACCAAACGTAAATACAACTTTGCGTGTGAGAGGTTTGGAACTAGAAGGGCAGCATACTTATTTTTAAATCATAGTGATGCCGCCATTCTTGCTCTTCCTCCCTCCTCCATGAACATGTGGTTTTCTATATCATCACATCAGTTCTTGTCAAATATTATATAAACTGGTAAAAAGTGGGGATAAAGAAGGCAATGATGTCAAGGAGGAGAGACACAATTATTTATATTAGCCTTTTTTTTTATATACATTGTTCCCTTTGAATTAAATATAATATTCCTGGTACACCTTTTTCTACCTTCATTTTTACACCCCTACAATTTACACCTATATAATATATCTACAAACCATTTTTACACGAGTTTGGTAGTGGAACAGAGAGAGAGAGAGAGAGAGAGAGAGAGAGAGAGAGAGAGAGAGAGAGAGAATTACAGTTGACTTTTAAAACATTATTATTAGCAATGAAGGAATTTTACTATGCATGTAATACATTGTAACTTGACTTACAAATAAAATACGAAATCAAAGGTGATCTGAAATTATGCTTACCAAAATATGATGGACAAAGAAAACCACCTATGTGTCCTATCTTAGTTGGTAGACAAACCAGACAAATGTACCAAAAGTATAATAATTTTTTAATTAAGGTGGTGTTTGTTTCGTGGCAAAGTTTGGAGGAATCAGAGACCTTCCAATTCACCAACATCAGAATCTCCTCTAAATATGCTGGTATTTTCTCATGTTAATAATAGCAAAGGGGTGTCTTTGAGAGAGGCGCCACTTTTCACTATATTAAAAATGATATAAGAAAAAGGTAATTCATTATAGGTATGTGTCATGTTAACGAAGTGAGGTTGGTGAACGCTACAGGTGCTACGTGCTGAATAAATACCAGGTGTGTGTGTGTGTGTGTGTGTGTGTGACAAGTCACGTGTGGAGGAAAAATGTGTGTGTAACAAGTCACGTGTGGAGGAAAAATGTGTGTGTGTGTGTGTGTATATATATAAGAGAAGAGACAAGTCACGTGCAAAGGAAATATACGTACGTGTGTGTGTATGTCAACAGTCCCATGAGTATATGTGTATGTGTGTATGTGTGTATGTCAACAGTCCCGTGAGTATGTGTGTGTGTGTGTGACAGTCACTATGTTTGTGTGTGTGTATGAAAACAGTCCCGTGAGTATCTGTGTGTGTGTGTGTGTGTGTGTGTGTGTGGGAGAGTGCCAACTATGCGATGCCTGAGTGTCACGGGTCCTAACACACATCCAGCTACGAATTCCTGCCACCAATGTACTGAACACAAAACATTACTGTATGTCACTACACTATCTATTTATTTACCTTCCTAACTACTTATCCACCTTCCTAATTATTTATCCACCTTCCTAACTATTTATCCACCTTCCTAACTATTAATTTACCCACTTTCCTATACCCACCTATCTACTTACGTTTTTACCCACCTACCTATCATTGTATTTACCCACCTACCGACGTATTTATCCACCTACCTACCTACCTACCTACCTAGCTATCTACCTATTTATGTATTTACCAAATTACCGACGTATTTACCCACTTTCCTACCCACCTATCTACTTACTTATTTACCCATCTACCTAACAATCTACCTACTAACCTATCTATTTTCTTATCTACCCACCTACCTACTTAACCACCTACGTACTTATCTACTTATTTACCCATCTACCTACCTACATGCCTACTCACCAACCTAACTATCTACTTATCTACCCAATTACCTACCAACTCACCTATCTACCCACCTACCCACTTACAGAACAATGTATTCAATTCATAATTAATTCTTTTCCTCATCTACCTCCACCACCACCACCACCACCACCACTATCCATCTATTCCAAACACCATTCATTTCACCATCACCATCACCACCACATCACTCCTCCACCACCACCACCACCATCTTTACTCTACACACCACTCTCTTCACCACCATCAATCTTCTTCCTCTATCAACTGTTTACCTAAGGAATGGATGACAGGAGAGGGGAGAAAGAGGATAACATAAAATGAGGGAAAAATATAGAAAATGAGGAGACGTGGAAGGAAGAGGGTGATGAAAGGGGACACAAGAAAATAATTACATGAAGGAAAAGAATTCAGGTGATAAATAGGTATACACACACACACACACACACACACACACACATACAGAGATAGATAGATAGATAGATAGATAGATAGAGAGAGAGAGATTGTGTGTGTATGTGTGTGTGTGTAAGCGAGACAAAGACAGACAGATTGAGGGAGAGTCAGAGAGAGACAAAGACAGACAGAGATAGTGTAAGCGAGACAAAGACAGACAGAGATAGTGTAAGCGAGACAAAGAAAGACAGAATGAGGGGGAATTAGAGAGACAAAGAAAGACAGATTGAGGGAGAGAGGAAGGAGCCAAAATGAAAGCAGTAAAGAGGAGGACAGAGACAAATGTAAGTGGTGGTGGGAGGACAGGAAGGAAAATGGGAGTTATCAGCTGCTTCCAATCACCCCCTTCGTCACCTTCAAACACAGGGTCCACATAGGCACACACAAGCACACAGGCTATACACCGACACACACAAGCACACAGGCTACACACAGGCTACACACAAACACACACGTAACTCACAGGTCCACACAGGCTACACACAAACACACAGGCAACACACAAGCACATACAAGCACACACAGGCAACACACAAGCATTTCACAAGTATATAAGGGGATATTTTTCTTGTTATTAAAATGGAAGGCTACTGATTCCTCCTAACTATACCAGAAAACTATCAGACGCCCTCAAAGGTACTTATAATGGGATCTGTTTCATGGAATAGCTTGGAGGAATCAGAGACTTTCCAATCTACCAACAAGTGAATCTCCCCTAAAGTGTAATATACCGATGCACGTAAGATTATTATTATTATTATTATTCATTTTTCATTATCATCATTGGTTTGCTGACACTACTGTAAGTTTAATACTTTCAGGGCTGTTAGTCTTGATTTTATTCTTTATATCCTTCCATAATATACATTCTAAAATAATTACAAACATTGTCATTTTGTCTTGTTCCTTACACTCTATAAAATTCTAAAATAGATTTTAAAATTTTGTGTTGTGTTGTGTTGTGAGTTTGTCTTGTTCTTTACAATTCTGTTAAAAATTGTAAAACAGATTAAAAAAAAATTGTCATCACTAATGTATGTATTGTGTTGTGGTTTTGTCTTGTCCCTTACACTTCTCAATAAAATTCTAAATCATATTATAAGATGTTGTCATCACTAATGTATGTGTTGTGTTGCAGGTGTGTGAAGTGAATGGGTCGGGTCGGGGCGGGGCGGAACTCAAGCATCATCGTCTTCCCATATATAGGACACTCAGGTTGGTGTGTGTGTGTGTGTGTGTGTGTGTGTGTGTGTGTGTGTGTGTGTGTGTGTGTCCCATACCCTCGTTCCTAAATCACAATTCCACTTCCCTAGCCAAACCAAACCAATCCCAACTTGAGGGGAGATTCTTTTGATGGAAAATGAATAACGTGTTACCAAGATGAATGAAGTATTTACCAAGATGAATGAAGTGTTTACCAAGATGAATGAAGTGTTTACCAAGATGGATGAAGTGTTTACCAAGATGGATGAAGTGTTACCAAGATGAATAGCGTGTTAACAAGATGAATGAAGTGTTGAGGAGCAGCCCCATACTCTTACGTACCCTTTTCCAACCCCTAAAATTATGTTCCCGATAAATGAGTAGTAATAGACAGTGACCCTCCCTCCTTGACACTACCCTCCCCTCCTCCTCAATTAAAACTCCAGCTGGTCCCTACCCCCATCTCCAATCCCTGCTGCTCCCCCCTAACCACAGTCCCCCTTTATATACCCACACTACCTACCTACCCACACCTCCCCCCACCCCTCTCCAACTTAGAGAGAGTCCCACAAGTCTGGATCTACTGTACTTTATTCACTAAGTTCATAATAATGCAAGAAGAATCATGCATATATTAGACGATGATGACGATGATCAAAATAAGATTTATGGCTCCAGGTATTGATTGTCCTAAATAGTCATCAAGTTATTATTCGTCATCGCTTATCCAATTTGTATCATTTATAACAAACACACATCTTTACCAAACGATACCCAAGGATAGCCCAGATTCAATTATGTCTGAGAATGTTTGTCCGATTGGTAATGGTTACAGAGAACTTTTGGTATTGAATGAAAAGACATGAACGTCTGCTGCAGAGATGTGTTCAGCTGTTGTTGACTTATAATTATATACAGTAGGTTTCCCGTCACCGTAACTTAAGTTGGTAATTCTTTTTTATTACATAGGAGTGATTTGATTCCTCCAAAGTATGCCAGGAAACAGGACCAGATGAATTAAAAATAATGGTGGTCTGTTGCTTGGAATAATTTAGAGGATTCAGTTGCTCCAGAATTACCAACACAAAACTTCCCCTTTAAATGGGTTATTTGTTTTGGGTGATGAAATGAAGAGTAATTAATATTTTCACACTATGCTGCAAAATAAAATCCTGTACTCGGTAGTATGAGATCCTATACTCAGTAATATGTTAGCTGGTGTAGTGTGAAAGAATCAATAGATCTCTAAACATTGTCAAAAAAACAGATTTCCACTTACAATGTTTCTAGCTGCCTTCCTTAATTAATATTATGCCCTGCTGCATGTAACAATGATATATTATTAGTCAATATTCTGGTTCCAGGCTTGTGGAATACTCAGCATTGTATAAGCATGATGTTCTCATAAGGACATATTTTGCATTGTTCTCATGTTTGACGTAGTGGATTGGAAAAGCTTGATTTTATAGCCGTGAATGAAAACATGACTTATTTTTGGGTAATTCATGTGCTACCTTATAGATGTGAGCTGTATAGTACCTTCAGCTCCACCTCATGGCTGACAGCTGACTGAGGAATAGTTATAGAATTATATACTGTAATACCGTAAGAAATTTTGATAACCTGCAAAAATAGATCTGAAGTATAATTAATTAACTTATTTCAGTAATTTTATCATTCGTAAATTTAAAGTGATATTTTCTCCTTTAATATAGTGAAATACAAACAGAATGATGTAAACATTTACACTAAAATAATATTTCCCTTTAGATCTTGCACCCAGCCATGAGGAGACTAATATTAATACAATATTTTTGAGTACCAACAGACGCATGCAATGAATCATCAAAACTACAGATCCTCAAATACGATATATTTCCACTTCCATACCTTCAGTATATTATGCCCTGACACTATGGGGGAATAGTGACTCTAAAAGGCTAGTCCTACAAATCTATACAAGCAAGTCATCCCCTTCATATCTTACACGTTTTCTCTCGTTCACTTTTACCTGCGCGTTTTCTTCTACAAACGTAATAATCATTCAAGTTTCCTTTTCTCATCCACACATTAGGTCATAGAGGGGACAAGGAAAGAGAGGAGAGGGAAAAAGGAAAGAGAACTATAGAGGGAGAGAGGGAGAGATAATATGACGTGGAGGAGGGGCGGAGGGAAGGGATGCCTGTCGTGTACATTGGAGGAGGCAAGTGGCTGCAAGTGCACGATGACTGTTCCCAGGTGAGTGTGTGAGGGGGGGGAGGGAGCGTTGAGGGGGGGGGGGAGGGTTAAGGGCCATGTGTTCGTGTATGAAAATTGAAGGGCTTTTGAATCCTCCTGACTATGCCACGAAACAAGCTCTTTCAATATTGGCGTTGTTTCGTGGCAAAATTTGAAGGACTCGTGTAACTCCAATTTTCTGACTACATCACAGGACCACTTACTTAACTAACGGAACCATAGAACCCCTCTTTTTTTTTTTTACCTTGTGTTCGGTACGTTTGGGAGACGAAAAAGGAATTCTTGGACGTGTAGAAATTGGAGAGAAAAGAGGCCAGTGTGATAACCCCTGAGAGAGAGAGAGAGAGAGAGAGAGAGAGAGAGAGAGTGTGTTGTGTGTGTGTTGTTGTTGTAAACCTACTGACTGCCTGGGCGACTCCTGCCACCCACTCTAAAAATATATAGTTACAAAATTTAAGTAGAAATTTGGTTGCTTTAAAATTATATTATTATTATAATTATTTATATTACTATTATTATTATTATTATTATTATTATTATTTGGCATCCGTGTAAATTTGTTTTATCTGTGTGTTTTGGAAATAACAACAGAGAACAAAAACAAAACACAAGGTGAAGTGTTTGTTATGTGTTGGTGCCACATATGAGCCAAAGGAGTGATTTTAGGGGAATTCTATGTAAGTTGGTGAATTGGAAGGTGTCTGATTCCTTCAAACTATGCCACGAAACAGATTCCTTATTAGTATCAATGAGGACGTCTGTTTGTTTACTGGTATAGTTAGGAGGAATCAGTAGCCTTCCAATTTACCAACAAAAGAATCTCCCCTATTAAGGTTCCTGTGATCTTGTATGAAACTCAATCGGAGGCTTCTGATTCCTCCTGACCATGCCACGCACGAAACAAGCTCCTTCCATAATAGGTGGTGCTTCGTGGCAATACTTGAAGGACTCATTTACCTCCATGCTATTTTCTGACAACATCACAGGGTCCCTTGATTAAAATAGTTCCCTTCGGCTTGGTGTCCTTCCCTACAACACTTAGTAACCTTCACCAAACAGTTTATATTATATAGTTTTCACAGTTACCATGCAGTCAGACAGGTCAAACATCACCAACGTTGCAAGTATCCTTCAGCCACTCAAGTAAAGGGTACAGTATTTTATTTAGGTTCAAGTGGAGGGTTATACTGATTCCTCTAAACTTCTGCGAGGAAACAGACCACCTCAGTATAGGAGTATAGAGGATCTGTTATTGTTTCTACTACACTGTTTGTTTGGGGGAATCAGTATAGCCTATGAATTCACTCAAAACTAAACCACCCACTCACCACTTTACGAGCCCCAAGTTCACTTATCCACCCTCACCCATCCAGTCCACTCACTCACTCACCCACGCACTCACTGACTCACTCACTCACTCACTGACGGATGATCACAAACGCACGGTATATACAGTACATTTTTTCAGTTGGCTACTTTCACAAAGATTTATTTCACAACACGTATAGTTTTTCAGTGTGTGCAATGTTAGTTGGTTAGTTTCATATAATTATGGTAATGTAGTTCGTCAATTATATGTTACTTTCATATAATTATGGTAATGTAGTTCGTCAATTGTGCATTATTTTAGCTGGTTAGTTTTCATGGTAATAAAATAATGTAGTTTGTTAGCTGCGCACTACAATACTCTGGTTTATTTACTTTCACTCCACGTGTTCTACTGGGCATAATATAGGCGTCAAGTCTGAGTCTGGTAATGTTGACACTTTACACCAATTCTAGCGCCAGTGAAGTGAAAGGGATGTTGTCACTCCTGTCCTGATACCAACCTTGGCACAAAGGGCGTTCAGTAAAGGGCAGATTGTCTTGTGGGTAGATGGGAAGGCTACTGATTCATCCTAAGTCTACCAGAAAACAAACAGACTAATAAAATACCTAATACAAAACAGTTTGAAGGAATAAAAGACCTTCCAATTCACCAACCAAATAATCTCTTCTAAGTTTGCTGTCCCCTCCTCCATGTTCTGATACACACACCCTCAAAGGGGAGAAACTAACTTGGTGATTTGATTTATGGTCATTTTAAACAACAATAATCTCCAATTAGTTAGTTTTACAATACTTTATTACATTAAGTTTCACAGTACATTGGATGTTTTGTTATTCGCACAGCATCTCTTACAACTTGGGAATATGTTTGTTGTTCATTTTATATTGTACTAAACTCTGTCTTTAGTCATAGTTTAGTGAGTGATACAATACCATATCACCACTTTGTTATTGTCGACAAATTGGAGGCCAGTGAGCCCTCTAAAATATGCTGCAAAACAACACCAAGGCAAAGTGAAGTTTGTTTTGTAGCACAGTATGGGGGAATCAGTAACCGAAAAATTCCCAATAATATATTATCCTCATTTAACCTACAAGGTGGTGCAGCACCTATCAAATATTCTCTTCATTATCCTCCTCCTCATCATCATCATCTTACCAACAAAGCCAACCTTAGCTTATCTACATCTCACTCAAGGTCGAAAAAGTCAGCCCCAGTCAACAAAAGTACTCAGTCATCAAACGATCATTCACCCAGTCACTATCAGCCTCTCATCTGTCATGCTTCGTACAAAAGTTAAATAATTAATAAAATCATGCATGTTTTCTGCCACTTATCTGTGCATGTCATAAACCCAATATATGTAGCTTACACTGATATCTAATAGGCATCTTGTAACTTACACAAAAACACACACACACACACACACACACACACACACACACACACACACACACACACACACACACACACACACACACACACACACACACACACACACAACCACACACACACACACACACACACACACACACACACACATACGACACAAATATTCTCCCCTGACTGATCGTGTGCTGTCCTTATCGCTCTTATCATCTTATCTCAATATCCCCTCAAGTCACGTTTCCTTGTCACTGAAGAGGCTGAGGAGTGAGTGACTGGTTTTATCTGGAGCACCACATAACACAATGCTTGAGTCCATTTAAGGGGTCATATGTTGTGACCTACTGTTGTTTCTTTCCTCTAAAATATATATGCCACTATAGAGACGAGTACCTCACTATAAAAGATTGGGGATTTGTTCCGTATAGGTTAGGTTACTATATATAGGCCCTATATACGCTGTTTCAACACAACAGGAATGAGTGGTACGATATTGTTCATACCTACATACAACAAACACCACAGACGCCTATATACTAACTGCACGTGCATGTATCTACGACTTTATACTCAATATTATTTTTATAACGTGAGCTTGTATTTTAGATTGGCATTGGTAGACTTGCCTATATCTGCTTGTTAATGCTGTTCTGCCTTGAGTTTTAGTGAATGTTGGTGTAGATTATGTTTTGTGTATGGAGGTTTGTAGATTTCTTTAACGAGTGTGTTTGTATATATATATATATATGTGTGTGTGTGTGTGTGTGTGAGAGAGAGAGAGAGAGAGAGAGAGAGAGAGAGAGAGAGATTGTTAGTGTTGTTGTTGCTAAGTGAGTATCAAGGCGAGTATGCAGTTTGTTTTTATACTGTCGTGTTTGGTTGTACAATGTCAACTTGATCTTCTCTCCTCACACTCACTCTTCCATCTTCGCTTCTTCTTGTATCGCGTCTACTTTTCTCCCTATGTTGGTTCCAATAATTCATTTTCTCTGCTTCTAGCTTTCCACATTCCTTTTTTTTTTTTTATTCTTGTTTCCGATTCGATGTGTGGCATATATATATCCTGTATATGAGAGAGAGAGAGAGAAAGATGGAGACTGAAAACAAATTAGAGAGTCATTAAACATAAGTAACTAGTGAAAGACTTTACCATATCAGAGTGAATGAGTAAAAGAATGAACAGACCTCGACGGAGAAATGATTGACTGAGAGTACATTGATGAGAATGTGAATGAGTGAATGACAGAAAGGAAACACGTGAGACTGGATGTGCTGTGTTGGTGCCTTTTAACCCATCTACATGTATACCCTCTACAGGTGGTTGTTGAGGAGAGCAAGACTGTGACGGCGAGTGGGAGGGGAGACAGCGGAGGGTGGACTGAGTCAGACGAGGGGCCACTACTCCCACTCAATCATAGCCAAAACAACAACAACAATAACAGCGTCCGACACAACGCCTCCTGTAGTGGTGGCTGGGGAGCCTACCGTCGCCCCAGCCTTCCTACCACCACTGGCTTCTACGCTCTTCTGGGATTGTCAAGATGTTGGTGGCGATACGCGGTGACGCAAGAGCCTGACGAGCAGCACACAGTTGGTGACGTCATGGACGAGGGCGTGGCCAGGGAGGCGGGAGGCGGGGCTGAGGTGAGCGGGGTGGGCTGGTCGCTCCCTTGCAGTCTGTCCTCCCTCCTCGCCATGAACTGCAGGGCGAGGGCGGAGGGTCTCGCGCGGCGTCTTCACGCAAAGGTCCGCGTCGGCAACGGAGGTGGCGGCGGAGGTACGTCAGCGTTGGAACAAACATCGCTGGTGGCACCAGGCCCCGAGGATCACTACGCCTCCATGGAGTGTCGTCACTCCTCCTTGGACGATCCACACTTGGACTTGATGGGTGAGGATGGATTAAGACCCATCCATGTGGTTACCTCAGAACCAACACTACACTTGTGTTTACCCCCGCCACTACCAGCATTCAACCACCTCACAGAACAAGACTCTGATGTTTACTATGACTTTGATCTGGCCAGTCCCGACGATGCTGGCGAGGTTGAGGAAGAGATGGGCGAGGAAACTACAGAGAAGAGTGGTGAGGGGGAGGCGAGTGGTAGAGCACAAGAGCGGCCAGAGAGTGGTTGCGTCACGTCTGTCACTTCGCCAGTCATGTTTGACGGTGAAGAAGACGAGGAGGAGCACGAGGACGGAGACGTGCCAGGTGCCGCGGGGGACCTCTACCCCCCTGACGGAGAGAATGTCGTCTGCTCCCCTGACGCTGACCTTCACGCCGTTAGACAAATCTTATCGTACACTTCCCTTCACGACATGATGCTGAACGGGTGTGGTGACAGAAGCAGTGGTCAGTTTCAGAGTGAGACTGAGAGGGCAGGGTATATTTACAGTGATGTGAGTGAGTGTAGCTGTGGGAGGCGAGGACAGAGAGGTGGGGAGGGCCTGGTGTTGGCTGCTGGGTATGATGGTGCCACCACAGAGGGCGCCAGCGAGGCAGGTGACTCTTGCCTATACAAAAATTCTACTCCTGTGAATTCACCAGTCGCCAAGTCCGGGTCGTGCTGGTGCCACGTTGCCCGAGGCAGTCTGCCACAGGTGCACAGGTCAGCACCCGTCACGCACCACCACGCCTCCCACGACCACGCCACCACGCCCTCACACACCACCTCCAACAGTGACCATAGACCAATCAGTGGTGAGGAAAGCAGTGCGATATGCAGTGTTGAAAATTGTGTCATGATCAATAATGAAGGTCATAGGAAAGACGAGGAAGGTCAAAGAAACAGTGAGGAACAGGGACTGGGGGGAGGGGGAGGGGCAGGGGTGGGGGCCAACAAGAGGTTTGTGGCCAGAGTGACACTAAGACACGCCAGCTTGGAAACAGAACTCGTACCGGCACAACAACATGACAAAAGGGACACTCGAAGAGGAAGGTGGAGAAGCAGGAAAAGTAGGAGTGAGGGAGAGCAGCAAACTAATGAGGCGAGGAAGGAGGAAGAAGAGGAGAAGGGTCATGCGAGTAGAGGAGGTGAGAGGAGGAGTGAGTGCGTCCTAAACACTACGACTGGACGAGAGGAGAGTAGCAGCAGCAGCAACAGCAGCAACTTCCTCCCAGGGGCTATTTCTGTCTCCTCGGCACCCCTCTCACCGCCACAGCCTCACCTCTACCCGACCTCTACCTGCACCATGGAGGAAAACGACGACGAAGCTGAGGACGAGGAAAAGGAAGACAGTAGTGAAGAAGAGGACGAGGAAAAGGAGGATACAGTAAAGGACGAAGTTGAAGAGAACGAGGTTGAAGAGAACGAGGTTGAAGAGGACGAGTCTGAAGAGGACGAGTCTGAAGAAGAAGTAGAGGTGGTCGAGGACGACGAATCTGAAGAAGAGGTAGATGAGGACGAGGCTGTGGAGGACGACAAGGAAGACGTTGTTGAAAAGGACGAAGTTGTGATGGACGACGTAGAACATAGCGAAAGTGAAGAAGAAGTGGATGAGGACGAGACAGAGGACGACGACATAGAGGAGGACGAAGATATGCAGGAGGAAAACACAGAAATCTCCTACATGGAAGACGAAGAAACCGACGAGATAGAAACACTTAACGAGGATGAGCAAGGAGAGTGCAATGACGAAGAGGTCAACGAAGAGGACGAGGAGGAGGAGACTATACTGACAGGCAAGTTTAGAAACATTAGAGGTTACCATGAGAGGGTCAGAAGGTTGTCTGATGAAGTGGAGGACAGAACGGCACCCATCGTAGGGGATACTGTCACCGACGACGACACTGACCTAGAACAACAACAACAACAACAACAACAACAACAACAACAGCAACAGGAGGAAGGACAGGAAGAGGAAAAGGAGAAGGTAGTAGACGAGAGTGTCTCCGGGAGTGAACTGGCGTCACAACTGTCAGAACTACAAGTGGAGGATGTGGGAATACAGGTGGAGGTGGACGCCACGGAGGATGAAGGTACAGGTGGAGAGGACACTGGTACTCGCTCATCCTCGGAGGAGACGGACCCGGAGAGAATTGAAGACTTTAAAATGAGGATAAAACGCTCCTCGTCCCTCAAGTGTGGCAAGACACCACCTGGTACGCCCGGCAGGAAAAAAATCGTCCGTTTCGCCGATATGCTTGGGCTCGACCTGGCCGCCGTCAAGACCTTCCTAGGAGGCTGCGTTCCCCACGTTCCCCGATCTGCGTTCTGGGACCTTGAGGTGGAACAGCAGCAGCAAGCCGCCACGGCAGCCACGGGACTCTTCCCCAGCACTCAAGTCCCCTTGCCTAGAGTTCCCATGAGAGTGCTGACGCCCCTCTTCCAGCAACCAGGGTGTCAGCTCAATTTCCTGGAGCGTGTGAGGAACCAGAGGGTGGTCGTGGAGAGCGTTGACGTGGGGGATGACATGAGCGTGAGGGGCATCGTTCGTGTCCTCAACCTGGATTATCACAAGCAGGTCCAAGTCAGGTACACCTTTGACCAGTGGCGCAACTTCCATGAGGTGAGTACCATGGGGGGCGGTGCATGATGGGCGGTGGAGTGGGCGTGAAGGTAGGAGACATGGGCGTAGGTGTAGATGTGAAGGCAGGAGACATGGGCGTAGGTGTAGATGTGAAGGCAGGAAATATGGGCGTAGAGAAAGAGGGTTGGGCGAGGACCTGGTAACGGAAAGGAAAAGAGTTATGGGTGTAAAGGTAAAGGAGTGAGTCATGAGGAATGGAAGTGGTGGGTGGTGAAGTGGAGATGTAGAGTAAAAGTGAAGGTGGAGGATTGAAGGTAGAAGCAGCGTTTACCCGAGTGAATGTGGAGCCGGGGAGAGGTGTTCACAAGACGATTAATGAATAGACAGGTGAGTGGATGTGTGCAGTAGGCAGGTGTTAAGTGAGTAGTATACAGGTATAGGTGAAATGGTTAAATATAAATATATATATTTCTGTATATATCATTGAGTAAGTAGATCTTAAAAACAAACCAATACACACACACACACACACACACACACACACACACACACACACACACACACACACACTCCCACACACACACACACACACACAGACACACTCCCACACACACACACACACACACACACTCCCACAGATACACACACACACAGACACACTCCCACACAGACACACACACACCCACCCACACACACACACACACACACACATCATCTCAGGTGTTCTATAATGACATACTGACAAGACACATCCCCCACATCTTCCTACACTTCTCATTCATCACTCCATCTGTTTCATTTCACACACTTGCAGTCAGTTTTCGTTCTCACATACTGAATAATAATACAACATGTCGCACTTTAAAAAATCTAGATGAAATAAAATGAATAAATAACTTTTTACCACCCTGTTAGTTAGCAAATTATCCTGTACACAAAATAACTAGATAAAGAAAGAAAATACATAAATAATGAGCACTTATTATACATGCAAATCTACAACAATTATGCTGTCATGCGGGAATGTGTATGTATGAATATGTATCTAAACCAGGAGGAAGGGGAAGGGGATATATATAAAAAGAGGCAATGAATATGAAAGAAAAAGTAAGGAGGACCAGAGGGGAGGACTGGTAATTATGAGTTATTTAAGAAAGAAGGAGGAGGAGGAAGAGGAGATGGTGGAGTAGGAATAGGTGGAGGAGTAGGAGGTGGAAGAGGAGATGGTGGAGTAGGAAGAGGTGGAGGAGGAGGAGAAGGAAGGGTGTTTGCGAATTGTTGAAGTGGAGGAGGAGGAGATAGTGGTGGTGGTGGTGGTGGTGGTGGTATAGGTGGTGTGGTGGAAGAATAGGTGGTAGTTGTGGAGGCAGAGGAGAAAGAGGTGGTAGTGGTGGAGGAGGAGGAGGAGATACTGGTAGTGGAGGAGGAGGAGATA
>JAWZYT010000412.1:0-22500 GCA_034508575.1 Petrolisthes manimaculis | reverse complement strand
GGAGGAGGGAAGACTGGAAGGAGGGAGGAAAGGAAGGAAGGAAGGAAGCAAAACTGGTAAAGAGAGCAACAGGAAAGGAAGGGAGGAGGGAGGAAAGGAAGGAGGAGAGAAAGTAAGGAAGGAAGGAAGCAAGACTGGTGATGAAAGCAACAGGAAAGGAAGGGAGGAGGGAGGAAATGAAGGAGGAGAGAAAGTAAGGAAGGAAGGAAGCAAGACTGATGATGAGAGCAACAGGAAAGGAAGGGAGGAGGGAAGGAAGTAGATAATGAAGAAAAAAAGGAAGGAAGGAAGCAAGACTGGTGATGAGAGCAACAGGAAGGAAGGGAATAAGTTTACACTGAAATGATTGACCGAGTAGGTGAAGTGCCAACTGGTATATAAGGCAGCCAACCCCAGCCTCCCCCCAAACCCTCATCCACCCACGTGACGACACTACAGTCACTTCCATTAGTTCGTGGCTCAGTACAGGTGGAAGGGAGGTGATTATGGGACCACCTTTTAGTTAGGAAATTAAAAAGTGAATTTGGGGGCAACAGGTCTCACCCCTCCATTTGAAAACTTATCAAAACCAAAAATACGTCTCAAAAGTAGTTTCTTTACACTGGTTCGAAATATCAGACTTGGGTAAAAACTCTGATTCTGACTTTATACTTATGGTAAAAAAAAAAGTTCTTGAGCACCACTTAAAAAAAAAAAAAAAAAAAAAAAAAAGATGATAGCAATAATGGGACAAGCAATGATGGTATGTTAGAGTGAGGCAGCATTGTTGTAGTTCTGATAGCAAATAATGGATGTCTGTGTTGTTGTTGATGTTGGTGTTGGTGACAAAGACGGAAATATTGAGCATCATGTAAGAAGGATTGGTTGCAGCTGTGGTATTAGGGATGATGGCATGCAGGTGTTGTGTGTGTGTGTGTGTGTGTGTGTGTGTGTGTGTGTGTGCGTTTGTGTGAAGGGGATGTTTATAGTTTGTGTGTGTATGATGTGTGTGTGTTTATAGTGTGTGTGTTTGTGTGTGTGTATAGTTAGTTAGTGTATGTATGTATAGTGTGTGTGTATAGTGTGTGTGTGTATATAGCGTGTGTGTGTGTATAGTGTGTGTGTGTGTGTGTGTGTGTATAGTGTGTGTATAGTGTGTGTGTGTGTGTATAGTGTGTGTGTGTGTGTATAGTGTGTGTGTGTGTATAGTGTGTGTGTGTATAGTGTGTGTGTGTATAGTGTGTGTGTGTTTACTTCATTCCTACGGTTCCCTGCTACACAACAATACGGGTTTGGCTCAACCTAGTATTTATGAAATTTCAAGTGTGGGATGGAGAGTTGGTGTGTGAGAGCAGAAAGTGAACGTGCTAGCTGGCACGTATGCTCTCGTTTGTATGTCTGTATGTGTGTACGAGTTTGCATTTGTGCGTGTGGGTGAACTGTTCAATCCACAAAAATATCATGCGGCACCCTTTGCTCTCATATTCTTCACGACGATCACTGATACAGAAGGTGTTAATATCGGGATTCACGTGTATAAACTCTATTAATCCTGGTCAATGCTTGGGTCAGAAAGAAATGTGTGTAGTGGTATATTGTAGGCTATAAGATTGTCGAATAAGTTCATGATTATAGAGTATAGTCTACATGCTTTGTGCAGTGGGTCTTTTAAAATTAAGAGACCCTGTAATACAGTCAGAAAATTGGAGATAAATTGGAGGTAAAACACAACCTTAAGGGCCCTGTGATGTACTCAGAAACATTGGAGATAAATGAGTCCTTCAAATATTGTCAAGGAGCACCACCTATAGGGAAGGAGTTTGTTTCGTGGCATAGTCAGGAGGAATCAGAAGCCTCCAATTTTCATACACGATCACAGGGTCCTTAAACGTGCATCAGAGGTCAAATCAAGGGAGTCACCTGTTGTGGACAAATATGAAGGCTACTGCTTCCTCCAAACTATGACAGGAAACAGACTAATCCTTCAGTATACGAGTAGAGTACCTGTTGTGTAACCCAGTTTGGAGGAATCAATAGTCCTTCAATTTGTTCATAAATGGTGACCCACTTAATTAATCACAAGGCTTGTACTGGAATATTGATAAGCTTACTTTTCATAATACAATTACTTACTTACTTAGATCCAAAGCACAATCCCATCCAGAATTTGCCACTAAACAAAATATATATGTGACATGAAAGGAAGACGAAAATTATACCAAAAAAACACACGGTATCTATTTTCTAACCTGACCAGACCAGACCAAATCAAACCTCAGCGGAAATAATTATCATCATCATCTTCATCTAACTGAACCCTAAGAGAAAACATAAATTTTCTTGTACATTTCCCTTGTGAAATTTGTGCTTTCTTTCCTTGTAACTTCTTGTAACGTATCAGTGTTAAACAATCATGATGCACGAGCCAAGGGTATTCAGAAATAGAGGTCAAGTACCACCAGATAAAATACATAAATAAAACACACACACACACACACACACACACACACACACACACACACTACTACAGTTGACACACATTCAGCTATTGCGTCCCATCACTTTAAGAAAGACCATTCGCTTTAATTTTAAATGACTTAATAAAACATAGATCAATCATACAGAAACTCTTTTGATAATCAGAAAAATTTGGATGTATAGTCACGAGCACTAATAAGTATACAGGTTTTTGTTGAAGCTTAAATTAAACAGTCCAATTCATCAACCAACTAATTTCAATGGAGATCGTATAATTATATTGTGCATTTATTTACTGTGTTTAGGTATTCGAAGCACACCTGAATGCTTATTTATTACTCTTCGTGACTGTACCATACGACGTTCCTTTAATTGGTCAAGAAAATATGGGACCAACCTCGGAAAATGTAAACAAAAACTTAATATAATCGAAAGTTTTGCCTCTCAATTTATTATACTCTGGAGAACAGGTATCCATCTATCCATCCATCCATCCATCCATCCATCCATCCATCCATCCATCCATCATATAGTTTGCCTCTACATGATCAAGAAAATACGGATCTAATGAACGTTTTGCATTCTACGTGACCAGGAAAATACTGATCTATTAAATGTTTTGCGTATACGTGACGAGGAAAGTAACAGGCAGAGAGAGAGAGAGAGAGAAAAAAAATCAAAACGTCACCTGTTATCAGTTCTGCATATCACACAAGCACCACACACGGGAACCCACTTAAACAATACTAATCTGTAGCTTTGTACGTGCACTCACTCACTCACTCACTCTCCCACTCACTCTCTCCTTCTCTCTCTTACTCTCCCTCTTTCTTTCTCTCTCTCTCTCTCACACACACACACAGGCACACTGACGAACTGAAAGGCTACGAAATGCTTCAATCCATGCTAGAAAACTGAGCCTCCACAATATATATACAGAGGGACAGTACAATAGTGTGTTTCCTGGTAGAGTTTGGAGGTTATCAGTAGTTCCCCCCATCACACCCCACCTCACATCCTGCTCAACAGTCGGTTCGTGTAAATATCAGACTTCTTTTCCCGGTTTGTGTTTATCTCCTGACTGTGAGTGCCTCCTGCCTGCCTGTCTGTATGTCTGTCACTGATGCCACGTGTATGGTCTGATTAGTTTTGTTGATATCATGAGCGTCATTCACCTTCAAGTACATGATTGTAATATCTAAATTTCCCAACTCGTATGTTTAAGCACTCTCATGAGAATTTAAATAATGATGGTTATATTCTAATGTGTGAGAATTTACTCATGTTTCTAGTATGTACAGTTGGCCACAGGAATTCTTACACGGGTTATATGGAAAGTGAGGTCAATATTCTGGAGGGACTGTAATGAATGGTCTACCAAATAACTCGGTGATCAGCAAAACAACAAACCTAATAATAATGTTGTATTGCCGTTGCGTAGTGAGACATTTTCTATATGTTAAAAACCCTCGAAAACAACGAAAATAACAGTGTGTGTACGAAGTCTAGTGGCCAATAGTACAAAGAAATTTACTAAGGAAAGTCAATATTTTCTTTCTGTTGATCCTAGAATTCCAGGCAGCACACCGGTCATACAATGTTAAGGGGAATATCTCTTGTTGATAAATTTGAAGGCTACTGATTCCTCCTACCTATACCAGAAAACACACTCACGCAATGGTACTAATAGGGGATCTGTTTCGTGGCATATCATGGAGAAATCAAAGACCTTCCAATTCACCAACCCACGAGCATCTCCCCTTCACAAACACACTTTACTCTGACAGACAATTTAACGCAGGGAAGTGGCCGTCAAGGGAGAAGATTGTATGTTATAACCTGACCAGTTTATCAGACGGTGTATTGAGCAGTCACTGTGTTGTCACCGTTCCAACAACCCTTCCTTGGCACACACACACACACACACACACACACACACACACACACACACACACACACACACACACACACACGACCATAGCGTACATGGTGACCACTGTCAAAAGTAGAATTGGTGTTGAAGGCGTTAAGGAACTATCTTAGTACAGTGTTGGTAATTTTGGAGCTACCCATTCCTCCAAACTATTCCAAGCAACAAGCCACCATTATTCTTATACATCTGGTCATGTTTCCTGACATACTTTGGGGAAATCAAGGCACTGTTATGTACCAAAAGTGTCTATTCCCCTAAATTGAGATGGCTAAAAATTTGCCAGTCGATATCGTGATACTGGGAACCACCAACCCAACCTGACCCTATCAAAGCAAACCCAGTATTCTATATTAGTGTCAATAAAAAGAAAAAAAAAGAGAGAGAGAGATAATGTGGTCAGTATGTTGTCAGGAAAATGGAGGCTACGGATTCCTCCACTCTGTGTCAGAAGGAAACACCAAAAGAACTTATAACACAGGTGGTCTATTAATTATGTGGCACAGTTTGGATGAATCAGCAGCCTCCTATTCTCCCACACAAAATCTTATCCACCCTAACTTTAATCTTTTACATTAATTTATCGAGGCAACGGAGATAAGGGCCTTGCTTAGAATAGAGTATAGCCCTGTCCATAATTCTCGGCCATTCATTCCTTTTGACCGTGAGTACAATATTATGATGATCTGGAGACGAGTGTGGGCAACTTAGGGAAGTGATATGAAGTGGATAGGAAGGTTGAGAGACAGGTTTTACGGGATCATCTGCATTCCATCATTCACTCACCAACTCACACTCATTTTGGTTTGGTTTGTTGTGGTAGGTTGTTGAGGGTATTTTTTTTGGTGGGGTGTGGTAAGTGGTATTTTTTGTAGTCGTTGGTTGTGGTAGTGGTGGTGTTTGTTTGAGGGAGATAAGCTTTGGTGATGGTGGTGGTGGTATTAGTGGTGTTGGAGGTGATGTGAGTGGTGGTGATGTTGTTAGTAGTGGTGGTGGTATTGGTAGTGGTGATGTTAGTAGTAGTAGTAGTTGTAGTAGTTGTGGTGATTGTGTTGGTGGTTGTGGTGGGTGTGGTGGCAGAGAGGTTATAAAGAGTGATAGTGTGGTAGTGGTGATGGTGGTGGTGTTGATAGTGTAGTGCTCGTTGTGATAGTGGTGGTGCTGTGGAAAAGGGATAGTGATAGTGGAGGTCGTATAGTGGTGTGACTGTAGAGGTAGTGAGCGTGGTGATGGTGGTGATGGTGATGGTGGTGGTAGTGATGGTGGTGATAGTGATGGTGATAGTGGTGGTAGTGATGGTGATGGTGATGGTGATGGTGATGGTGATAGTGGTGGTGGTGATGGTAGTAGTGGTGATGGTGGAGGTGTTGGTGATGGTGGAGGTGTTGGTAGTGGTGGAGGTGTTGGTAGTGATGTGGTAGTGTTGATGATAGTGGTGATAGTGGTGGTGGTAGTGATGGTAGTGGAGGTAGTGATGATAGTGATGGTTGTTGGGAAGAGGAAAAAAATATGATAACAGTGGAAGACTATATACCGTAAGTTATCGCATTATCGCTCACTCAAACGCAATGCCTCACTCGTGTGTGTGTGTGTGTGTGTGTGTGTGTGTGTTAGTGGCATTTTCATTCATGTTCATCTATCTCATTTTATCAGAGAAATGGATAATGAATGAGATAAGCTTACAGACAGACAATCAGACGGACAGGATGATTGATTGATTGATTGATTGATTGATTAAAGAAAGAGATAGACAAATAGAGTGATTGTGTGAAATTATGACATCTATTTATTTACATTGACTATACCATATTATCACATTCTAAGATATATAGAAGAAAGAGGAAGAAGAAAGAGGAGGAGGAAGGAGGAAGAAGAAGTGGAAGAAGAAAGAGGAAGAGTGGGAAGAATGATGAAGATAGAAAGGAGAACGAGGAATACAGTAGGAAGGAAGAGTGAGAAAAAAGAGGAAGGAGAATGAGGAATATTGAAGGAAAAAGAAGAAGAGTGGGATGAATGATGTACAGGGGAAAGAAAATGGAAATGGGGGAAGGAAGGAAGTTGAAGAGGATGGAGAAAGAGGTCGAAAGGATAGGAAAGAAAGACACGACACACATTCAAGGTCACGGTATATTATTTTCACACGACACACTCAAGGTCATGGCATTATTTTCACACGACTCTTGGCACACGTCCACATCCTCAATATTGCGTGCAGTGACGAGAACAAAACAAAACCCACACTATAACAGTCGAAAGATAGATATGGGGGTTTCTTCTCGTCAAAAGTTATGGGTTTCATTCTCGTCACATATACATAGCGAATTTTATAAATGATCACATATTAAGAAAACGATAATATTAATATTCATAACCTAGAATAATCATAATAAAGAAAACTATAACTCCTCATTAAAAAAAAAAAAAAAAAAAAAAAAATATATATATATATATATATATATTTAACATAACTAACACAAACATTACTCAACTGATCATAATACCACGTAGAACACACAAATATCAACACTACCCTGACAGCCCACCTACAGATTAACATTAATAACACATCGTAGAGCAGCGAGTAGTAGTAGTACGGTGTATGCATGATTCAGTAAATACCTTCCTTTGCTTACAGGAGGTGCATTGTTTACTGTCCCTGTCCCAACTCCCTTAGGCAATAACACTATCTTGTTGGTTTATTCGATTAGCTTGTGATTCCTCCAGATTATACCAGGAAACAGATTACCTCAATATTATTAATAGGAGATCGGTTTCGCTGTATAGTTTGAAGGAATCAGTGACTCCTTCAACTTGCCTTCCAGAGAGTGATCCCTTATCATGCACTACTACTACTACTACTACTACTACTACTACTACTACTACTACTACTACTACTACTACTACTACTACTACTAATATATGCATGACCACTGCCTGCATCAATATTTTTACCAATGACACACACACACACACACTGTCCTCCTCCTCTTTCCATTACAAACACCTTTTGCAACACCACCACCACCACCAACCCCTTTCACACACACACACACACACACACACAGACATTATTCTCCTCATCCACTATTTGTCTTTCCCATCCACACCTTGCCTCTTCACACCACCATGCACCCTGCCCACCTCACTCACTCACTCACTCACTCTCTCACTCATTCATTCACTCACTCGCTCACTCACTCACTCATTCATTCACTTACTCACTCACTCACTCTTCGCCCATTCGTATCACACAAAACCAGAATCACAATCAGTTTAAACCCGTATAAAGTGTCCATAAAAGTATTAATACCATCAGTCAAGAGAATAATCCTATAGCCCCATTTTACACATGATATGCTTGCTACCTTTGACGACTGTATAATAATATAACATCAACAAAATTATTAGTTTACTTTCACGATTATTTTTATTCTCCGTTACGATTTGCGTCCATTCTATTTTTTTTTCATTTTTTTTCATTTTTTTTTTTTTGTGTGGTCCGTCTCATCCGTGTCATACATTCGGGTCACATTCCCCCGCCCCCCCTCTCTAATCAAACTGCATTGCGCTGCCGGATAATCCAATTTGTAAGCCTTAACTGGGGGCTTTCACAGGCGGCCACACTCATGCTAAACTCACTGTGCTAACTCGGTGCCAACTATACATGCACTCCGATCACATTATCTGAGACCAAAGTTTTTTTTTTTTTTTTTTTTGAGATAACTGATATAATCTTTTTAATCTTGTAGTACATGTTGTCGTGGTTCCCTCAGACATGACAAAAATTAAATAGTCACAGGAAAGTGTTTATGACTGTCAGATCATGATGTCAAATAATGATAATGCAAAATCAAGAAATTATACGATTAATTCATATTTTTTTCTTTACCTGGAAAAAATGTAACGCGTTCATTTAACTTTCTTAGCTTAATGGACAAACCTAATAACACCAAATACTTTACGGAAACAAGTGTACTGTATATCTGTAACTTATTTTAACACCGGAATATTGGCAAAACGTGTATAGGCTACCCAACCAAAGTCGTAATATTTTGAAGGGAATCGATGCATTTTATCCAGGACATGAAAAAAAAAAAAAAAAAAAATATCTACAATGACACAATATACAATACCTACTTTGATTATGTTTGATTGATATTAGGCTCTACAACAGCTAGGTTATATAGCGTTCAACCACATTCTCAAATAATTTCCAACACTTTCCTTCCATCGTACAAATAAATCTTGTATCATATCAAAATATAATCAGTCATACAACAACACCTTATGTCAACTCAACCCCCTCAATTAGTGTTATTACTATGAGGTGCTGCAAAATCAAACACGTATTGTTTTTCATTACCAAGATACTAATACTACGATGGAAGGAAAGTGTGGTTGGATATTTTGATTGTGGCCCTTACCTACCTTGACATTACCGCCTCCAACATGAGTGTCCATGGAAGAGGCAGTGACCCATTCCTTCACCGTAAATTCTGCCCTCAGTCAACTCCTGGATCTGTGGTGAAGAGAATGATGATACAAGGGAGATACTTCAATTAAGGACCCTGTGATCGTGTATGAGAATTGGAGGCTTCTGTTTGATTCCTCCTCACCATGCCACGAAACAAACTCTTTCCATATAGTTGGTGTTTCGTGGCAATATTTGAAGGACTCGTTTACTTTCAATTTTCTGACTACATCACAGGCTCCCTTAAGTGATAAAAAGCCACTGGCACTTCATTACTCTTGTCTTTATGCACCTCTTATTGGCAATACTTATGTTCTCTCAGTCATAAAAAAGCTGTAGGTAAACTAAAAGTATAGATACATAAATATTCGCATATATACACACCTACACACACACACATATCTCGTGTATCATGTTTCAAGCACGTCTGACTTCATGATAGCCACAGGTGTTAGTGGTCTAGCATTCCACTTCACCTGGCGTCATGTTGGTTCCGTTCAACACACCTGCCGGCTCTACATTCACCATACAACACCAAACACCACATTATATACAACACACCTCATATGTTTCCCTCTATACCCCATCTGACACCACAAACATCACATTTGATACCATATACACCACATATAGAATAATGTATAGTACCGGTACAGTTCGCCGTATCTGAGAGAGAGAGAGAGAAAGAGATATGATGTGGATGGACTAGTTGACACTAAGGGTAATGTGTTGCGCCATAACAATGACTGAGTTAGGTACGGTAGGCTATGTGACATAAAATGACGTCACAAGATAATGCGACAGACATGGTGATAAACAGTGACACGTGGACAGCAGTAACACAACAAACATACACCTTTCCTACTCCTATCAGGCAGAACAACTCTTACCACTACTACTACTACTACTATTATTACTACTACTAATTTAATTTTACTTCTTTTTCAACTACAAGTTTACATAAAAGGGGGAACTGATATGCTGCTAAAGATAACGAAAAGTGACGACACAAACTGATTCGTTGTAAATAAATACTTTCACAATTATCACTGTTACAAATTAGCAGTGTAAGGATCCGAAGAGAAGGAGAGGAGAGAAGATAGGAGGAACAGGGATAAAAGAAGAAGAAAGTGTGGAGAGAAGAGAGGAGCGGAAACCGGGGAAAGATGACTGAGGATAAAAGCTAGGGATGGGAAGGGGATACGAGACGAGAATAAATAAAGCTAAAGATGAAGGAGAAGATACACGAGGAGAATAAATATAACGCCAAAGGAAGAACATACAGAGAAGAGAAGGAGCTGAAAACTAGATGTGTTTGTTGAGGTGAAGGAGGATGGATGAGGAGTGAGGTGACCGTGAAGTGCATAGTGAAGAGGATGCTGAAGGTCGAGTGTAAACATACTGAATACTATTACTACTACTTCTACAACTATTACTACTACTACTACTACTACTACTACTACTACTACAACTATTATTATTACTACTACTACAACTATTACTACAACTATTACTATTACTACTACTACTACTACTACTATTACTTCTACAACTATTACTACTACTACTTATACTACACTATCGCTTCTACAATTATTACTACTACTACTTATACTACACTATTGCTATTGCTATTGCTACTACTACTACTACTACTACTACTACTACTACTACTATTAAATGTTTTTCTTGTGGCAATTACCAATACCACTCCTACCTCTTTTAGGCTATTACAACTTTTTCCACTACAACTAACAATCATTTTACTTCCATTACAACTACAAGGTTACTGCTTCATATTGAGTGTGTGTGTGTGTGTGTTTGTATGTGTGTGTATTTTGCCCAACAACTGCAAACATGAGACTGCAAATGCGCGTGTAAGAAGTTGCGGCACGTGTGAACTTTTGTATGTGTTTGTTCATGTGTTCTTGTGAATAAGGTACGCGTTTGTCTATATATATATATATATATATATATGTGTGTGTGTGTGTGTGTGTGTGTGTGTGTGTGTGTGTGTGTGTGTGTGTGTACGTGCAAGAAAGGCAGTGCGTCTGACAAATAACATGCGTCTAGAGATTAGATGCCACTGTAATAGACACGTTGTTGGTGGTTAGTCCCTTACTGCATGCACAGCCTATTACGTGTCAAGGATGAGAGAAAGAGAGAGAGAGATTTATGCAGTGAGCGAACAATAGGAGCAAAAATTGGATAGGATAGAAGAGTGAGTGAAAATAACTGTATATCCTCTCTTCCCCCAACCAACTCCATCCTTCCTACTCCGTCTTCTGCTGGTTTATTCCATCCCATTCCTGCATTCAAACAATATGTCACTGTCCCCTAACACCTTTACCCCCCCCCCTCTCTCTCTCTCTCTCTCTCTCTCTCTCTCTCTCTCTCTCTATCTCTCTCTCTCTCTGACAATCACTTTCCTGGGCCCTACGTGACCCAAGGAGACGAGGGTTGACCTTCTCTGACCTTGGTACGTGAACGAGCTTCCTCACCTCCCCTTCTGCCAGCTGGGGATCGATTAAATGAACTCGGCTGCTCGAACGCCCCCCATGCACCACTACGACCCCCAACCACACAACCCCAACCAACCCCCCAACTAACCCCCAACCACACAACCCCAACCAACCCCCACCACATCACCCCTACCCCCAAACCAACTCACTCTCACTCGTACACTATATACCACCCCTAACTTTCCACTATCTTACCCAAACGCCTCCACCCACCTCACCATCAACACAAACCTGCCCCCAACCCCACCCTACCCTGCCCTCATTCACTTTTATCGCTCCAATAATGTTTCCCTTCATCTTCAAAATCCACCCCAAACCCAACCCCCTCCTCCTCCTCCTCCTCTCCATCGTCCCCTAATTAGCCCCCACCAAAGCCTCACTTAATCATATAACCCCAATAATCTGTCCATCACCACCACCATCTCATCTCCATATACCATCACTTTCAATACCACTAACTATTACCCACTATCATCAACCATTCCATCACCTCACTCCCACCTATACTGTCCTTCTAATCTTCCCATCCACCACCATCACACCATAATCTCTCCACTAGGTCAAATATCACCCACTATCATCAACCCCACTTCCTAACCACTTCTAACATCATCCAACCTCCAGACTCCTTCCTACCTGTCGCAACTTTTACTTTCTTTGTGGTGCTTTTCAAACATGTACAAACTGCATTCATGTGTTTCTATATTGAGAAGGGGAGGACTACTTAAGGACCCAGTGATCTTGTATGAAAATTGGAGGCATCTAATTCCACCTGACCAAGCTTCTTCCATATAGTTGGTGTTTCGTGGCAATATTTGAAGGACTCATAATGTTATCTCCAACTTTTTTACTACACCACAGAGTCACTTGATTAAGGGCCAATAAGATCTCGTTCAATGTCCTTACCTGTGAAATGACAAGATGGTATTGAGCCCAAGTTTCTTACTATTACAGACACCAATAGGGAAACCAACAGTGTTTAAGAGTTTTTTTTTAAATACTTTTGTTGTATACCTCATACACCCAACTTGTCTACCCCTATTCCCAGATCTACCTACCTGTATCCCACATTATATGCCTACCTGCTCACCTTCACCTCTCTGTTTGCCTGCCCATCTGTCTATTTGAAGTAATACCTGCCTGTCTGTCTGCCTGTTTACCTGTTTGTCTGCCTCCCTATTTGTCTGCCTATATGTCTCTTGTTACCTGCCTGCCTATACCACTGAATACCAGCGTACCTACCCACCTACCTACAAGCCTGTCTGCTACCTGCCTACCTGCACGTAACGTTGTGGGGTAATTAACACAATAATCGATACTGTAATGCATTGGGGAGGGGGAGAGGGTGTGGTGGGGGAGAGGTCGTGGTGGGGTAGAGGGTGTGTTGGGAGAGAGTGTGGTGGGATAGAGGGAGTGGTGGGGTAGAGGGCGTGATGAGGGAGAGGGTGTGGTGTGGAAGCAATGTGATGATGAAGTATAGTGGGGGAAGGGAAGGAGGAGTGTGGTTGTTAGGTGGGGGTTGAGGGGCTCCTAGTGGGGGAAGGGTAGAGGTCATGCAGAAGGGAAGGGATGAAAAGAGCTACAGTGGCCATAACAAAGAGAGAGAGGAGGTAGAGAGATTGCAAACAAGGTGAAGACAATAAGAGAGATTGGACGATTAAAAATATGGGTCAAGTCAGTCCCTCCCAAGGTCCAAAACATAGAAGGTCGAGAAGAAATCAAAATTTAAACCTGTAACAAGATAATTTCCAAATATTCTAACATTATATAAAAGCACATGATTCATACTTATAACAGGATTCATACTTATGTGACGTCAGCGAAGGAAAAGGGTCACAGGCATTACTAAAATGACCTTATATCTTGTCTGTCCCACACCGTTGCCTTGGTTACCACGAGAACACCTAATGTGAAAATAAACACGCAATTGTCCTATATTTTCCCCTGCCCTTGACATATCATTGGAGGACACTAGGATAATTATTCTTGCACACAGGATCCCTCAACGAACATATAGGATGGGACACAAGCCTCACTATTACATCGTCTTAAATTACGGTACCTTATGTCCAATGAAGGGGGTCGTTTTAGGCGTGTTTATTTCCTATGTCGACAACTGAACATTTAACTCTATACATTATGCTAGCTACACAATTTGATATACTGTATATTATAGTAATTAAATTTTAAAGACAATAAGGCTTTGAGTTACAGAGGGAGGAAGGGAAAACTTTATCCAACTAGAAGGAGGAAGGTCATGCGTCAGGGAAGGCAGGTCAGGCAAGTGAGAGGAGAGGACGCGGGAGGAAAGAGAGGAAAGGCGGGAGGGAGAAGTCATGCGGGAGGGAGAAGAGGTCATGCGGGAGGGAAGAGAGGTCATTTGGGGAGGAGGAAAGGACGGGCGGGATTTTTTTTTTTTTTTTTTATGATCCGACACTGGACATAGGCTTCATGAAGCCCGTTACCATGGCCCAGGTCAACTGCTGCTCACACACATGCGGGAGAGAAGAATATAAAGGTCATGCAGGGGGGGAGAGGGAGGGAAGGAGGGAGGAGAGAAACCATGTAGGAAGACTGTGTACACAAAGCCTCTGTAATGCCTCACACACACACACACACACACACACACACACACACGCAATTTGCTATCCTCTTTATATATTATTATTCTCTTCTCTACTCTTCTCTCTCTCTCTCTCTCTCTCTCTCTCTCTCTCTCTCTCTCTCTCTCTCTCTCTCTCTCTCTCTCTCTTCTCTCTCTCTCTCTCTCTCTCTCTCTCTCTCTCTCTCTCTCTCCTAAACAAACCTCAATATTTTCGGCCACATCCTCAAATTTTCTCTATATTTCCTATGTTTCTTTCTCTCATACATAATCACTGCTTTTGATCTTCTTCTTTACTTGCTCCTCACCCCTAATACTATCTCCTCCTCCTCCTCCTCCCTCCTCCTCCTCCCTCTCCTCCTCCCTCCTCCTCACCCCTCCTCCTCCTCCTCCTCCTCCTCCTCCTCCTCCTCCTCCTCACCAGGCTTCCGTGACTCAGCAGAGGATTGGGGTGTCTGAGGATTTTCTAGCCCAGTTCTCAGGTATCTCCCTCCCTTACCAAATCCCAACCAACTCTTCTTCTGACTCACCTTTCTCTCTCTCTTTCTCTCTCTCTCTCTCTCTCTTTCTCTCTCTCTCTCTCTCTCTCTCTCTCTCTCTCTTTCTTTCTGTGTGTGTGTGTGTGTGCGTGTATTCCTCACAAACAGAGAGGAATGAGACTAAAATTGGGAGAGAGAATAAAATGAACAAGAAACAAATTAACTTAATGGTAAACAGAGACGGTATAAATTCAACACATTAACAGAAAAACAAACATACATACATACATATATATTATAGAGGGATATACTTACATAATATCCGGTTCTAAAGTCGACACATAACAGGGAAGGAAGGCTGGCGAGTAAATGAGTTTAATTATCTCATCGTTACATAACCCGGAGTTAAGGCCCTCACTCCCACACATACCCTCACACGGAATGAGTCTTTGTGTGTGTGTGTGTGTGTAGATGTAGGTGTGTGTGTGTGTGTGTAGATGTAGGTATGTATATGTGTGTGTGAAGATGTAGGTATGTATATGTGTGTGTGTAGGTGTAGGTATGTATATGTGTGTGTGTAGGTGTAGGTATGTATATGTGTATATATATGTGTGTGTGTAGGTGTGTGTAGAAGTGTAGAATAGACCTGCATTACATCATACAAAACTTCTCTCCTAACAAAAAACATACCACATTTAGGCTACATTTCCTTCGTCCTATAAACAAACTAAGGCCTCCTCCGTCCCCCAACCACATGCAAATTGAGACGAAGCAAATCTACCCACTGAACGGAGGATGACGTAAAGGAAATGTGGTCGAGTGTAATGACCCTTAAATACCACCTTATAACACAATAAACAATGTCATGTTATTAAAATATACCAGTTCCGTTTCCTGTTGTACTTAAAAATACCTTCGGGTGTCAGTCTTTATACGTCTGTGAGTAAACCTGTGTGTCTGTCTGTCTCTGTTTATTTGTCTTCGCCTGTGTTTACTTCTCTGTGTCTCTCTGTCTGTCTGTCTGTCTGTCTGTCAGTTTCTGCCCTTCATTTTTTTCTATCTACAGTATTCCTCTAAACTTAATCAATTCATGTACTTCATTCACAACCAATCAACCCATTTGTTTAATTATTCACGTTCAATCCATCAGACCATAATCAAATCTGACTATATTTGTTCTCCTCTTCGTGTTTCAGGCCACAGCGACCTACATACCTGGCTCCTACGACGGCCTCACCGACCGCTTCTCCTTCCTTTTGTGGGGGAGCTTCCTGCAGGACAACGGCGCTCTCCTCTTCTGCGTCAAGTACCAGACACTCGGGCAGGAGTTCTGGGACAATAACTACGACCGCAACTACAGCCTCCAGTGCTACACCACGACGGGAGTACCGGGGGTGAAGGGAAACGCAGGATCACCAAGGCCACAAAACTCGACCAGCGTCCAGCAACACTTCGAGGGGTCGTCTGGTGGAGGGTCGGGCACCAGACACGGCGAGTACCAGACCAGCTTCCATAGTACAGGCTCACCTACAACACCTGACCCTTGGACCACCAGATTCTTCTAAGGTAAAAACATACATACATACATACATATATAAATCCACACACATATACATACATACATCCGGTTGACTGTATATTTTATATTATTTATACCATCTCTTAATATAGTTCCGTGGAGCCTGATATAGACAGTCGTTGCACATGTGATACAGTATAACACACACACACACACACACACAAACATGCTTTCTCTTTCTCATTGAGCATTCACTTGACAACTCTACCACCACCACCACTACCATCCTTATATCCCCATCCCTACCGTCACCACAGCCACCACTCCCACACTACACTGTACCCATATACCCTTACTTACATCACCCGCCTTTATCCATACACACTTACACAACTATATCCACCCTCGTAGGTATCCATATCCTTTTCACCTTACAATTTCCACTACCTCTACTGTATTTTTTTTTCACCAACCTTCTTCCACCATTCTCTCTCTCTCTCTCTCTCTCTCTCTCTCTCTCTCTCTCTCTCTCTCGTCGTCACCTGAGCCACCCACACACCACTCACCCTTGTGGAAAGAAGGGCGGCGCCTATACACTGCACTAACAGGTTCCTATGGGGTTGGGTTATGTCTGGGTGCTGCTCTTCATGTTGCTAGGGATGGGAGCGAGGGGAGGAGTAGTTATTCCACTGTGTGTGTGTGTATGTGTGTTTGTCTGTCCGTGTATGTGTGTGTGTCTATCCGTGTGTGTGTGTGAGAGTGTCTGTCCGTGTGTGTGTGTGTCTATCCGTGTGTGTGTGTGAATGTCTGTCTGTTTGTTACTTAAGTATGTTGCTCGGCGATCTTGTGTGTTTTTGTGTTTGTGGCTATGTCTGTTGCTTCGCAGTCTACAGGTCGCAATTCTTGTTCGATTTTGCTGACATTTTCACCACAGTTAGGAATCAACATTTCTAGGTCACCTATTGTTTTTCAAGGTCAAAATTATAAAAAAACTGAAAATTGATAAAACCGCAATAATTTCGGTTGTAGAGATCTGATTTTGATCAAACCTTTTCTGTAACATGCTATGTTCATTTCTGCTTCTGGTGGTACTTGAGCGATGGCCTTATTACTAAAACTCGCGATTTGAGCATTAGGCAGAAAATCAAGGGGTCTGAATTTTGCCATACTTTCGCCAAGTCCTCGCTCTACGAGCGAATGTTTATCTGTTTGTCTGTCTGTGTGTGTGTGTGTATGTGTGTGTGTATGTGTGTGTGTATGTGTGTGTGTCTGTCTGTATGTCTGTGCCTGTCTGTCTGTGTGTGTGTGTATGTTGATATCCCTGTCGTCCCAGAGTGAGTTAGTGTGACCCACATGTGAGACACCAGTCCAAAAAATAGTTTAAAGGGGAACCAAACTACTGTTACACTTCCTCACCATCAACTCCTCAACACTAGGTATATACAGTACAAAGAAGACTACCACTAAATCAAAACAATAACGTAACCTGCTTCTGTAGAAATAATCTGAGAGAATAATAACCTGCTGCCATGACAAACTACTGTATATATTTAACTTCTTTCATACACACGCGATCGCGCACATACACAAGCACACACACACAAGCACAAGCACAAACAAACAAACACACACACACACACACACAAGTAAATACACACACACACGCGCACAGGCAAACACAGACACAGACACACACATGCACAAGCACAAACACACCGAAACACACACACACACAGAGTTGTAAGTGTGACCTTTGTGAAGTGAGTGTCTGTGTGTGTGTGTACCCTTAACATCATTTACACCAATATATTCATGTACCAAATAATATTACAGCAGTTCATGGTTAGAGGGAGAGAGGGAGAGAAGGGGAGGGAGAGAAGGGGAGGGAGAGAAGGGGGGGGAGAGGGAGGGTTAGAGGGAGGGAGGAGAGAGGCAGGGAGGGAAAGAGGGAGGGAGAGAGAGGGGGGGAGGGTCAAGGTTTTATGTTGGCACGTTGGAGAGAGGCCACTGATTCCTTCAAACTGTGCCACGAAATGCGAGAACACACACACACACAACACACGTAAATACACACTTTTCGGCGCACACGCACGCACACACACAAATATATATACACAATCAGGAGCTCACACACACACAAATATATACACAGTCTGGCGCACAATATATCAGCAATATTTGATTCCTGTTTTGGGCACAGTGTGAAGCAGTACATTTATAGTCCCCAATATAATCACATCATAATTATACTGTACAAATAAAAAGTAACTTGACCAGTGAACAAGTGAAAGTTTGCTACAGTCTGTGTCAGGAGAAGATACCAGTGTAGACGCCTTCCATGCCATTATCTTAACTAAACTAACTAACTAACATGATTGTATTGTGATTATCTCTCTCATTCTCTCTCTCTCTCTCTCTCTCTCTCTCTCCTCTCTCTCTCTCTCTCTCTCTCTCTCTCATATTGGTCTCTCATACGAATTTAAACTGTATTTTTTATCTTACTAAATTACTGTATATCAGAATAATCTATACTGTAATTTGATCTTACTTTATTTCTGCATATCGTACGAATTTACACTGTATTTTTTAACATACGAAATTGCTGTATATAAATTAAATCTACACTGTATTCTAAACCAATTGAATTTCTGTACCGTATCTCATAATAATATACACTATAGTTTTAACTTACTAAATTATTGTATATCATAATATTTTACACTGTATTTTCAACTTATTAAATTACTGTATATAAAAATAATCTATGCTGTATTTTTAACTTACTTTATTTCTGCATGTCAACACAGAATGGTTACTCATTATTTTCATTTCCCTACAGGATGGTGAAATGAATGAATGAATGAATGGTTAGTAGTGGTGGTGGTGGTGGTGGTGGTGACCTCTTTCTGCCTAACCCTCCCTCACTCACTCATCTTCTCCCTCAATCACCCCCTCCTATACACACTCACTCACTCACTCACTCCTTTCCTCTCTTCCTTACTCACTCCCTCAGTCACTCATTCTTTCCCTCCCTCCTTTCCTGTCTTCCTCACTCACTCCCCCACTCATTCTTTCCCTCCCTCCTTTCCTCACTCCCTCACTCATTCTTTCCCTCCCTCCTTTCCTCTCATCCTCACTCACACACCCACTCCCACCTTCTTTCCCTCCCTCCCTTCAACCTCCATCCCTGTCTCTCTCTCTACTCTTGGTCAATTCGTCTCAAGTTACTCGGTTCCTCGTCCCTCAACCTGCAACCTTCGTCCTTCAACTCTACTGTGAAGGAAAGGATTCGTCTCACCACCAACACCAACACCATCACCACCACCATCACCACCATCAACCATCAAGCAATTCGTCCCTCACCAATATCATATCAAATTTAAAGGGACAGGATTATACAGTAGGCCAACTAGTATACTTTTGGTACATTGGAGTGTCTTGATTCCTCCAAAGTCATGCCAGGGAAACAGGACCAGATGGAACAAAACTAAAATACAATAATATGTGATCTGTTGCTTGGAATAGTTTGGAGGAATCAGTAGTAACACCTCAGATTCACCTTCCATGGACTGTTTGTTGCCTGGGTGAATTTGGAGGCTGCTGCTGATTCCTCCAACCTGTGCTGCTACAAAATGGAACCCCCCCCCCTCCCCGTATTTGTCTGTTTCCTGGCAGACTGTGGAGGAATCTGTAGCACTCCCTTCAAACGACCCTCACCCCCTTAAAAAAAATAATGAATAACACAAATATTACATTGTAAAACTAGTCAACAGTGTCGACTCCCCTGCCCTTCCCTCCTCCCCAGACCCCCCCCTTGCCCCGTGCCCCCCCCTTCCCCTGCTCCCTCTACCCCCCCCCCCCCCTCTTCTTTACTGTGCCATGGATGGATTATTTGGGAACTGAATTAGTCGGCGAATTGTAGGCTATTGGTTCCTCCAAACTGCCTCATTATTATTATTATTATTATTATTATCATTATAATAATATTTTTATTATTGTTATTATTGTTATTATTATTTTTTTTAAATATTATTATTATTATTATTATTATTATTATTTTATTATTATTATTATTATTTTATTATTATTATTATTGTGTTGGTAATATCTGGAGGTATGTACCCGTGTCCTCCAAACTAGTCCACGAAACAAGCCTGTAAGAATCAGTAGCCTCCAAAACCTCCAGTGAATAAATAAGAACTACACCCATCATACATACACACATACATACATACATACATACAAACATACATACATACATACATAGGTTAGTTGATACAAGGGGGTAGTTACCGTGTTGATAAATACATAAATCTGGAGCAAACTGATTCCTCCGGGCAACAGACCTCACCAGTATATTTTGACTCCCCTGGTCCTGTTTCCCGGCATACTTTGGAGGAATCAAGGTGCTCCAATCTACCCAAAGTGTATTACCCCCTATAGGTATAATATATTTCAATTAGGCTGTGTTAAAATTAAGTATATAATATATTAGGTAATTCTGGGAGGCATATAATAATAATAATAATACTGTATACTGGAGGCTACTGATTCCTCCATAATGGGACACAAAACAGAGAATTATAATGAGGGCAATCAGTTGGAGGAATCACTGTAGCCTCCAAGCAACACGGACGCCATCACATTCATTAAAGGAGCAACTGATTCCTCTTAACTATTTCAAGCAACAACAACAGAGTACCATTATATTTGTTAACTTGGGTCTGTTTCCTGACATACATTGGAGGAATCAGGGCACTCCAACGTAACAAAAAAAAGTGAATTACACCTGTTAATGGACACTTTGGGAGGCTTCTGATTCCTCCTAACTCAGCAACAAAACAGACCCCTTTCAATGGTACTAATAATAGGGTGATCTGTTTCGTGGCATAGTTTGGAGGAATCAGAAACTTTCCTCCAATTCACTAAATATTCTCCTCACTTGTTGGGGGAACCTGGAGTGCTACCGAGTCCTACAAACTATGTCAGGCAACAGGACCACCTTAAGTTTACTCATACAGGATCCGTTTCGCAGTGGAGTTTGGAGGAATCAGTAGCCTTCAATTTACCGACGAACAACAAAAACAACAACACAGGGATTAATCATAAAAAGGGGTATAATAATTTTGGTACACTGGAGCCTCATGATTCCTCCAAAATATGCGAGGAAACTAGCCAGCTTATCTATATATAGGCGACTTGTTGTTGCTTAGAATAGCTTGGAGGAACCATTCGCTCCAAAATGTGTCAACGCTATAATAATAATTACTTCGCTAAGGGTCAACTATACTGTACAGTGTTGTTGGTAAATTTGGAGCAACTGATTCCCCCAAACTACTCCAAGCAACAGACCATCATTACTGTTGTTAATCTGGTCCTGTTTCCTGGTATACTTTGGAGGAATGATGTCCCTTCAATATACCCAAAGTGTATTATGACCCCCTTAAGGCTGGAGTAAAGGATTATATCAATTAATAACCTTAGTGCCATAAAATGTAAATCAATAAAAGGAATTGAAAGTGAACAGAAAATCTATACTGACAATAATCAATTTACCGGGTACGTTATTAGCAACAACATTAATAGTATACAAACACACATACACACACACACACACACACACACACACACACACACACACACACACACACACACACACACACAATGTTATACGACAAATAATGACATGTTGTATACACGCCCATTAGATTAAAACAAAAAATTACATTATCAATTAATATTATTACCCATTAATAATTATATAACATATCAAAAATAGTAACCCAATAAGGAAAGTAATTTAAGTTTACAGTACACCTTAAGTATACAGTATATATATGTATATATAATAAACTACAAAATCTTCAAATTATAAATATACATAATAACAGAAGAAAATACAACAAGATGAGTATTTAAATGACAAAATTACCAAGATAAACAAGAAAACTTTCTCTCGCCAAGCACCACAACGGATGAGACACACACACACACACACACACATACAGGGTCTCACTTTCAGCAAGTTTCAGTGTCCAACTGACCTACTTTTTACTTACACTATTAATGTTCATGATGATGTATATCTGTTAATTACCAACAACACACACACACAGTTTTCTTTTGTCTATGAACCACAATACAACTAAAACAGACTGGAGAGCCAACGACCAATGAGAGAAGGCTAACACAGTGACAACCTTTCACAATCTTCATAAGAGTCGACTAAATGAAGCACCGACACTGATTTCAATACGGTTGGTCCCTTCCACAGAGGGTATTTTACTCTCCTAGAGGACCCTGTCTGTTTTGTCTTCATGATTCCCAAATTTAACAGACGTACACACGGGTAAATGAAAATAAATAAATATATATATAGCCACAGTCACGAAGCAAACTATATATCCAGGTCAGCTTCAAATTGCCTGATGGAGATATTGAGGACCCTGTGATCGTGTATGGAAATTGAAGGCTACTGATTCCTCCTCACTATGCCACGAAACACACTTCTTTCATATGG
>JAWZYT010000411.1:402500-405007 GCA_034508575.1 Petrolisthes manimaculis | reverse complement strand
GCGGCGGGGCAGTGGGGATGTGGGGCAGCGGGGCGTCGGGGCAACGGGGGCGGGGCGGCGGGGCAGTGGGGCAATTGCGGGGCGGGGTAACGGGGCGGCGGGGCAGCGGGATGCGGGGCAGTGGGGCGGCGGGGGCTTGACAGCGGGGGTGGCGGGGCAGCGGGGCGGTTCAGCGGGGCGGGGTGGCGGGGCAGCAGGACAGCGGGGCGGCAGGGCAGCGGGGTGGCGGGGCAGCGGTGCGACAGCCGGGCGGCGGCGGGGCAGCGGGGCGGGGCAGTGGGGCGGGGCAGAGGGGCGGGGCGGCAGGGTTGCGGGGCGGTGGGGCAGCAGGTTAGGTTAGGTTAGGTTAAGGGTTAGGTTAGGTTAGGTTAGGTTAGGTTAAGGGTTAGGTTAGGTTAGGTTAGGTTAAGGGTTAGGTTAGGTTAGGTTAGGTTAGGTTAGGTTAGGGGCAGCGGGGCGGCAGGGCATCGGGGCAGCGGGGCGGGGCAGCGGGGGCGGCGGGGCAGCGGGGCGGGGCGGGGAGGCGGGGCAGTTGCGAGGCGGGGTAGCGGGGCGGCGGGGCAACAGGGCGGTGGGGCAGCGGGATGCGGGGCAGCGGGGCGGGTCAGTGGGGCGGCGGGGCTTGACAGCGGGGCAGCAGGGCGTCGGAGCAGCGGGGCGGGGTGGCGGGGCGTCGGGGGCAGCGGGGCAGGGCAGCGGGGCGGGGCAGTGGGGCAGTTGCGGGGCGGGGTGGCGGGGCGTCGGGGCAGCGGGGCAGGGCAGCGGGGCGTCGGGGCGGCGGGGGCAGCGGGGCGGGGGCAGCGGGGCGGGGCAGTGGGGCAGTTGCGGGGCGGGGCGGCGGGGCAGCGGGGCGTCGGGGCAGCGGGGGGGGCAGTGGGGCGGCGGGGCTGGACAGCGGGGCAGCGGGGCGTCGGGGGCAGCGGGGCAGTGGGGCAGGGTGGCGGGGCAGCGGGGGTGGCGGGGCAGCGGGGCGGCAGGGCAGCGGGGCGGCGGGGCAGCGGGGTGACAGCCGGGCGGCGGCGGGGCAGTGGGGCGGGGCAGCGGGGGAGGGGCGGCGGGGGCAGCGGGGCAGCAGGTTAGGGGTTAGGTTAGGTTAGGTTAGGTTAGGTTAAGGGTTAGGTTAGGTTAGGTTAGGTTAGGTTGGGTTAGGTTAGGTTAGGTTAGGTTAGGTTAGGTTAGGTTAGGTTAGGTTAGGTTAGGTTGGGTTAAGGGTTAGGTTAGGTTAGGTTAGGTTAGGTTAGGTTAAGGGTTAGGTTAGGTTAGGTTAGGTTAAGGGTTAGGTTAGGTTAGGTTAGGTTAGGTTAGGTTGGGTTAGGTTAGGTTAGGTTAGGTTAGGTTAGGTTAGGGGCAGCGGGGCGGCAGGGCAGTTGCGGGGCGGGGCAGCGGGGCGGCGTGGCAGCGGGGCGGCAGGGCATCGGGGCAGCGGGGCGGGGCAGCGGGGCAGCGGGGCGGGGCGGGGATGCGGGGCAGTTGCGAGGCGGGGTAGCGGGGCGGCGGGGCGGCGGGGCAGCGGGATGCGGGGCAGCGGGGCGGGGCAGCGGGGCGGCGGGGGCTTGACAGCGGGGCAGCAGGGCGTCGGGGCAGCGGGGCGTCGGGGCGGCGGGGCGGGGCAGTGGGGCAGTTGCGGGGCAGGGCGTCGGGGCAGCGGGGCGGCGGGGCAGCGGGGCGGGGCAGCGGGGCGTAGCAGTGGGGCAGTTGCAGGGCGGGGCGGCGGGGCAGCGGGGCGGGGCAGTGGGGCGGCGGGGCTGGACAGCGGGGGCAGCGGGGCGTCGGGGCAGCGGGGCAGTGGGGCAGGGTGGCGGGGCAGCGGGGTGGCGGGGCAGCGGGGCGGCAGGGCAGCGGGGGCGGCGGGGCAGCGGGGGTGACAGCCGGGCGGCGGCGGGGCAGTGGGGCAGGGCAGTGGGGCGGGGCAGCGGGGCGGGGGCGGCGGGGCAGCGGGGCAGCAGGTTAGGGGTTAGGTTAGGTTAGGTTAGGTTAGGTTAAGGGTTAGGTTAGGTTAGGTTAGGTTAGGTTGGGTTTGGTTAGGTTAGGTTAGGTTAGGTTAGGTTAGGTTAGGTTAGGTTAGGTTAGGTTAGGTTAGGTTGGGTTAAGGGTTAGGTTAGGTTAGGTTAGGTTAAGGGTTAGGTTAGGTTAGGTTAGGTTAAGGGTTAGGTTAGGTTAGGTTAGGTTAGGTTAGGTTGGGTTAGGTTAGGTTAGGTTAGGTTAGGGGCAGCGGGGCGGCAGGGCAGTTGCGGGGCGGGGGCAGCGGGGCGGCGTGGCAGCGGGGGCGGCAGGGCATCGGGGCAGCGGGGCGGGGCAGCGGGGCAGCGGGGCGGGGCGGGGATGCGGGGCAGTTGCGAGGCGGGGTAGCGGGGCGGCGGGGCAGCAGGGCGGCGGGGGCAGCGGGATGCGGGGCAGCGGGGCGGGGCAGCGGGGCGGCGGGGCTTGACAGCGGGGCAGCAGGGCGTCGGGGCAGCGGGGCGTCGGGGCAGCGGGGCGGCGGGGCGGGGCAGTGGGGCAGTTGCGGG
>JAWZYT010000411.1:352500-397500 GCA_034508575.1 Petrolisthes manimaculis | reverse complement strand
TTGTTTTACCCTCCCCCACCCCACCAACCACCCCGGCGGCTTACGACCTTATATATATTCGACAAAAATCGCCAACACCCCCATTTTAGCCAATCACAACTCACCTTGGGGCTACAAAACTGGGCTACAAAACATTGGTAACACTGCTCTTACCCTTCACACTTGGGCTAGAGGTGGCTAGAAGTGGCTACAACACCATGGCAACACTGCATTTACACATTCGAGTCATTTTCAATTTTCATCTACTATATTGCACACCTTTATACTTCACTTTAATCTACATGATTTTTAATACTACTATTTCACTTTTAGTACACTTTATTCGTTTTCAAGGGCATTATTTTCATTTCATTTCATTGCAAATGTTTCTTTGTTTACATGTGTGTGTGAGAGAGAGAAAGAGAGAGAGAGTCGTAAGTATAGCCAGAACAAAAGCCTCAATTGGCAATACTACTACTACTACTACTACTACTACTACTACTACTACTACTAATAATAATAATAATAATAATAATAATAATAATAATAATAATAATAATAATACAGGTAATAATAATAATAATAATATATAATAATGAATAATTTCTAATCTATATATCTAATATATAATAGCATGGTGTATGTAAACACGTTTTCTTTAGTGGTAGAAACGGGTTAGAAAATGTGTTCAGTTCATCCCTATATAAGTCAGATTTCCCTGCCTGCCTGCCTGCCTACCTGCCTGCCTGCCTGCCTGCCTCCCTACCTGCCTGCCTCCGTACCTGCCTGCCTGCCTACCTGCCTGCCTGCCTCCCTACCTGCCTGCCTCCCTACCTGCCTGCCTCCGTACCTGCCTGCCTGCCTACCTGCCTGCCTGCCTCCCTACCTGCCTGTCTGCCTGCCTGCCTGCCTGCCTGCCTCCCTACCTGCCTGCCTGCCTGCCTACCTGCCTGACTGCCTACCTGCCTGCCTGCCTGCCTCCCTACCTACCTGCCTGCCTCCCTACCTGCCTGCCTGCCTGCCTGTTAAAACACGTTTTTTGGGCCCAAAAAACGTGTTTTAGCATTTTTTTTGCCTGAAAATTGAAATTTTTCTAGCACAGTACAAATCGACTTTTTGGGCCAAAAAAACGTGTTTTAGCATTTTTTTTGCCTGAAAATTGAAATTTTTCTAGCACTGTACAAATCGCCTTTTTGGGCCAAAAAAACGTGTTTTTGCATTTTTTTTGCCTGAAAATTGAAATTTTTCTAGCACAGTGCAAATCGACTTTTTGGGCCAAAAAAACGTGTTTTAGCATTTTTTTTGCCTGAAAATTGAAATTTTTCTAGCACTGTACAAATCGACTTTTTGGGCCAAAAAAACGTGTTTTAGCATTTTTTTTGCCTGAAAATTGAAATTTTTCTAGCACTGTACAAATCGACTTTTTGGGCCAAAAAAACGTGTTTTTGCATTTTTTTTGCCTGAAAATTGAAATTTTTCTAGCACTGTACAAATCGACTTTTTGGGCCAAAAAAACGTGTTTTTGCATTTTTTTTGCCTGAAAATTGAAATTTTTCTAGCACAGTACAAATCGACTTTTTGGGCCAAAAAAACGTGTTTTAGCATTTTTTTTGCCTGAAAATTGAAATTTTTCTAGCACAGTACAAATCGACTTTTTGGGCCAAAAAAACGTGTTTTAGCATTTTTTTTGCCTGAAAATTGAAATTTTTCTAGCACAGTGCAAATCGAGTTTTTGGGCCAAAAAAACGTGTTTTTGCATTTTTTTTGCCTGAAAATTGAAATTTTTCTAGCACAGTGCAAATCGACTTTTTGGGCCAAAAAAACGTGTTTTAGCATTTTTTTTGCCTGAAAATTGAATTTTTTCTAGCACTGTACAAATCGACTTTTTGGGCCAAAAAAACGTGTTTTTGCATTTTTTTTGCCTGAAAATTGAAATTTTTCTAGCACTGTACAAATCGACTTTTTGGGCCAAAAAAACGTGTTTTTGCATTTTTTTTGCCTGAAAATTGAAATTTTTCTAGCACAGTGCAAATCGAGTTTTTGGGCCAAAAAAACGTGTTTTATCATTTTTTTTGCCTGAAAATTGAAATTTTTCTAGCACTGTACAAATCGACTTTTTGGGCCAAAAAAACGTGTTTTAGCATTTTTTTTGCCTGAAAATTGAAATTTTTCTAGCACTGTACAAATCGACTTTTTTGGGCCAAAAAAACGTGTTTTTGCATTTTTTTTGCCTGAAAATTGAAATTTTTCTAGCACTGTACAAATCGACTTTTTGGGCCAAAAAAACGTGTTTTTGCATTTTTTTTGCCTGAAAATTGAAATTTTTCTAGCACTGTACAAATCGACTTTTTGGGCCAAAAAAACGTGTTTTTGCATTTTTTTTGCCTGAAAATTGAAATTTTTCTAGCACTGTACAAATCGACTTTTTGGGCCAAAAAAACGTGTTTTTGCATTTTTTTTGCCTGAAAATTGAAATTTTTCTAGCACAGTGCAAATCGACTTTTTGGGCCAAAAAAACGTGTTTTAGCATTTTTTTTGCCTGAAAATTGAAATTTTTCTAGCACTGTACAAATCGACTTTTTGGGCCAAAAAAACGTGTTTTAGCATTTTTTTTGCCTGAAAATTGAAATTTTTCTAGCACTGTACAAATCGACTTTTTGGGCCAAAAAAACGTGTTTTTGCATTTTTTTTGCCTGAAAATTGAAATTTTTCTAGCACTGTACAAATCGACTTTTTGGGCCAAAAAAACGTGTTTTTGCATTTTTTTTGCCTGAAAATTGAAATTTTTCTAGCACAGTACAAATCGACTTTTTGGGCCAAAAAAACGTGTTTTAGCATTTTTTTTGCCTGAAAATTGAAATTTTTCTAGCACAGTACAAATCGACTTTTTGGGCCAAAAAAACGTGTTTTAGCATTTTTTTTGCCTGAAAATTGAAATTTTTCTAGCACAGTGCAAATCGACTTTTTGGGCCAAAAAAAACGTGTTTTTGCATTTTTTTTGCCTGAAAATTGAAATTTTTCTAGCACAGTGCAAATCGACTTTTTGGGCCAAAAAAACGTGTTTTAGCATTTTTTTTGCCTGAAAATTGAAATTTTTCTAGCACAGTGCAAATCGACTTTTTGGGCCAAAAAAACGTGTTTTAGCATTTTTTTTGCCTGAAAATTGAAATTTTTCTAGCACTGTACAAATCGACTCTTTGGGCCAAAAAAACGTGTTTTAGCATTTTTTTTGCCTGAAAATTGAAATTTTTCTAGCACTGTACAAATCGACTTTTTGGGCCAAAAAAACGTGTTTTTGCATTTTTTTTGCCTGAAAATTGAAATTTTTCTAGCACTGTACAAATCGACTTTTTGGGCCAAAAAAACGTGTTTTTGCATTTTTTTTGCCTGAAAATTGAAATTTTTCTAGCACTGTACAAATCGACTTTTTGGGCCAAAAAAACGTGTTTTTGCATTTTTTTTGCCTGAAAATTGAAATTTTTCTAGCACTGTACAAATCGACTTTTTGGGCCAAAAAAAACGTGTTTTTGCATTTTTTTTGCCTGAAAATTGAAATTTTTCTAGCACAGTGCAAATCGACTTTTTGGGCCAAAAAAACGTGTTTTTGCATTTTTTTTGCCTGAAAATTGAAATTTTTCTAGCACAGTGCAAATCGACTTTTTGGGCCAAAAAAACGTGTTTTAGCATTTTTTTTGCCTGAAAATTGAAATTTTTCTAGCACTGTACAAATCGACTTTTTGGGCCAAAAAAACGTGTTTTTGCATTTTTTTTGCCTGAAAATTGAAATTTTTCTAGCACTGTACAAATCGACTTTTTGGGCCAAAAAAACGTGTTTTTGCATTTTTTTTGCCTGAAAATTGAAATTTTTCTAGCACAGTGCAAATCGACTTTTTGGGCCAAAAAAACGTGTTTTAGCATTTTTTTTGCCTGAAAATTGAAATTTTTCTAGCACTGTACAAATCGACTTTTTGGGCCAAAAAAACGTGTTTTAGCATTTTTTTTGCCTGAAAATTGAAATTTTTCTAGCACTGTACAAATCGACTTTTTGGGCCAAAAAAACGTGTTTTTGCATTTTTTTTGCCTGAAAATTGAAATTTTTCTAGCACTGTACAAATCGACTTTTTGGGCCAAAAAAACGTGTTTTTGCATTTTTTTTGCCTGAAAATTGAAATTTTTCTAGCACTGTACAAATCGACTTTTTGGGCCAAAAAAACGTGTTTTTGCATTTTTTTTGCCTGAAAATTGAAATTTTTCAAGCACAGTACAAATCGACTTTTTGGGCCAAAAAAACGTGTTTTAGCATTTTTTTTGCCTGAAAATTGAAATTTTTCTAGCAGAGTACAAATCGACTTTTTGGGCCAAAAAAACGTGTTTTAGCATTTTTTTTGCCTGAAAATTGAAATTTTTCTAGCACAGTACAAATCGACTTTTTGGGCCAAAAAAACGTGTTTTTGCATTTTTTTTGCCTGAAAATTGAAATTTTTCTAGCACAGTGCAAATCGACTTTTTGGGCCAAAAAAACGTGTTTTTGCATTTTTTTTGCCTGAAAATTGAAATTTTTCTAGCACTGTACAAATCGACTTTTTGGGCCAAAAAAACGTGTTTTTGCATTTTTTTTGCCTGAAAATTGAAATTTTTCTAGCACAGTGCAAATCGACTTTTTGGGCCAAAAAAACGTGTTTTAGCATTTTTTTTGCCTGAAAATTGAAATTTTTCTAGCACTGTACAAATCGACTTTTTGGGCCAAAAAAACGTGTTTTAGCATTTTTTTTGCCTGAAAATTGAAATTTTTCTAGCACTGTACAAATCGACTTTTTGGGCCAAAAAAACGTGTTTTTGATTTTTTTTTGCCTGAAAATTGAAATTTTTCTAGCACTGTACAAATCGACTTTTTGGGCCAAAAAAACGTGTTTTAGCATTTTTTTTGCCTGAAAATTGAAATTTTTCTAGCACTGTACAAATCGACTTTTTGGGCCAAAAAAACGTGTTTTTGCATTTTTTTTGCCTGAAAATTGAAATTTTTCTAGCACTGTACAAAATCGACTTTTTGGGCCAAAAAAACGTGTTTTTGCATTTTTTTTGCCTGAAAATTGAAATTTTTCTAGCACAGTACAAATCGACTTTTTGGGCCAAAAAAACGTGTTTTTGCATTTTTTTTGCCTGAAAATTGAAATTTTTCAAGCACAGTACAAATCGACTTTTTGGGCCAAAAAAACGTGTTTTAGCATTTTTTTTGCCTGAAAATTGAAATTTTTCTAGCAGAGTAAAAATCGACTTTTTGGGCCCAAAAAACGTGTTTTAGCATTTTTTTTGCCTGAAAATTGAAATTTTTCTAGCACAGTACAAATCGACTTTTTGGGCCAAAAAAACGTGTTTTTGCATTTTTTTTGCCTGAAAATTGAAATTTTTCTAGCACAGTGCAAATCGACTTTTTGGGCCAAAAAAACGTGTTTTTGTATTTTTTTTGCCTGAAAATTGAAATTTTTCTAGCACAGTGCAAATCGACTTTTTGGGCCAAAAAAACGTGTTTTAGCATTTTTTTTGCCTGAAAATTGAAATTTTTCTAGCACTGTACAAATCGACTTTTTGGGCCAAAAAAACGTGTTTTTGCATTTTTTTTGCCTGAAAATTGAAATTTTTCTAGCACTGTACAAATCGACTTTTTGGGCCAAAAAAACGTGTTTTTGCATTTTTTTTGCCTGAAAATTGAAATTTTTCTAGCACAGTGCAAATCGACTTTTTGGGCCAAAAAAACGTATTTTAGCATTTTTTTTGCCTGAAAATTGAAATTTTTCTAGCACTGTACAAATCGACTTTTTGGGCCAAAAAAACGTGTTTTAGCATTTGTTTTGCCTGAAAATTGAAATTTTTCTAGCACTGTACAAATCGACTTTTTGGGCCAAAAAAACGTGTTTTAGCATTTTTTTTGCCTGAAAATTGAAATTTTTCTAGCACTGTACAAATCGACTTTTTGGGCCAAAAAAACGTGTTTTAGCATTTTTTTTGCCTGAAAATTGAAATTTTTCTAGCACTGTACAAATCGACTTTTTGGGCCAAAAAAACGTGTTTTTGCATTTTTTTTGCCTGAAAATTGAAATTTTTCTAGCACTGTACAAATCGACTTTTTGGGCCAAAAAAACGTGTTTTTGCATTTTTTTTGCCTGAAAATTGAAATTTTTCTAGCACAGTACAAATCGACTTTTTGGGCCAAAAAAACGTGTTTTTGCTTTTTTTTTGCCTGAAAATTGAAATTTTTCTAGCACTGTACAAATCGACTTTTTGGGCCAAAAAAACGTGTTTTTGCATTTTTTTTGCCTGAAAATTGAAATTTTTCTAGCACTGTACAAATCGACTTTTTGGGCCAAAAAAACGTGTTTTTGCATTTTTTTTGCCTGAAAATTGAAATTTTTCAAGCACAGTACAAATCGACTTTTTGGGCCAAAAAAACGTGTTTTAGCATTTTTTTTGCCTGAAAATTGAAATTTTTCTAGCAGAGTACAAATCGACTTTTTGGGCCAAAAAAACGTGTTTTAGCATTTTTTTTGCCTGAAAATTGAAATTTTTCTAGCACTGTACAAATCGACTTTTTGGGCCAAAAAAACGTGTTTTTGCATTTTTTTTGCCTGAAAATTGAAATTTTTCTAGCACTGTACAAATCGACTTTTTGGGCCAAAAAAACGTGTTTTTGCATTTTTTTTGCCTGAAAATTGAAATTTTTCAAGCACAGTACAAATCGACTTTTTGGGCCAAAAAAACGTGTTTTAGCATTTTTTTTGCCTGAAAATTGAAATTTTTCTAGCAGAGTAAAAATCGACTTTTTGGGCCAAAAAAACGTGTTTTAGCATTTTTTTTGCCTGAAAATTGAAATTTTTCTAGCACAGTACAAATCGACTTTTTGGGCCAAAAAAACGTGTTTTTGCATTTTTTTTGCCTGAAAATTGAAATTTTTCTAGCACAGTGCAAATCGACTTTTTGGGCCAAAAAAACGTGTTTTTGTATTTTTTTTGCCTGAAAATTGAAATTTTTCTAGCACAGTGCAAATCGACTTTTTGGGCCAAAAAAACGTGTTTTAGCATTTTTTTTGCCTGAAAATTGAAATTTTTCTAGCACTGTACAAATCGACTTTTTGGGCCAAAAAAACGTGTTTTTGCATTTTTTTTGCCTGAAAATTGAAATTTTTCTAGCACAGTGCAAATCGACTTTTTGGGCCAAAAAAACGTATTTTAGCATTTTTTTTGCCTGAAAATTGAAATTTTTCTAGCACTGTACAAATCGACTTTTTGGGCCAAAAAAACGTGTTTTAGCATTTGTTTTGCCTGAAAATTGAAATTTTTCTAGCACTGTACAAATCGACTTTTTGGGCCAAAAAAACGTGTTTTAGCATTTTTTTTGCCTGAAAATTGAAATTTTTCTAGCACTGTACAAATCGACTTTTTGGGCCAAAAAAACGTGTTTTAGCATTTTTTTTGCCTGAAAATTGAAATTTTTCTAGCACTGTACAAATCGACTTTTTGGGCCAAAAAAACGTGTTTTTGCATTTTTTTTGCCTGAAAATTGAAATTTTTCTAGCACTATACAAATCGACTTTTTGGGCCAAAAAAACGTGTTTTTGCATTTTTTTTGCCTGAAAATTGAAATTTTTCTAGCACAGTACAAATCGACTTTTTGGGCCAAAAAAACGTGTTTTTGCATTTTTTTTGCCTGAAAATTGAAATTTTTCTAGCACTGTACAAATCGACTTTTTGGGCCAAAAAAACGTGTTTTAGCATTTTTTTTGCCTGAAAATTGAAATTTTTCTAGCACTGTACAAATCGACTTTTTGGGCCAAAAAAACGTGTTTTTGCATTTTTTTTGCCTGAAAATTGAAATTTTTCTAGCACTGTACAAATCGACTTTTTGGGCCAAAAAAACGTGTTTTTGCATTTTTTTTGCCTGAAAATTGAAATTTTTCTAGCACAGTGCAAATCGACTTTTTGGGCCAAAAAAACGTGTTTTAGCATTTTTTTTGCCTGAAAATTGAAATTTTTCTAGCACTGTACAAATCGACTTTTTGGGCCAAAAAAACGTGTTTTAGCATTTTTTTTGCCTGAAAATTGAAATTTTTCTAGCACTGTACAAATCGACTTTTTGGGCCAAAAAAACGTGTTTTAGCATTTTTTTTGCCTGAAAATTGAAATTTTTCTAGCACTGTACAAATCGACTTTTTGGGCCAAAAAAACGTGTTTTTGCATTTTTTTTGCCTGAAAATTGAAATTTTTCTAGCACTGTACAAATCGACTTTTTGGGCCAAAAAAACGTGTTTTTGCATTTTTTTTGCCTGAAAATTGAAATTTTTCTAGCACAGTGCAAATCGACTTTTTGGGCCAAAAAAACGTGTTTTAGCATTTTTTTTGCCTGAAAATTGAAATTTTTCTAGCACTGTACAAATCGACTTTTTGGGCCAAAAAAACGTGTTTTAGCATTTTTTTTGCCTGAAAATTGAATTTTTTCTAGCACTGTACAAATCGACTTTTTGGGCCAAAAAAACGTGTTTTTGCATTTTTTTTGCCTGAAAATTGAAATTTTTCTAGCACTGTACAAATCGACTTTTTGGGCCAAAAAAACGTGTTTTTGCATTTTTTTTGCCTGAAAATTGAAATTTTCTAGCACTGTACAAATCGACTTTTTGGGCCAAAAAAACGTGTTTTTGCATTTTTTTTGCCTGAAAATTGAAATTTTTCTAGCACAGTGCAAATCGACTTTTTGGGCCAAAAAAACGTGTTTTAGCATTTTTTTTGCCTGAAAATTGAAATTTTTCTAGCACTGTACAAATCGACTTTTTGGGCCAAAAAAACGTGTTTTAGCATTTTTTTTGCCTGAAAATTGAAATTTTTCTAGCACTGTACAAATCGACTTTTTGGGCCAAAAAAACGTGTTTTTGCATTTTTTTTGCCTGAAAATTGAAATTTTTCTAGCACTGTACAAATCGACTTTTTGGGCCAAAAAAACGTGTTTTTGCATTTTTTTTGCCTGAAAATTGAAATTTTTCTAGCACAGTACAAATCGACTTTTTGGGCCAAAAAAACGTGTTTTAGCATTTTTTTTGCCTGAAAATTGAAATTTTTCTAGCACAGTACAAATCGACTTTTTGGGCCAAAAAAACGTGTTTTAGCATTTTTTTTGCCTGAAAATTGAAATTTTTCTAGCACAGTGCAAATCGACTTTTTGGGCCAAAAAAACGTGTTTTTGCATTTTTTTTGCCTGAAAATTGAAATTTTTCTAGCACAGTGCAAATCGACTTTTTGGGCCAAAAAAACGTGTTTTAGCATTTTTTTTGCCTGAAAATTGAATTTTTTCTAGCACTGTACAAATCGACTTTTTGGGCCAAAAAAACGTGTTTTTGCATTTTTTTTGCCTGAAAATTGAAATTTTTCTAGCACTGTACAAATCGACTTTTTGGGCCAAAAAAACGTGTTTTTGCAGTTTTTTTGCCTGAAAATTGAAATTTTTCTAGCACAGTCCAAATCGACTTTTTGGGCCAAAAAAACGTGTTTTAGCATTTTTTTTGCCTGAAAATTGAAATTTTTCTAGCACTGTACAAATCGACTTTTTGGGCCAAAAAAACGTGTTTTAGCATTTTTTTTGCCTGAAAATTGAAATTTTTCTAGCACTGTACAAATCGACTTTTTGGGCCAAAAAAACGTGTTTTTGCATTTTTTTTGCCTGAAAATTGAAATTTTTCTAGCACTGTACAAATCGACTTTTTGGGCCAAAAAAACGTGTTTTTGCATTTTTTTTGCCTGAAAATTGAAATTTTTCTAGCACTGTACAAATCGACTTTTTGGGCCAAAAAAATGTGTTTTTGCATTTTTTTTGCCTGAAAATTGAAATTTTTCTAGCACTGTACAAATCGACTTTTTGGGCCAAAAAAACGTGTTTTTGCATTTTTTTTGCCTGAAAATTGAAATTTTTCTAGCACAGTGCAAATCGACTTTTTGGGCCAAAAAAACGTGTTTTTGCATTTTTTTTGCCTGAAAATTGAAATTTTTCTAGCACAGTGCAAATCGACTTTTTGGGCCAAAAAAACGTGTTTTAGCATTTTTTTTGCCTGAAAATTGAAATTTTTCTAGCACTGTACAAATCGACTTTTTGGGCCAAAAAAACGTGTTTTTGCATTTTTTTTGCCTGAAAATTGAAATTTTTCTAGCACTGTACAAATCGACTTTTTGGGCCAAAAAAACGTGTTTTTGCATTTTTTTTGCCTGAAAATTGAAATTTTTCTAGCACAGTGCAAATCGACTTTTTGGGCCAAAAAAACGTGTTTTAGCATTTTTTTTGCCTGAAAATTGAAATTTTTCTAGCACTGTACAAATCGACTTTTTGGGCCAAAAAAACGTGTTTTAGCATTTTTTTTGCCTGAAAATTGAAATTTTTCTAGCACTGTACAAATCGACTTTTTGGGCCAAAAAAACGTGTTTTTGCATTTTTTTTGCCTGAAAATTGAAATTTTTCTAGCACTGTACAAATCGACTTTTTGGGCCAAAAAAACGTGTTTTTGCATTTTTTTTGCCTGAAAATTGAAATTTTTCTAGCACTGTACAAATCGACTTTTTGGGCCAAAAAAACGTGTTTTTGCATTTTTTTTGCCTGAAAATTGAAATTTTTCAAGCACAGTACAAATCGACTTTTTGGGCCAAAAAAACGTGTTTTAGCATTTTTTTTGCCTGAAAATTGAAATTTTTCTAGCAGAGTACAAATCGACTTTTTGGGCCAAAAAAACGTGTTTTAGCATTTTTTTTGCCTGAAAATTGAAATTTTTCTAGTACTGTACAAATCGACTTTTTGGGCCAAAAAAACGTGTTTTTGCATTTTTTTTGCCTGAAAATTGAAATTTTTCTAGCACTGTACAAATCGACTTTTTGGGCCAAAAAAACGTGTTTTTGCATTTTTTTTGCCTGAAAATTGAAATTTTTCTAGCACAGTGCAAATCGACTTTTTGGGCCAAAAAAACGTGTTTTAGCATTTTTTTTGCCTGAAAATTGAAATTTTTCTAGCACTGTACAAATCGACTTTTTGGGCCAAAAAAACGTGTTTTAGCATTTTTTTTGCCTGAAAATTGAAATTTTTCTAGCACTGTACAAATCGACTTTTTGGGCCAAAAAAACGTGTTTTTGCATTTTTTTTGCCTGAAAATTGAAATTTTTCTAGCACTGTACAAATCGACTTTTTGGGCCAAAAAAACGTGTTTTAGCATTTTTTTTGCCTGAAAATTGAAATTTTTCTAGCACTGTACAAATCGACTTTTTGGGCCAAAAAAACGTGTTTTAGCATTTTTTTTGCCTGAAAATTGAAATTTTTCTAGCACAGTGCAAATCGACTTTTTGGGCCAAAAAAACGTGTTTTAGCATTTTTTTTGCCTGAAAATTGAAATTTTTCTAGCACTGTACAAATCGACTTTTTGGGCCAAAAAAACGTGTTTTAGCATTTTTTTTGCCTGAAAATTGAAATTTTTCTAGCACAGTGCAAATCGACTTTTTGGGCCAAAAAAACGTGTTTTAGCATTTTTTTTGCCTGAAAATTGAAATTTTTCTAGCACTGTACAAATCGACTTTTTGGGCCAAAAAAACGTGTTTTAGCATTTTTTTTGCCTGAAAATTGAAATTTTTCCAGCACTGTACAAATCGACTTTTTGGGCCAAAAAAACGTGTTTTAGCATTTTTTTTGCCTGAAAATTGAAATTTTTCTAGCACTGTACAAATCGACTTTTTGGGCCAAAAAAACGTGTTTTAGCATTTTTTTTGCCTGAAAATTGAAATTTTTCTAGCACTGTACAAACCGACTTTTTGGGCCAAAAAAACGTGTTTTTGCATTTTTTTTGCCTGAAAATTGAAATTTTTCTAGCACTGTACAAATCGACTTTTTGGGCCAAAAAAACGTGTTTTTGCATTTTTTTTGCCTGAAAATTGAATTTTTTCTAGCACAGTACAAATCGACTTTTTGGGCCAAAAAAACGTGTTTTTGCATTTTTTTTGCCTGAAAATTGAAATTTTTCTAGCACTGTACAAATCGACTTTTTGGGCCAAAAAAACGTGTTTTTGCATTTTTTTTGCCTGAAAATTGAAATTTTTCTAGCACTGTACAAATCGACTTTTTGGGCCAAAAAAACGTGTTTTTGCATTTTTTTTTCCTGAAAATTGAAATTTTTCAAGCACAGTACAAATCGACTTTTTGGGCTAAAAAAACGTGTTTTAGCATTTTTTTTGCCTGAAAATTGAAATTTTTCTAGCAGAGTACAAATCGACTTTTTGGGCCAAAAAAACGTGTTTTAGCATTTTTTTTGCCTGAAAATTGAAATTTTTCTAGCACAGTACAAATCGACTTTTTGGGCCAAAAAAACGTGTTTTAGCATTTTTTTTGTCTGAAAATTGAAATTTTTCTAACACATCATGTAGCCGTGGGGGGTCCAGTACTCAGCTTGTCGTGCAGTACTCAGCTTGTCACTCCTGTGGAATATACCAACATACCAACGGACTCTCAATTATACTTCAGTATGGCTATCTCTTACCAGCCAACTGTACAGACTTACTATTCTCTGTTTGTAGTCTCTGCTTCAATCAACTCACTTACTCTTACCGTTGATGAAGTACCCTTATTAGTCTTACTACTGGGGAATATATTTAGTACTCAAAGGTTTAGAGTAAACTCATGGACTTGTCTCTCTTTACTGATGTAGCTTATTTATCAGTTACAGATTACAGGTTATAGTATACTAGACCAACTCGGTCTCAAAGCTATGAACAATTAGAGGGATATTCAATATAACCTGTTTAACCTGAGGTAGGGCGTGGAATACACTCCTCGCCTCAAACACACACCTCAGGCGTGGCACTGTGACATAGCCACACCCCCTCATAGGTTATAGGTTTGTGATAAAGTAACACTACATTTATACATGATATATACAACCTTAAACTACCCGGTTATACAAGAATAGAATGAGCAAACATACATTGTCCCTAACTCTATATATACAATTACAGTAACAGTTACTTATAACCTAAAGATTAACATTAACAGATAATGTACAGAGCACAATCTAGTATTCAGATCTTGGAACTAGTGTCAATGAACCCACGCCTCTCTGTCATCAAATACACAGGATGCGATCTAACACCTTGCAGTTTTTGACCAGCAAGCATCAGGCATATACTAGAGCCTAAGTGACTGCTACCATGAATACAACATTGATACATTATACAATATTGATACACCGATACATTGCTCGGCTACCTACCAAACTACGTCCTCGTAGTTCACAATAAAATTGAATCTACTGTCAACAATTCCTATACTGAATATTAGATTTACACTAGACATTTGTAATATTAGAACACATACAATATATATATATATATATATATATATATATACAAGGTGATACATGGATGATTTAAAAACAAAATAAAAATAAAGTATATAGCGCTATGGATGATGCGATGATACTTAATTCTATTTCCTTAAAATAAGAATTTATACAAACAGTACATATACCGGTACAATAATATTATAATAGTATAAAATGTTAACATATTAATAACCTAATATATAGTAGTACAATATGAAACACATTCATACCATGCCTTAACATTAAGTCCCTACAACTAACCATGTAGTGTACTACCTAGTTGTTGGGTTGTCCTTAACATTAAAATTACAATCAATTTACCTGGGTGGAGTCTGGTACAACTCTATACTCTCTTCTAGTCTTTTTCCTCTTTACCTCAGCACTCAGCACCCTTACACGCTTAAACAAATAACAAGAAAATATAAAATACATTATAAACAAAATTCCAGTCAGTCCTGACCATGGGTACACAGCTACCCGTTGCAAATGAAAAGGCAATACAGATTCAATAACAGGATGGACCTCAGTCATATTTAACAATTCTATTAACCTTATTTTTTCTGAATCTCTTTCCACAGCAGTAAAATTTATAGGTAGAGGAGGCTGAATCTTTACAAACTCAACAGACTTGTTTAATACCAATCCAAGGTGATGCTTCGTTGCTAATACTGTTTTAGTACTACTAATAAATGAACATGCTGGTGGGATAACAAATGTACCCTCCTCCGACACCAGCCTTGCACCTGAAGGGCCCTCTTCACAAATAATAGTAGCTGCTGCTACCTTAGTGAAAGTATAATAAGCAATACCTTGAAAATACGTTACATATATCTCCGAAACCCTTTCCGGTCTCTTATACTCACAATGTTTAATTGCACTGGAAGCATCAGCCTGGATTAAAGACAACTCACACTGGGACTCCTCTGGTCCTGTAAAAACAAAATTTATAGCAGGGCAAACCTTCAAATGATAATACGCTGTGTGACAACCTTCTAACTGTTCCTTGGTAACTGCAACCACCAGCGTGTGATCCTTTGATACAATAATATAATCATAATCCACGTTCAACATCATGATCTCAGCCCCTAACCTCATAGGAAATGGCTTCACTGACCAGATATTGAAATGTACCTGATGTTTAGTTGGGATATGAATAAGAATGGTATTAGTTGTTAGACAAGATTCCAGCAATGGATAATAATACGATACCGAATCTCCTTCAAAAAATGGCTCTAACCCATATTCATGTTTTGCAAGCTCTATAACTTTCTTAAGTTTATGCACCGATATCAGATCAGAATCTACTTCCCCCAGAGCTGCATTTCTAAGATTATGAAGCAATTTTCTTGTTTGAGCATTCATCCTGATAATATGATTTTCCACTATACTCAAATATTGATTTAAATTTATAACAAATTCCTCAAAAGTTACACTTGAAGCTATTGTGCCTATATGAACAATTATGTCATTCGTCTTATTCACTATCGCATTTACTGAATCAGCAACTTCAGACACCAATGAGTATGTACCTTCTATTACTCTGTCTTGTTCTTCAATAACCTTATGTAAAATTTCCATTCTACGTCCTAGTTCCTCCACATCATCACTGGTTGCTGTACCAAACAAAGCCTTTGCAATTACTCCCCCTATGTCAAACAAACCCCTCTTTGACCTACCCTTTGTAATCTTCTCATGGGCTAATTGTCTCATTTTCCCTTCAAAACTAGGTAAATTTTCCTGAGAATACTTCATCATATTCTTTATCTGTGCAACCCTTTCTTGTAACTGTAACTTTATCTGCCACTCCAGAAGGTCGTCCTTGTTTACCAAAACATCTAATTCCGCAAAAGAAAAATGTATGGCCCTACGAAACTGTAACTGAAACATACTATCCTTTTTACTAAGATCCAATAATGTTCCCAAGTTAAGTCTTACTGTTATCACATCCGTAACAACTTCAAGCCGCCCATCATTGCCAACTAACGCGCCCGGTTTTATGTGGTCCTCTGTACTCCAGATACCAACAAACGCTGCGCACAACACCATGCAGAACATTGCCCCTTGCCACATGCTTTCTGTGAACAAATTCATATATTAGATTATTTTGTTTAATTGCGTTCCTGACCTCAATTGCATCCTATCTTCGTCTTCTACCTCCGTTTCTATTCCTACCTGTATCATTTCTTTTGGGACCTTCTTTACCCTGTCCACATGTACCGTATAATCTACGTTTGTCATATTGTCACGTATCACTAACTTATTTCCTTTTACTTGATATACAATATATGGTCCTCTAAACTTTGGAGACAATTTATTCTGCCTCTCTGGTGACTTAACCATCACCACATCTCCCTCTACTATATTTATTTCCTTTGCGTATTTATTTTGCTTAGCAATATTCTCTGCTCTTGAAGCCTCCATGTACTTCCTTACCTCTCTGTGTATCGTGGCAAACGCGTGTCTCTGTACACTCACGTAATCGTCCACGTTATACACTGGTCCTGGTTTCTCCACCAGTATATCATATGGTAGAACCTTGTCCTCCCCATAGATAATGTAATGTGGTGTCTTCCCTAGAGAAGAATGTAGAGAACTATTAATACAAGCAGTTACCTGACTTAACCAGTCCTCCCAACCTGCTTGAATTGATCCAACAAGGTGCCTCAGTACCTCCAAAATCTTCCTGTTAACCCTCTCTACCATACCGTTACTCTGTGGATGGTAGGCTACCGTAAATACTTGCTTAATACTGTACAAACTGCAAATTTCTTCCAAAACACTATTTCTGAATTCTGTCCCTTTGTCTGATAACAACACCCTGGGAATAGTGTAGGTGCAAAACAAAGAATTTACCAATGCATGAGCAATTGATAATGCTGACTTATCCTTTAAAGGAACTAATACCACAAACCTACTAAAATGGTCTACACATGTCAACAAATATTTCGAACCTTGATAACTAGTAGGTAGTTGCAACACATCTATGGCTACCACATCCCATGGTTTAGCCGGACTTGGAAATGTTTCCAGAGGAGCGGGTGGTCCCGTAGTCCCCTTGTGTCTTGCACAGGACACACATTTCTGTACATGACTCTCTATGTCACCCCTCATCCTCAACCAAAAATATCGCGCTCTAGCTTCCCCTAGACACGCCTCCCTCCCTCTATGACCTGCCAATGGAGCGTCATGAAGGAGCTTCAACACTGTAGCTACTAGTGTCCCTGGTACTACTATCCTGTGGAGCGTCATGAAGGAGCTTCAACACTGTAGCTACTAGTGTCCCTGGTACTACTATCCTGTGGAGCGTCATGAAGGAGCTTCAACACTGTAGCTACTAGTGTCCCTGGTACTACTATCCTGTGGAGCGTCATGAAGGAGCTTCAACACTGTAGCTACTAGTGTCCCTGGTACTACTATCCTGTGGAGCGTCATGAAGGAGCTTCAACACTGTAGCTACTAGTGTCCCTGGTACTACTATCCTGTGGAGCGTCATGAAGGAGCTTCAACACTGTAGCTACTAGTGTCCCTGGTACTACTATCCTGTGGAGCGTCATGAAGGAGCTTCAACACTGTAGCTACTAGTGTCCCTGGTACTACTATCCTGTGGAGCGTCATGAAGGAGCTTCAACACTGTAGCTACTAGTGTCCCTGGTACTACTATCCTGTGGAGCGTCATGAAGGAGCTTCAACACTGTAGCTACTAGTGTCCCTGGTACTACTATCCTGTGGAGCGTCATGAAGGAGCTTCAACACTGTAGCTACTAGTGTCCCTGGTACTACTATCCTGTGGAGCGTCATGAAGGAGCTTCAACACTGTAGCTACTAGTGTCCCTGGTACTACTATCCTGTGGAGCGTCATGAAGGAGCTTCAACACTGTAGCTACTAGTGTCCCTGGTACTACTATCCTGTGGAGCGTCATGAAGGAGCTTCAACACTGTAGCTACTAGTGTCCCTGGTACTACTATCCTGTGGTGCTCAATCCCATCCACCGTAGTTACCTTGTGTAGAATATTATCCTTAAGGATAAAGTCTGTTACTCTCAATGGTAATCCTGGTACTTCCACTTCTTCCCCCGACTCTAGAGCATAGATTACCACTTTCCACATAGCATCTTTCCTCTGCTCCACCTTTAACTTCTTTGGGGATATTGTACTTAATGTCGTCACTGCATTAACAGTCTGCCGACTTAGTGCATCTGCCACTACATTCATCTTCCCTGGCACAAAGCTGAAAATGGGGTTAAACTCTAAAATAGTTAAGTGCCACCTTGCTAACTTTCCTGTCATGTTCTTACCTTTAAACAACTCTAGGCAAGGACGATGATCAGTACACACTGTAATATCATACCCAAATATGATAGCCCTAAAATGTTTTAATGCCCATACTATGGCATACGCCTCCTGATGAGTTACACTGTACTTCTTTTCAGTGTCACTTAATGCCTTACTTGCATATCCTATGGGTTTTAATTTCCCTTTGTCATCCTGCTGAGCCAAAACCGCTCCCAGTCCAACCCCTGACGCATCTGTGTGTAAAACAAAAGGCTTAGTAAAATCTGGGAATGCTAGAACCGGTGGTTGTGTCAATGCCTCCTTCAATATACCAAAAGCTTCCTCTTGCTCTGGTCCCCACTCAAACTTGTTAGCCTGCTTTAGCAGTTTAGTCAATGGTGCTGCTTTACTAGAAAACTGGTACACAAAACTCCTGTAGTACCCTGCTAGCCCCAAAAACGATCTTACATTATCTGCCTTACCGGGTGTTGGAAACTTCAAAATTGCCTTTATTTTGTCCTGGTTAACATGTATTCCAGTCTCATCCACCTCGTGCCCCAAATATCTTATTTTCTGTTTCAAGAACTCACACTTGCTTAGTTTCAACTTTAGCCCTGCAGAAGCTAATCTGTCTAAAACTTTCCTTAATTTCTCCAGGTGAGTAGGCACATCCTTTGAGAATATTATGATGTCATCTAGATAAACTAGTGTATTTGTATATCCATTTCTTGCCGTCGTCTAACCTTCCTGCTTTTATCCCGAGATATACATATGTGACATCCCATGTAGATTTACATCACAATGGTACAGTTGACACACTAGTAAAGGAAGCCTGCCATCTGCCTCCTCGTGGTGTTGGACGTCCTCTCTCCCTGACATGTTACCTCTATAGAATCCGCTCTGCCGCTCTTCTCCCTGTACAGCAACACAGGGATGCAGAGAGGCTCTTCAACATCTCCATCACCTTCTACGAGTCTGTCTGCCATCACATATATTTCAACCGTCGTCAAAGCCTTAAGATTCATGAGCACAAAGTAGCCTCTGTTCGTTTAAGGCTTGGCTACCGGCCACCATGGCAGGTTGCTGGGATGCAGGGTGAGCCTCCCTTCACTGAGTGTCGCTTGTGTCGAGTGCCTCGTGGTAATAGTATAGAGCACTATTGCTTGGCCTGCCTTGCTGCCCTGGAGCCTACCACTTGATGTGGTTTGTTGACATCTGCTGAACCAACAGGTGTTAGAGGAACCTCTGGTGCACCATCCTCGTTTTAGTGGATTTAAGTAGGTCATATGTCCAAGGCCTATGTATTTGAAAGCCTTGAGTACACGCTGAGAGCTGTACCCGTCAACAGAGTACTTAGTACAGTTGGCTGGAGTATCGTTGGCCGGATTGTAATATTAATGCCGAGGATTGTCTCGAGCTGAACGATAGGCCATCATGGGCTGTGTCAGGTCTGTAGGTAGAGGCTGACCATCTCTTGCAGGCAGGATTCCATTATTAATTCCGGGTATGTTCACTGTACACACAATAGGCTGAACGATAGGCCATCATGGGCTGTGTCAGGTCTGTAGGTAGAGGTTGACCATCTCTTGCAGGCAGGATTCCATTATTAATTCCGGGTATGTTCACGGTTCACACAATAGGCCTCTGTGTGCCGGATGTTACCTGCTCCTACTCTAAATATAACCTGATAGACATGTTATTTATGACTCATATATTACTTACTATTTACCTTTCTTTGCTGGACAAGTTATACTCTGATCTTTTCTTTGCCAGTCATGTTGTTTACAAGTTATTTGTCTCCCAGACACAACTTTACCTTCGTTGTACCGCCCATTCATAGATGCTTTATGCATGAAAGTTTTATACTAAGGTGTTGACAATAACACTCTGTTCTTATTTCAGGAGAGAGAGATAGAGAGAAAGAGATAGAGAGAGAGAAAGAGAGAGAAATTATATATATGTGTATGTGACAGGAAACGTGTGTGTGTGTGTGTGTGTGTGTGTTGGGTTCGTACTATCCCTATCGTTGACTGACGTGTTATCATTGCCAATGCTTTTTTAATTCCGACTTCAACATATGTTTGTGGTGAAAGTTGTAGTACAAATGCCCTTAGCACACCCGGTACAACCAATACCAACACTTACTGTATAATATTATGTCCTGTCTCGTCTGAAATAAACTTGGATATACTGATTTAGGAATTGGTGATTCCTGTAATTTGATAATAAGCTTAATAAACTCTGAATATCAGAGAATTAACCAGTAAAATCATTGATCATTAAATTCTATTAAATAATATTATTAAATAATAACTTGAACTATTGCTAGCAGGTATAAATTCTTCTGTGGTTAACGTGCATGTGTGTGTGTGTGTGTGTGTGTGTGTGTGTGTGTGTGTGCCAATCTGAAATGCTTGTATTTCTCCCTAGATACAGAAAAGTTGTTTGGTAATTGTTACACAAATCTGGAACACTTGTCAGGCGTAAAATAAAATATACCTCAATGATTTGCAGAAGGTAAGAACACAATATTTTACAAAGGATTAAGTTATTCACAGTACACTGGAGTTTATTATCTAATATGTTTTATCTCTTCCTCCACTGTCCCAACGGGTGCCGCCATGACACTTCCTGTGTGTATGTGTATGTGTGTGTGTGTGTGTATGTGTGTTTGCTCATTACTGGATCAGAATCTATTTTGTAGTGTTGTGTTTATCAAGTTTATTATCAAGAAGAACTTTCTACATATTGGGTAAAGTTGTTACTATTAATTAAATCCTGCACTCAACTATTTTGGATTGTCATCCTTTGAAATGCTCTGTATTTCTTCATAATCTCTCCCTCTCTTTATCACTTCCTATCTTTCCTCTCCTATATTCTTTGGTCAGGTTTCTTCTGTGGCAACATTGTTTTCTGTAGTGAACAGTTGCACCTTGCAATGCTCCCTCAATTCTTCTTTGAGTAATAATAGGTACACTTGGACATTGTGAACCAACATTACCAACATTAACCATCACATTATCAGGTAATAGTTTAATATTTAATATTGATCATAATAAGTTGTTGGAGACCAATTTAGTTTTAATAAATATAATAATGACAATATTAGGAATGTATAGTAAGTCCCTGGCTGGTACAGTGGTAACGTGTTGGCGTTGGCAGATGTAGCCTCGCACAGGTCCGTGAGTTTAAAACTGTTTACTGAGGGTTTACTACCATGGCTGGGTACCATGGTGGGGAGTTGGGCTGGCCTGGCTCACGTTCACCAGAGTATACCATCACAGATACATACCACAACTCAAACCCTTTTTATTTATTGTTTTAACATTCTATGGTGAAATGGTAAACTAATTAACAAAAGTTCCACAAAGAACACATATTATAACCTGATTATTATATCACCTGAGTTTGTCATGAGTGAGAAAGATGATTACTTATATCATTATATTCTATTTAAGTATTATTAATTAACAATTTAGTATGAACATAATACTCCTTGCATGTATTTTTATATTTTCTGTCAGTAACATCGTTTATTTTAGATAAAAATAGTTTATATTTCTTACTGTTATAGCAAAGTGATGGAGGGTTCAACTCTCTCTCTCTCTCTCTCTCTCTCTCTCTCTCTCTCTCTCTCTCTCTCTCTCTCTTGTGACAGTGGAAATTTCCTGATAATGTGCAAATGATAAATGTATTAATTTTTTGGGGTACATCCTGTGGTAAGTCCTGCAGGCAGTCGTATATACTGTGTAATGGAGGGTAGGATATGTGAAGGGAAGGATGGAGGAAGGATGGAGGGTAGGATATGTGAAGGGAAGGATGGAGGAAGGATGGAGGGTAGGGTGTGTGAAGGGAAGGATGGAGGGTAGGGTGTGCGAAGGGAAGGATGGAGGGTAGGGTGTGTGAGGGGAAGGATGGAGGATAGGGTGTGTGAGGGGAAGGATGGAGGGTAGGGTGTGTGAAGGGAAGGATGGAGGGTAGGGTGTGTGAAGGGAAGGATGGAGGGTAGGGTGTGTGAAGGGAAGGATGGAGGGTAGGGTGTGTGAGGGGAAGGATGGAGGGTAGGGTGTGTGAGGGGAAGGATGGAAGGTAGGGTGTGTGAGGGGAAGGATGGAGGGTAGGGTGTTTGAGGGGAAGGATGGAGGGTAGGGTGTGTGAGGGGAAGGATGGAGGGTAGGGTGTGTGAGGGGAAGGATGGAGGGTAGGGTGTTTGAGGGGAAGGATGGAGGGTAGGGTGTGTGAGGGGAAGGAGAGGGGACAGATAGAGGGTTGGGAGGGAAGGATGAGGTAAGCGTTAGGAGGAGAGGGAAGAGGAGGATGGTAAAGAAGAGGAAAGGAATTTGAAGCTGTGAAGGAAGGGAGGGGAGGAGAGGCGAAGGGAGGAGGGATGTTGGGAAAGGAAGGAAAGGGTAGATAGGGTAACGGATGGGGAGGGTGAGGGAGGGTACAGGAGAGATAGAGAATTGTGGGAAGAAGGGAAGGGTAGGTAGGGTAAAAGAAAGGAGGGAAAGGGAGGGGTAGGTAGAAGAGTGGTATGGAAGAGAGGTTTGAAGAGGAGTAGGGAAGGGAGGAAAGGGTAGATAGAGTAAAGGAAGGGAAGGGAGAGGGAGGGTTAGTGAGAAGAAGGGTAGGGATTGTTTTTGTTGTTTGGTTTACCAACACCTCCAGAAATATGGGAGGGGGGTTGGAGTGAGCCTTTGCCTTTGGCGGCTCTCCAGTGAGGCTACTCTGAGGTGCCTATTACCTTGGTGGTGGATAGGTAGTGACCACCACCACCACCACCAGTGTAGCTGTTGGTGTTTTAGAAATAAGGTGAGATGCTGTGACTGGTGCCTCAGGAACAGTATGGTGAGGTAAGACAGGATGACCCTGTCTAATACTAGCAGTGGCAGGATAGTTAAGGCGATAGTGTAGCAATGGTAGTGTTGGTCTCAACATCACAATGGCTGCACCTCTCTTCAGTGGCAGGATTGAGTATTTGTACTTTACATTTATACCCCGGACGTATTCTATAGAGGGATGTGCAAACATGTGATGGGATGGTTCTTGATACAGTGAGAGGCTGATATTGTGTGGTATTTGCATACCATGTAGCTGATGGAGATGCTGCTGCTACACACTCTTTATGTTTTTCTTTAGCCAGTAGGTGAGCATCCTGGGCAGACCCAGGGTGGTGAGGGCATCATTGTAACTGGTATAGGCAGGGCCAAGTATGACTTTGCATGCCCTCTTCTGAATCTTCTCAAGCTGTTGTTGTTGTGTTTTGTTCAGAGATGAAGACCATGCTGGGGAGGCGTACAGCAGTGAGGGTAATATGAAGGAGGTGTAAACTGCCTTCAAATCCCCTGCTGGAGTCCCCAGAGACCTGAGTCTCTGCAGCATGTACAGCTTGTATGAGGCTTCCTTGACCATCCTAGCTACATGTTGCTTCCATGATAATTTATCATCCACTGTGATGCCGAGGAGCTTGAAGGAGTGGATGACTTGGAGTGGATGAGGGCCAATTGTGAACTGGGGGGTCGGCACAACAGCAGATGAGTGCAGACATGCATCACTAAGGTCTTGGTGTGGTTGATGGTGACGTTGTTGTGCTCTGTCCACGTCTGCAGTCTGTCAAGGGTGGCTTACAGTGGGTTGTAATCTGGCGTCATAGTGTTGACTGGGATGCCAACAGTGCAGTCATCCATGTATTTTTATCGATGCTGGGTGTCGGTAATGAGCATGAGGAAGCATAGTGGTCCAGATTTAGTTTCTTGTGGAACCCTGCAAGTCAGCTGTTGTAAGGGAGGTATGGAGCCCTGATAACAGACCGCCTACTACCTCCCTGTGAGGAAGTAAGCCAGCCAAGCTACAAATCACTACAGTGTGAGATGGAAAGAGAGGTTCAGTAAAGGAAAGTGTTTCATAAGGTGGGTGTATGAATTTAACACAGTTTTTCTAACACCGTTTTCTCCAACACTTGTGATGGTTCTCCAACGCCTGATTGTTTGGCCTAGACATTACTATCTAATGATTCCACATGATTAATATACAACTGTTCTACCATATTGCATGGATTGTAATTGCATACAAAATATCACACAATTTATTTTCAGGTCCTGTTTGCATAATCGCACTAATCATTATTGGCCACACAAAATGATGTTGGAAGTAGTGAGAAGGTGAATGTGGTGTGGAAATGGAGGAGTAAAGTGAGTACTGGAAATGGGTAAAGGAGAAAGGTAATGGAAAGAGGATGTGGGTGAGGTGTGGGACAGGGTGTGTAGAAGTGACACAGTGATCATTGGGTAGTTAAGTCACCCTCCACTACAAAACAATATTCGTTGGTAACCAGTAACACAAAGTAATGAATCAGAAAATGTCTTGACTGAGGTCAAGATACAAAGTTGGCTTACTTATAATATATTGCAACAATGAATAGAGGGTGGAAGGTTTCATTGCATAACATGGTAATATATTAACAATTTTAAGATACATTTTATGGATTGGCCCCATGTAGACTCCAGCTTTTCCCTTGTAATTCTTCTGTTTCCCTTTTCCTTCTGTTTCCTTCTGATTACTGTTTATCTTCTTTATTTCATTATTTTCGTGTTAGTGTCCTCCAGAAACAGTATGACCTTCTTTCTTTCTCCTCATTCACTTCAAACTACTCAAACTCATCCATTAAAATTGGATTATAGTGAGCACATGCATATCATACGTAGACATGAGCATCACTCAATTATCATCCATTAATCAGAGATATTTACTATGTAGTTATACGAAGGAAAAGAGCCGGAGGAACGTCCAGAGTCCAGTGTGGTAATAGGAAGGAACAATAGAGGGAAAAATTGATAGAGACACTAGAAAGAAGAGTATTTGTCACACTGTATTACCCGTGTTAAACAAATGGTAACGAATAATGTTATATCACAACAGGGACGAAATATTGATTTTACTAAAATACATATTGAAGTGTAAATTAATATTTCGTAGCAACGGAGGTATAAATGGAAGGTTATTTAACATTGAATGGGGAGAGGAGAGTCCAGGAGGGGAAGTACTGTCTTTATAGAACAACAAAAACATGTAATCGCAAAACACACACTGCCATTATCTATGCTGATGACGTGTGTATCTGACAACGTTATTGTATTCTTGTAACGTTGCCTCTATGACTGTAAATGCTTCGGTATATAATTATAATAAACAAAATTCTGGCAACATTATATATATTATATTTCTGTGTGCTGGTGTCCGTAAACAAAAATCTTCCTCCACCAATATCTTATATTTCTCGATAATATTTTGATTTCACCTTTTGAACATATTCAGTATAATTATAACTTTGAGGAATTTGTGGTTATATTATTTTAGTTCACATATGATCATCGGTAATATTATACATTTAAACCATATATACCTGTCAATTCTATCACATAGAGTGTTCCCTGATTAACAGGAACGTATCATGGACTAAGAAAGACAAACTTCAGGTATTGACTGTACAGCTGTGTTTATGATTCCCTGAGACACATCTTGTGGAGGCAACTTGACCTTGTCTATCCTTACTGGACAGTAGGTAGTTGAATCCAACTGTCTCACCAACACACACAGTGAAGCTAACAATAATATTATATAGAGGCAACTTGACCTTGTCTATCCTTACTGGACAGTAGGTAGTTGAATCCAACTGTCTCACCAACACACACAGTGAAGCTAACAATAATATTATATAGAGGCAACTTGACCTTGTCTATCTTTACTGGACAGTAGGTAGTTGAATCCAACTGTCTCACCAACACACACAGTGAAGCTATACTTTCTGCCTATCTATTTACCATTGATGAAATACATTAGTTGTTGCTTGTACAAAATGATAAAAGTAGATTGGTGGTGACTCTCTCTCTCTCTCTCTCTCTCTCTCTCTCTCTCTCTCTCTCTCTCTCTCTCTCTCTCTCTCTCTCTGGGTGTGGGTGTGTGTGTGTCAACGCTCAGGAAATTCCCATTGTTGAGGCCAAAATGGAGTGAGTTTATTTCCTCTCTCTCCATGGTTAACACCAATGAGAACTTTTGGGTGTAAGGTTACCCTCCATACACACGGGTCTGGGACTACAAACAATGTAATAGTAACAACAAAGGTTTGTTATCCCTTTGTTTAGCCAGTATAAAAATATTATCAGGTGTTTCAGACCAGTTATTACACAGAAGAAGTTATTAATGGTTATTATGACACGTACATTGTGTGTGTGTGTGTGTGTGTGTGTGTGTGTGTGTGTGTGTGTGTGATCCTACAAGTTATCCACTCATAGATTCTAGTGTTCTTCCATACATCCTAAAAGTTTGTATGGTAATAAATATACAACCCTTGTCAGGGGGAATATGAAAGTTACTATATTGATTTAACAAGATGTAATAACACAATAATTTACAAAGGATTAAGTTGTTCGCAGTACACTCGAGTTTATTATCTAATATGTTTTTATTTCTTCCTCCACTGTCCCCTACGAATGACGCCATGACACTTCCTGTGTGTATGTGTGTGTGTGTGTATGTATGTATGTGTGTTCACTACAGGATTGGCAACCATCTTGTAGTGTTGTGTTTGTCACAGTTTGTGTAAATCCATTTCAAATTTTGCCTTACAGTGCTTCAACCTCTGGAGTTTATTATCAACAAGAACCTTCCACATATTGGGTAAAGTATTTTGTTGCTACTATTAATTAAATCCTGCACTCTCTTTATCACTTCCCATCTTTCCTCTCCTATATTCTTTGGTCAGGTTTCTTCTGTGGCAACATTCTTTTCTGTAGTGAACAGTTCCACTTTACAATGCTCCCTCAATTAATTTTTCTTTGAGTAATAATAGGTACACTTGGACACCACAATGTTTGGTCCACCTGTGTCAGTGTGTGATATTTGTAGCAGAAGCATTCTGGACGACAGACCACTTAAACTATCACAACCTATCACCTAACCTAACACACACACACTATTACAAGGCTACATACACATTAACACACATACACTATTACAAGGCTACACACACACATTAACACACATACACTATTACAAGGCTACATACACATTAACACACATACACTATTACAAGGCTACACACACACATTAACACACATACACTATTACAAGGCTACACACACATTAACACACATACACTATTACAAGGCTACACACACATTAACACACATACACTATTACAAGGCTACACACACATTAACACACATACACTATTACAAGGCTACACACACATTAACACACATACACTATTACAAGGCTACACACACATTAACACACATACACTATTACAAGGCTACACACACACATTAACACACATACAGTATATAAAGACAATAGAGTCTTAGCTCTATGTCTTTCTTGTATGTTTATCTTTTCTTGTAACACTATATGATTATATTTTCTCTGTAAATGTGACATGTATTTTTTTTTTATATTATATTTTGTCTAATAACATTGACAAGCGTTCCACTAAGAACACATATTATAACCTGATTATTATACCACCTCAGTTTGTCATGAGAGAAAAAGATTATTACTTATATCATTATATTTTAATTATGTATTAACTAACATTTCAGTATGAACATAATACATCTAGCATGTAGTATGTCTGTTGTATTTAAATCGCTGTTTGGAATGTGACACTCTTATTTTTATATTGTCGAATATTCATATTTTTTATTTTAGGTAAAATTAGCAAACCGTATAATATTATTAAGCTTTACTATTATAGCAAAGTGATAGAGGGTTTAACTCTCTCTCTCTCTCTCTCTCTCTCTCTCTCTCGCTCTCTCTCTCTCTCTCTTGTGACAGTGGAAATTTTCTGATAATGTGCAAATGATAAATGTATTAATTTTTTGGGGAACATCCTGTGGTAAGTCCTGCAGGCAGTCGTATATACTGTGTAATGGAGGGTAGGATATGTGAAGGGAAGGATGGAGGAAGGATGGAGGGTAGGATATGTGAAGGGAAGGATGGAGGAAGGATGGAGGGTAGGGTGTGTGAGGGGAAGGATGGAGGGTAGGGTGTGTTTAAGGGAAGGATGGAGGGTAGGATATGTGAAGGGAAGGATGGAGGAAGCATGGAGGGTAGGGTGTGTGAAGGGGAAGGATGGAGGAAGGATGGAGGGTAGGGTGTGTGATGGGAAGGATGGAGGGTAGGGTGTGTGAAGGGAAGGATGGAGGGTAGGGTGTGTGAAGGGAAGGATGGAGGGTAAGGTGTGTGAGGGGAAGGATGGAGCAAGGATGGAGGGTAGGGTGTGTGAGGGGAAGGATGGAGGGTAGGGTGTGTGAGGGGGAGGATGGAGGGTAGGGTGTGTGAGGGGAAGGATGGAGGGTAGGGTGTGTGAGGGGAAGGATGGAGCAAGGATGGAGGGTAGGGTGTGTGAAGGGAAGGATGGAGGGTAGGGTGTGTGAAGGGGAAGGATGGAGGGTAGGGTGTGTGAAGGGAAGGATGGAGGGTAGGGTGTGTGAGGGGAAGGATGGAGCAAGGATGGAGGGTAGGGTGTGTGAGGGGAAGGATGGAGGGTAGGGTGTGTGAGGGGAAGGATGGAGGGTAGGGTGTGTGAGGGGAAGGATGGAGGGTAGGGTGTGTGAGGGGAAGGATGGAGGGTAGGGTGTATGAGGGGAAGGATGGAGGGTAGGGTGTGTGAGGGGAAGGATGGAAGATAGGGTGTGTGAGGGGAAGGATGGAGGGTAGGGTGTGTGAGGGGAAGGATGGAGGGTAGGGTGTGTGAAGGGAAGGATGGAGGGTAGGGTGTGTGAGGGGAAGGATGGAGGGTAGGGTGTGTGAAGGGAAGGATGGAGCAAGGATGGAAGGTTGGGAGGAAAAGATGAGGTAAGTGTTAGAAGGAGATGGAAGAGGAGGAATGAAGGAAAGGGAGGACATTAAAGAAAGGGAAAGGTAAAATTGGTTAAAGGGGAAGGAAGGAAGGATTGGAGATTTTAAAGGAAAGGAAAGGAGAGGGATATGAAGCTGTGAAGGAAGGGAAGGGAGAGGAGGGGAAAGGAGGAGATGGGTAGGGAATGAAAGGAAAAGGTAGATAAGGTAACGAAAGTGTAGAGGTAGGGAGGGTACAGGAGGGGAAGGGAGAAGAAGGGTAGGGGAGGGAAGGGAAGGATAGATAGAGTAACGGAAGGGGAGGGAACAGGAGGGGAAGGGAGAAGAAGGGTAGGGGAGGGAAGGGAAGGATAGATAGAGTAACGGAAGGGGAGGGAACAGGAGGGGAAGGGAGAAGAAGGGTAGGGGAGGGAAGGGAAGGATAAATAGGGTAAAGAAGGGTCGAAGAGGGAGGGAAGGGAGAAGAGGGAGAGTGACGAATAGGAGAATGTAAAGGAGGGAAGAGAAGGAGGGATAAGGGAAGGGAGAGAAGGAATACAATATTAATATATACAATATAATACAAACAGTAACAAATCTGTTGGTCCTTTAGAGGCTGTTTTGATTCTATGGTGCTAACTACAAGTAGAATAAAATAGTAATAATAATAATAATAATAATAAAATAATCCTTGTAACTAATCTTGAACTATTACAAGAAAAGGTATCAATATTGGGTTTGCTGTTGTTGTTGTTGTTGTTATTGTTGTTCTGGACTAAGACTAATTAAAGGTGTAATATATTTATGGTTCATTGGAGCACTTTGATTCCTCCCAAGTGTCCCAGGAAACAGGACCACATTAACATAAATAATGGTGTTCTGTTGCTTGGAATAGTATGGAGGAATCAGTTGCTCCAGATTTACCAACACTGTACTACTTCCCTTTAACTTCCTGGCTAATTGTTGGTATATTTCTAAAGCCACTTTATTTATTTATTGTAAAATATAACATTGTGTAAAATCTGACAACTGTAATGACTCAACCCTTACTTATTATAGTATAAACACACAGATACTCTAATAATATACACACGTATGTATTAATACACACACACACACTAATAGTATACACACATATGTATTAACACACATACAACCGTCCGAGGTCACCAAGGACCTATGTGTGACATGGGGCTTGTCTGGTTAGCCAGGGTCAGCTTGTTGACACCTCACCCCTCATCTACCTTCATCTACCAAGTGCCACACATTAAACTGATGAATACACTGAACGCGATCAGCACTGATATAGTTGTGTCACAGAAGCTTGGTTAGTTATACCAAAGTTGTGTACCATTGAATATTACGACTTATTTCACTGTTTTAGAACCCCAAAACAAGGAGGTAGACTTGTGATGTTTACACACACAAAGTACTAAGCCAAGTGCCTGAACGTTGAAACCCCCAGGGACCTTGAGGTCATATGGGTAAGATTAACACTACCATGTCACCCTCACCACATTGCCTCCATCATTTGGGGTTTAGGGTATTACCCCCCACGTGCACCCAACCATGCCCTATTCATCGAACACATCATCAACACCTGTGACACCCTACGGGCAAGATATCAGTCTTCTAAGGTGGTCTATGTAGTGACTTCAACCAACTAGACACCAATGAAATTGAGGACCAACTGAGCATCATCCTGATTGTCAACATTCTCACCCACGAACAAACACTCTAGACTTCATTATCACTGACCTGGCAGACCAGTACCTACCACCTCAACCACTGCCACCTGTAGTAAGAAGCAACCATCTCACCGTGATTTGTTCCCCTGCCACTACCACCTCCCACCACCAAGATAACCATACCACCAAGATATGTAGACCTACACCTGACTCTACTATCAGACAGTTTGAACAGTGACTGATACAGTACTCATCGACTGAGGTACTAACTGTTAGTGATGTTGACAGGAAGTGGGAGATTTACCAAACTACTATCACCCAGGCCTACTACCATTTCTTTCCTACCATGGATAGTACAACAGATTAAGAAGCTGATGGAGCAGCACAACAAGGCGTTCTATAATGACAGGAGGAGGTATAATACACTGCGCAACAAGGTCATAAGAGAAATAAAAGCTGAGAAAAAATTGTACTACCTAACAAAAATCAACGAACATCAGTCAGTGGTACAACAAATTAAAGGACCTGTGTGGGATGTGGAAAAAGTTACCTTATCTTCCTGTGTTGACGGACATACCAGCCAGGAAGCAGCTAATCTTATCAATGACCATTTCACCAGAATCTGTCAGACCCTGCCCAGACTGGACTCAGCCCAATTACCAGCTTACCTATCCTCCATCCCTCCCCCACACGTTAATGAGCATGAGGTCACCTATAAGCTCAAATGCTCCACTACTCCTATTGACCTTCCCATGATTTTGTAACGTGAGTTTGCTGTTGAGCTTGCATAACCCCTTTGTTCAACAATTAATACATCACTTAGTCAGATTAAATGCCCATAGGATTACAAAATAGCTTATCTTACTCCAATCCCAAGCCTGTTATGTGAAAACTTTGTGTTCGACTGAGTTTCAGCCAACATCTCTAATGTAATTGACCCTCAACAATTTGGAAAGATGAAGACATTATCCACCCCACCACCCATTGTCTCATAATCCTGCTAGACTTTATTTTACAGTAACCTGGAAAAAAAGAAAGACCTCAGTTGCCTTTGCATTCATAGATATCAGAAAGGATTTTGATCGAATATACCATAACGTAGTACTAAGGAAAGCTCTTGATATGGGAGTAGAGCCCAGTCTAGTGTCATGGCTGGCAAACTTCCTGTGTGACAGACATCAGGTAATGTGTCACCAGGATGCAGTATCTATACACTAACATCTCTCGTGTTCTTCCTCATCCTAATCAATGACGCCATAACTGACACAAGTTTTCGCTGACAACCACCTCCTGCAACAACACCTCACCAACCTCCACACATGGACCAACGACAACAATGTCTCCATCAACCACGGCAAGACAGTAGTGATGCAGTTTCACACAGCTACCACACCACCATCACCACCACCACCACCACCACCACCACCAGTGATAACACTAGGACACCACCAACTACAAGTATCACCTATTTGCATCACCATTTTAAAATGTATATTGACAACCCTTGGCTGCCTGTACCAAATAAACCTTTTATTATTATCATTATTATTATTGTATACACACATATGTATTAACACACACACACACACACATACACATACATTGAATGGTAACAGTAGTAATGACTCAACCTTTACTTATCATGGTGTGAACACTTTTACTAAATTGTATTGATTAGTGAACAGGAAGTTTATGTTGTGGTTCTACTAGAGAGAGAGAGAGCTGTGTGTGCTGGCCTGCGTTCATTTACCTGTGTGCATACATCCGTGTGCTTGCGTCAGTGCATGCCTGTGCGTGCGTGTGTACAGCCATGGCTGATAGTGCTGGACCAGGGTCCAAGGAGTGTTGGAGTGCAACTAAACAGAGTTCGAAAGAGTAAGTCTTCTAAACTTCTCTCAATGTTGAGAAATTCACTTGATCAAACTCAGTTCAGTTGCTCTCCAACACTCCTTGGGACCTGATCGACCACTATCAGCCATGGCTGTATGTGTATACATACATGTATAATAATTATCAGTATTATAAGTTTATTTTCATGGCAGTCAGAGACTGATAATTTACAGAGGGGAAGATTACATTAATATTAATTCTAAGATCTATAGGTTACAACTTGGAGACATACTAGTCTAGGTGTATATTTTTCGCACTAAACTGGGAATAGCACTCTGGTGGTAGCAGTCAGTGTGAGGGGCTCTTAGCGGCACCAGTTTGTTTTGGTGTCGGGTAACCCTGGCTGGTGTGGGGGCGTCAGGTGGTACGAGGTTATGTAGCAAGCCTTCCCTGAACTTGCTAAGGGCTTGCTCATAATGGCTGTCAGCCTGGGCAGACTCAGGGTGGTGAGGCATCATTGTAACTAGTATAGGCAGGGCCGAGTATGACTCTGCATACCCTCTTCTGAACCTTCTAGAGCTGTTGTTGTTGTGTTTCAAATCCCCTGCTGGAGTCCCCAGAGACTTGAGTCTATGCAGCACATACAGCTTGTATGAGGCTACCTTGACCATCCTAGCGACATGTTGCTTCCATGATAATTGGTCATCCAGAGTGATGCCAAGCAGCTTGAAGGAGTGGATGACTTGGAGTGGATGAGGGCCAATTGTGAGCTGGGGGGGTGGGGGGCACAACTACAGATGAGGTGCAGACGTGCATCACCAAGGTCTTGGTGTGGTTGATGGAGACGTTGTTGTGCTCTGTCCATGTCTGCAGTCTGTCAAGGGATTTATCAGAAAATGACATGATTGAGGTCAAGTAACAAAATTGGTTTACTTGTAATATATTGTAACAATGAATAGATGGTGTAAGGTTTCATTGCATAACATGGTAATATATTGCAACAATGAATAAATGGTGTAAGGTTTCATTGCATAACATGGTAATATATTGAAACAATGAACATATAATGGAAGGTTTCATTGCATAACATGGTAATATATTGCAACAATGAACATATAATGGAAGGTTTCATTGCATAACATGGTAATATATTGAAACAATGAACATATATTGGAAAGTTTCATTGCATAATATAGTAATATATTAATAATTTTAGGATACATTAAAAGGATTGGCTCTATTGTGGAATTCTTCTGTTTCCCTTTTCCTTCTGTTTCCTTCTGGATACTGTTTATCTTCTTCATTTCATTTTTTCTTTCGTGTTAGTGTCCTCCAGAAACAGTATGGCCTTCTTTCTTCCTCTTCCTTCACTTCAAGATATTTAGACTCATTCATTAAAATTGAAATTTGTTGAGCACATGCATATCATACGTAGACATGAACGTCACTCTTTTATCTTCCATTATTCGGAGATATTTACTATGTAGCTATACGAAGGAAGAGAGCCGGAGGAATGTGGTTTCAGCTGATATAATATTTTAATAGACACATTAATCTGAGTATGGATGTGAGTGTTAATACTATAAGGTAAATGCTTATTTCTATTTAAACGTCAGTACAACGAAAACTTAAAAATTAGAATATATCAGAGTGAATAAGGCATAATGAAGACGAGTCAATGAAATAAAACTGATAGGAGAGATTGGGGATTGGAAAGACAAGAAACAAACAAGAGTTCAGTGTGGTAATAGGAAGGAACAAAAGAGGGAATGATTAATAAAGACAATGGAAACAAGAGTATTTGTCACACTGTATTACCCGTGTTAAACAAATGGTAACGAATAATGTTATATCACAACAGGGACGAAATATTCATGTAACTAAAATACATACTGAAGTTTAAATTAATACTTCATAGCAATGGAGGTATGAATGGAAGGTTATTTAACATTATATGGGGAGAGGAAAGGCCAGGAGAGGAAGTAATGTATTTATAGATGAAAAAAAACCATGTAATCACAAAACACACACTGTCATTATCTGTGCTGATGACGTGTGTATCTGACAACGTTATTGTATTCATACAATGTTGCCTCTATGACTGTAAATGTTTTGGTATATTTAATTAATAGACAACTGTTTGGCAACATAATATATATTTCTTAGTGTTGGTATTCGTAAACAAAAATCTTCCTCCACCAATATCATATATTTCTCAATAATATTATGATTCGACCTTTTGAACATATATAGTATAATTATAACTTTGAGGAATTTGTGGTTAAATTAGTTCATTAGTTCACATATGATCATCGGTAATATTATACATTTAAACCATATATACCTGTCAATTCTATCACATAGAGTGTTCCCTGATTAACAGGAACGTATCATGGACTAAGAAAGACAAACTTCAGGTATTGACTGTACAGCTGTGTTTATGATTCCCTGAGACACATCTTGTGGAGGCAACTTGACCTTGTCTATCCTTACTGGACAGTAGGTAGTTGAATCCAACTGTCTCACCAACACACACAGTGAAGCTAACAATAATATTATATAGAGGCAACTTGACCTTGTCTATCCTTACTGGACAGTAGGTAGTTGAATCCAACTGTCTCACCAACACACACAGTGAAGCTAACAATAATATTATATAGAGGCAACTTGACCTTGTCTATCTTTACTGGACAGTAGGTAGTTGAATCCAACTGTCTCACCAACACACACAGTGAAGCTATACTTTCTGCCTATCTATTTACCATTGATGAAATACATTAGTTGTTGCTTGTACAAAATGATAAAAGTAGAATGGTGGTGACTCTCTCTCTCTCTCTCTCTCTCTCTCTCTCTGGGTGTGTGTGTGTGTGTGTGTGTGTGTGTCAACGCTCAGGAAATTCCCATTGTTGAGGCAAACATGGAGTGAGTTTCTTTCCTCTCTCTCCAAGGTTAACACCAATGAGAACTTTTGGGTGTAAGGTTACCCTCCATACACACGGGTCTGGGACTACAAACAATATTATAGTAACAACAAAGGTTTGTTATCCCTTTGTTTAGCCAGTATAAAAATATTATCAGGTGTCTCAGACCAGTTATTACACAGAAGAAGTTATTAATGGTTATTATGACACGTACATTGTGTGTGTGTGTGTGTGTGTGTGTGTGTGTGTATGTGTGTGTGTGTGTGTGTATGTGTATGTGTGTGTGTGTGTGTGTGTGTGTGTGTGTGTGTGTGTGTGATCCTACAAATTATCCACTCATAGATTCCAGTGTTCTTCCCTACATCCTAAAAGTTTGTATGGTAATAAATATGTAACCCTTGTCAGGGGGAATATGAAAGTTACTATATTGATTTAACAAGATGTAATAACACAATAATTTACAAAGGATTAAGTTGTTCGCAGTACACTGGAGTTTATTATCTGATATGTTTTATTTCTTCCTCCACTGTCCCCTACGAATGATGCCATGACACTTCCTGTGTGTGTATGTATATGTGTGTGTGTGTGTATGTATGTATGTGTGTTCACTACCGGATTGGCAACCATCTTGTAGTGTTGTGTTTGTCACAGTTTGTGTAAATCCATTTCAAATTTAGCCTTAACAGTGCTTCAACCTCTGGAGTTTATTATCAAGAAGAACCTTCCACATATTGGGTAAAGTATTTTGTTGCTACTATTAATTAAATCCTGCACTCAACTATTTTGGATTGTCTTCCTTTGAAATGCTCTGTATTTCTTCATAATCTCTCCCTCTCTTTATCACTTCCTATCTTTCCTCTCCTATATTCTTTGGTCAGGTTTCTTCTGTGGCAACATTGTTTTCTGTAGTGAACAGTTGCACCTTGCAATGCTCCCTCAATTCTTCTTTGAGTAATAATAGATACACTTGGACATTGTGAACCAACATTACCAACATTAACCATCACATTATCAGGTAATAGTTTAATATTTAATATTGATCATAATAAGTTGTTGGAGACCAATTTAGTTTTAATAAATATAATAATGACAATATTAGGAATGTATAGTAAGTCCCTGGCTGGTACAGTGGTAACGTGTTGGCGTTGGCAGATGTAGCCTCGCACAGGTCCGTGAGTTTAAAACTGTTTACTGAGGGTTTACTACCATGGCTGGGTACCATGGTGGGGAGTTGGGCTGGCCTGGCTCACGTTCACCAGAGTATACCATCACAGATACATACCACAACTCAAACCCTTTTTATTTATTGTTTCAACATTCTATGGTGAAATGGTAAACTAATTAACAAAAGTTCCACAAAGAACACATATTATAACCTGATTATTATATCACCTGAGTTTGTCATGAGAGAAAAAGATGATTACTTATATCATTATATTCTATTTAAGTATTAATTAACATTTTAGTATGAACATAATACTCCTTGCATGTAGTATGTCTGTTCTTTTAAATCACTGTTTATAATATGACACTCTTATTTTTATATTTTCTGTCAGTAACATCGTTTATTTTAGATAAAAATAGTTTATATTTCTTACTGTTATAGCAAAGAATGGAGGGTTCAACTCTCTCTCTCTCTCTCTCTCTCTCTCTCTCTCTCTTGTGACAGTGGAAATTTCCTGATAATGTGCAAATGATAAATGTATTATTTTTTGGGGTACATCCTGTGGTAAGTCCTGCAGGCAGTCGTATATACTGTGTAATGGAAGGTAGGATATGTGAAGGGAAGGATGGAGGGTAGGGTGTGTGAAGGGAAGGATGGAGGGTAGGGTGTGTGAGGGGAAGGATGGAGGGTAGGGTGTGTGAGGGGATGGATGGAGGAAGGATGGAGGGTAGGATATGTGAAGGGAAGGATGGAGGAAGCATGGAGGGTAGGATATGTGAAGGGAAGGATGGAGGAAGGATTGAGGGTAGGGTGTGTGAGGGGAAGGATAGAAGGAAGGATGGAGGGTAGGGTGTGCGAAGGGAAGGATGGAGGATAGGTTGTATGAGGGGAAGGATGGAGGCTAGGGTGTGTGAGGGAAAGGATGGAGGGTAGGGTGTGTGAGGGGAAGGATGAAGGGTAGGGTGTGTGAGGGGAAGGATGGAGGGTAGGATGTGTGAGGGGAAGGATGGAGGGTAGGGTGTGTGAAGGGAAGGATGGAGGGTAGGGTGTGTGAGGGGAAGGATGGAGGGTAGGGTGTGTGAAGGGAAGGATGGAGGGTAGGGTGTGTGAGGGGAAGGATGGAGGGTAGGGTGTGTGAGGGGAAGGATGGAGGGTAGGGTGTGTGAAGGGAAGGATGGAGGGTAGGGTGTGTGAAGGGAAGGATGGAGGGTAGGATGTGTGAGGGGAAGGATGGAGGGTAGGGTGTGTGAAGGGAAGGATGGAGGGTAGGGTGTGTGAAGGGAAGGATGGAGGGTAGGGTGTGTGAGGGGAAGGATGGAGGGTAGGGTGTGTGAAGGGAAGGATGGAGGGTAGGGTGTGTGAGGGGAAGGATGGAGGGTAGGGTGTGTGAAGGGAAGGATGGAGGGTAGGGTGTGTGAAGGGAAGGATGGAGGAAGGATGGAAGGTTGGGAAGGAAAGATGAGGTAAGTGTTAGAAGGAGATGGAAGAGGAGGAATGAAGGAAAGGGAGGACATTAAAGAAAGGGAAAGGTAAAATTGGTTAAAGGGGAAGGAAGGGAGGATTGGAGATTTTAAAGGAAAGGAAAGGAGAGGGATATGAAGCTGTGAAGGAAGGGAAGGGAGAGGAGGGGAAAGGAGGAGATGGGTAGGGAATGAAAGGAAAAGGTAGATAAGGTAACGAAAGTGTAGAGGTAGGGAGGGAACAGGAGGGATAGGGAATGGAGGGGAGAAGAGGGGTAGAGAAGGGTAGTTAGGGTAAAGGAATGGTAGATAGAGTAAAGAAAAGGAAAGGGAGTGGAAGAGAAAGGGAGAAGTGGGTAAAGTAAGGAGAAGGAAGGAACAGTAGGGGATAGGGAAGGAAAGGGAAGAGTAGATAAGGTACAGGAAGGGGCGAGGAAGGGGAAGGGAGGAGAAGGGTAGGGGAGGGTATGTATGGTAAAGGAAGGGAGGGAGAGGGAGGGAACAGGAGGGGAAGGGAGGGAAGAGGAATAGAAATGGGAAGGGAAGGGTTGATAGTGTAACGGAAGGGGAGGGAGAGGGAGGGGTATAGAGAAGAGGGGTAGGGAAGAGAATGGTAGGTAGGGTAAAGTAAAGGATGGGGAGAGGAAGGGAAAGGAGATGGGGGGTGGGGTAGGGAAGGGAAGGGAAGGGTAGGGTAGGTATGGTAAAGGAAGGGGAGGGAGAGTGACAAATAGGAAAATGTAAAGGAGGGAAGAGAAGGAGGGATAAGGGATGATAAAGCAGGGGAAGGGAGAGAAGGAATACAATATTAATGTATACAATATAATACAAACAGTAACAGATCTGTTGGTCCTTTAGAGGCTGTTTTGATTCTATGGTGCTAACTACTAGTAGATATAATGAATAAAATAGTAATAATAATAATAATAATAATAATAATAAAATAATCCTTGTAACTAATCTTGAACCATTACAAGAAAAGGTATCAATATTGGGTTTGTTGTTGTTGTTGTTGTTGTTGTTGTTGTTGTTATTGCTGTTGTTGTTGTTGTTGTTATTGTTGTTCTGGACCAAGACTAATTAATGGTGTAATATACTTAGGGTTCATTGGAGCACTTTGATTCCTCCCAAGTGTCCCAGGAAACAGGACAACATTAACATAAATAATGGTGTTCTGTTGCTTGGAATAGTATGGAGGAATCAGTTGCTCCAGATTTACCAACACTGTACTACTTCCCTTTCACTTCCTGGCTAATTGTTGGTATATTTCTAATGCCACTTTATTTATTTATTACTATAAGTAACAAGTGAGCACTACCATATTATATTACCATAATAATGTTATATTTCATTCAATATAATTTATTGTAATAATATATAATTTATTCAATATAATTTATTGTAAAATATAACATTGTATTAAATCTGACAACTGTAATGACTCAGCCCTTACTAATAATTATAGTATTAACACACACATATACACACATAATTATACCCAAACAGTATACACACGTATGTATTAACATACAGATGGATGTATTAACACACACTCATTCACACACACACATTCTAATAGTATACACATGTATGTATCAACACACGCACATATTCTAATAGTATACACACATATATATCAACACACACACACACACATACCCTTATAGTATACACACATATGTATTAATTAACACATATACCATAATAGTATACACACGTATGTATTAACAAACACATATACAAACAATCGTCTGGGGTCTCCGAGGTCGGACGTGTGGCTCATCTGGACAGCCAGGGCCAGCTTGTTGACCTCTCACCTTTCATCTACCTACATCTACCAAGTACCACACATTAAGAAGAATACTAAACAATTAAAATGATGCCCAACAATCTGTCAACCAATCAACACACCGGCTTGATGATAATCCGTTACTCCCTGCCAGCACTATACTCTCTTAAATGAGAAGCTGGCTATCCACCTGCTGTAATAGGTCATCTGAAAGCTATTGGAAGACAGCTTATGTAACTCCAATACCAAAAGTTTAAGACCCCAGTCACTTGATCAATTAAGACCCATTGCCATAATCCATTGCCTGCCGAGCCTGTTATTTGAAAACTTTATGTTCAACTGAGTTTCAGCCAACATCTCAAATGTAATTGACCCCCAACAATTTGGAAATATGAAGTTATTATCAACCACCCATTGTTTCGTAAACCTGCTAGACTTTATATACAGTAACCTGGAATAAGAAAGACCTCAGTTGCCCTTGCATTCATAGATTTCAGAAAGGCTTTTGATCTAGTAGACTATAACGTCGTACTAAGGAAAGCTCTTGATATGGGAGTGGAGAGCAGTCTAGTGGCATGACTGGCAAACTTCCTGTGTGACAGACGTCTGGCAAACTTCCTGTGTGACAGACATCAGGAAGTGTGTCACCAGCTGACATATGCCTCCCCCGCCTGGCCTTCATCCAACAACCAGAGGCAACAGCTGGAGTGGGTACAAGAGAGGGCATGTCGTATCATCTTGGGTACGGCATACACCGCCTACCAACAAGTCTGGATACCCTCAGAATACCATCCCTTGTCATCAGACACCAGCAGCTCCTCTGGTACTTCAGCAAACAGCTCCTAATCCACCCATGCCATAGAGACCTCCTTCTACCAACCATTCCCAAACCCAGCCACGTCCATCACTACAACCTACTCAAACCCATAAGAGCTAGGACAGACAGATACAAAAATAGTCCCATCCCCATAATAGTCTCTCTAATTAACCAAAGGCACATGTAAATATTTGTACTATACCCATGTGTGAATGAACATGCGTGATTGTAATTGGGTACGTCTGTGTGTTGGTTTGTATGAATGAATATTATGTGCGTATGTGTGAGAATGTATTTGGTTATGTCTGTTCGTATATATGTATCTATAAAGTATCACCTATTTGCATCACTATTTATAATATATTATTTCAGCACTTGGCTACCTGTACCAAATAAACCTTATAATAATAATACTATCATCATCATCATCATCATCATCATCATCATCATCACTATCATCATCATCATCATCATCATCATCATCATCATCATCATTATTATTATTATTATTATTATTATTATAATTATTATTATTACACACTCATACCCTAATAGTATACACACGTATGTACTAACACATTCACATACTAACAAACATACCCTAATGGTATACACACATATGTATTAATACACACACATACATATATACACATACCAACACAGAATACACACACACACATACACACATAATGTATTAACACACATACACAGTGAATGGTGACAGTAGTAATAACTCAACCTTTACTTATCATGGTGTGAACACTTTTACTAAGTTGTATAGATTAGTGAACAGGAAGAGATAGAGAGCTGTGTTTGCTGGCCTGCGTGCGTGTGTCTGTGTGCGTACATCCGGGTGCGTGCGTGCCTGTGAGTGCGTGCGTATGTGTGTGTGTGTTTGTGCATGCGTGCATGCTTGGGCGTGTGTATAGGGGTGGGGGTAGCTGTTGGAGGTTCTGATCTGTGACCACAATATAATTAATAATTAATTATTGTATTGGTTGTTGGTGAATCTAACATTACATAACATTCACTCTTAATTAATAGTTAACAATGGTAGTTTGGTATATTTTGTATCTGGTTCTATATTGATTACTTTTGTTACTAATACTTGTTCTATGTTATAATATACACCTTTATATGTATAGTGCTAACCTAACCTAACCTAACCTTTATTATGTACAGTCCTAACCTAAGCAAACGTAACCTAACCTTTATATGTACAGTACTGAGGGACATCAGTAACACAGTACATGTTTCCAATATTAATATACACCTTTATAATATGTTTCCAATATTAATATACACCATTATATGTACAGTACTGAGGGACATCTGTAACACAGTACATGTTTCCAATATTAATATACACCTTTATAATATGTTTCCAATATTAATATACACCTTTATAATATGTTTCCAATATTAATATACACCTTTATAATATGTTTCCTATATTAATATACACCTTTATTACTCTCAACACACACACACACACACACACATGACCTATTCACTGGTCCATGTGTTCTTATTAATAGCCATTATTACTCTCAACACACACACACACACATGACATACTGTTATCTCCATGGTAGGTTAATATGGTACCCATGTGAGACCTCTGTACCATAATACCATTACCACACACACTCATGTCTGTATTTACTACACAACAAATAATATTACTACACCAACACCAATCACATTATTGTAAACTACACCTAGTAAATCTAATATTACTACACCAACACCAATCACATTATTGTAAACTACACCTAGTAAATCTAATATTACTACACCAACACCAATCACATTATTGTAAACTACACCTAGTAAATCTAATATTACTACACCAACACCAATCACATTATTGTAAACTACACCTAGTAAATCTAATATTACTACACCAACACCAATCACATTATTGTAAACTACACCTAGTAAATCATTTCTACACACACAAAACAAAAATAGTGTATATGACTTCTGGGTGAATTATTGAATAATGAATTTAATTAGTAAAATATACAGTGATCATCATTATCTAACTGTTGGATAGATTTTGTGAATGTAAATACTCAGCTTTTGGATAATAATGAAGCCTTACAAATGTGGTTAGTTAGGAAGGTAACAAACGAATACCACTGTGGAATGGACCCAATTTATTGTAATTATTATATTACAGACATAATGTGTGTGTACAATGATAGGGTAGTGTGTGTGTGTGTGTGTGTGTGTGTGTATTAATATGGTAGTGTGTGTGTGTGTAGATTAATAGGGTAGGGTGGTGTGTGTGTTGATTGATAGTGTGTGTGTGTGTGTGTACAACGATAGTGTAGTGTGTGTGTTTACAAGGATAGGGTAGTGTATGTGTTTACAATGATAGTGTGTGTGTGTGTGTGTGTGTGTGTGTGTGTGTGTGTGTGTCTATACAGAGGCTATTATTATTATTATTGTTTATATTACAGACATGATGTGTGGACAGAGTGTAATATTGGTGATGGTGGTGATGGTGTTGGCTCTCACACCATCTGTTGATGCTCGTATACGTACTGGTAAGTTGGCTCATTATTATTTGTTTGTTACTATTTATGTGTGTGTGTGTGTGTGTGTGTGTGTGTGTGTGTGTGCTAAAAAGAGAGAGGAAGGAAGAAGGATGTGTGTGTGTGTGTGTGTGTGTGTGCTAAAAAGAGAGAGGAAGGAAGAAGGATGTGTGTGTGTGTGTGTGTGTGTGCTAAACAGAGAGAGGAAAAAAGATGTGTGTGCGTGTGTGTGTAAGAAAGAGAGAGTAAAGAAAATGTGTGTGTAGGAAAGAAAAGGAGGAATAAATGTGTGTGTGTGTGTGTGTGTGTGTGTGTGTGTGTGTGCAAAAAAAGAGAGAATAAGAAAGATGTGTGTGTAAGAAAGACAGAAGGAGGAATAGGTGTGTGCGTGTAAGAAAGAGAGCGTAAGGAAGATGTGTGTGTAGGAAAGAAAAGGAGGAATAAATGTGTGTGTTTGTGTGTGTGTGTGTGTGTGTTGTAATAACCATATAGTTTATTATAATCAAGCAATGTACTGTACATTAGACAAAAATCATCGAGACATTGTTGATTAAAATTACCCAAAATATTAATCTTACCCAATATTAATATTAACCAATATTAAAAATACCAAATATTAAAATTACCCAATATTAAAAAATCCTATATTAAAATATCCCAATATTAACAATACTCAAAATTAAAAAAACTCAATATTAAAATTACCCCCCCAAAATATTACCCAATATTAAAAATACCCAATATTAAAAACATTACTAACAACTTTCCTCTCTCACCAGAATGTCCCGCCTACAACCAGTCATCCACGGTGCCTCAACGACCAGTAGAGATGAACAAAATCGGTGAAGGTGTCCTGGAGACTCGCTTTCAGTTGTTGTCTCCACCTGATAATAATACCACGTGGGGGACAAGTCTCCACATCATGAATCAAGAGGATAAACAAACTCTGGCAAGACTTGACATTGATCACATTACCGGACCTCATAACCAAGTCAACATTAAGTGTTCCTGTACCGATACTAATAAGAATGATCTTTCCAGTGTCAGTACCATCACAGGACCAGACGTCATCACCAACCTGGCACTTCGCGTTGGGTGTTGGCATCTTTATCAGGACTCCCGGATGAAGATTACCTACCCATTGTCATTCACCAGCTTCAAGTGGAAAAAACAACCTAAACATCTCAAGAAGAAGGTCAGTTGTACTCTTTATTAGCAATTCATACATGTAAAATCATGACAATTATTATCATAACCTAACCTAACCTAACCTAGCCTAGCCAACTCTAACCTAACCAAACCTAACTTAACTTAACTTTACCTAACTAAACCTTACTTAACCAAACCTGATCTATTCTAACCAAACCTTACCTAACCAAAGCTAATCTAACCTAACCTAACATAAAATAACTTAACCAAACCTTACCTAACCAAACCTAATCTAACTTAACCTAACCAAACCTAACCAAAACTGCTGTAACCTAATATATAGTAACCTAAGCTAACCTAACTATTACCAGATGAATATAATAATGATGTAAATACTGATGTGTGTTATTATTTCAGGGAGGAGAGTGTTGGGTGGAGTTGTCGACTAACAATGATGAGGAGGAGGAGGAACTAATATTGGACCTCAAGTGTCCCTACGACCTACCAGAGTTCCCACAACTCCAACTGACAGTCAAGTGTCCACCAGATGATGTGGAACAATGTGCAACCATCAACTACTGCAACACCAGTTAGTCTAATCCATCAACTTATGATTATAATTTATTACTTAATTAAATTATATACTATATTAGTAAAATAAATTTATAGCACTAATAATGAATGAAAAGTTATTGACAACTATCAATTAAATATCAATATAAGAAAATTAAGCACGTAACACCAAGGTAAGGAGGTTATACACTTGTGGTATATTGGAGTGGTCACACACACACACACACACACACACACACACACACACACACACTCGCACAAATACATTATTCCTTCATCCACTAATTTGTCACATAGACACATAGGACCAGGTAAACATATATACTAATATACTAAATATACTAAATATACTATAATAAACAAATATACACATACATATACACATACACATACACACACATACGTACATACATACACATACACACATACACATACACACACATACGTACATACACACACACACATACACATACATACATACATACATATACACATACACACATACATACTGTACATACACATACACATACATACATATACACATGCACACATACAATAATAATAATAATAATAATACATACATACATACATACA